>CM050164.1:15821279-16421279 GCA_027410445.1 Discoglossus pictus | reverse complement strand
TAATTGTAACAAATTCGCGGTTCCTAGAGAGCTCGACCGCCAGGTTTGCAACGCGCATGCGCACGTATGACTTGATGACGTGCGCAGCATCGTTGCTAGGAATCTGACGCGTTTCGACGTACCACGTCTTTGTCAAAGGGAAAATTTCCGCGAATTTGTTACAATTACAGCCTAGTTTAAAGCCCCTTATACCCCATTAGAAGCATATTGTGTCTGCCAATACCTTTTATCACCTATTATTACCCTAACAGTTGGGGAACAGCCTCTACCTTGTTTATACAGCTTTAGGCACTTTTTGGGCCATACCATAGTTAGATATCAATAAGTGTATATAGACACAGCTTGGATTCTATGCTGTGTAACATGTAGCTGTTGCAACGACTTTGTCTGTATTTTAGGTTGAGCTCCCTTCAAGTCTGACTCATATAGGTACAAATTCTTGGTACCTTAATTTACAGTACCAAAGGTGTGTCAGTAAGACATAAAGTGACCTATATCTCACTTCTATGTAAATATATTGCTTTGTCTTATGTACCCTCTAGACATTTGGAGTACATTTATTTAGGTACAAGGGTGCTTTATATATATATCATTTATGAAACAATAGGGCTTCTATGCCTTGATATTTCCTTGTAATTATTTTGGCTCGCCCGCTAGGTGTGAATAGTATTACCCACTCACTTAAGAGTTATACATTGCACAATACCAGTGCTTCAGGGTTCCTTACTATTCCTTACATCTGCCCTCTTTTATTCCCTGTGTTAGTATTTTAAACATTCGCTGTTTTTAAAGACGCCGCTGTCATTTACTTAATAAAATTACCTTTATTTTTGTTTATATTTATCCCACTATTTTTGTATACTGTATATTGGGGTGGTAAACACCCAGGGAAATCCAAATCCTCACTTTTCTTTCTTAGCTATTAATTTTAATACCTAACATCACTTTCCCTTTCATTATAAGTACGTAGTGTGTATATTTGCATTTACAGTGCTACGGATAGTACTTTAACCCCCTTGCGGGTCCTCTCTAGTACCCGTTGGCTTTCTGGCTTCATTTGTGGGTTATGGGTTTGAACTCCAGTGGATTCATTGTAATTTAATAGCGATTTTCGAACGCAACGGTTATCAGCTTGACAGACAGAGTTCAGATTCGGCATCCTGTAGGATTTTTCCACCTGTTAATCGCAGATCATTTGTGGGTAGCTTTTAGAGGCCAATTAAATAGCCGTAAGTCTTGCGGTCTTCGATACGGGCTGTGGTTTTACATGTTGGGGGAATTTACAAAGGCTGGTAAACTGCGAATACATGTAAACATTTTGAGAAAAAATAACATCCACAGGCAAAATGTATGGGTTAGAGTCACTTATGGGCTTCTAATAGGATAGGGCTCTAAGTAATTTTCTTTAACTACAATTCAAAGACGTTAATTTTAATTTAATTCTACTATAGACACTACACTCTAAGTGACTATATTCACTGCAGCACACCAAACACATCTGTCAGAGACTGCCCCCTTAGCTCGCTAAAGCTCAAGTTTATTGCTTCAGTGATCTCATCTGTCTATCTAGCATCTCCGTTTCTGACGTCCCCTTCTTTGTGCACCTTTAATCTTTTCCTGCACCAGAGTCTTCCCTATGGAATCCTTTCTTCTCATGATATGGACAAAATATTTGATCTTTAGTCTCATGATCAGACCTTCCAGTGAACAGTTTAACTTAATTTCCTGTAGTATTGATTGATCTACTATTAGCTTGTGGTAACCTGCCATCCAACATATCAGTTCACTGTGTAATTTCTGTACTAGAGTCTTTGCGAGTTATCTTCAAAGGGGTGTTTAATGGGCATGTTAAGGCATGTTATTTACTAAACACAAATCTTACTATTAACTACCCAGGAAAATCAGGTCAATGTGAGGCTTACCGTAGAATACAGGTTTTTGGAAATATAAAATATTAATACAATTTAAGAATTATTATCTTTAGAAATATGTATTTATTTATATATATATATATATATATATATATATATATATATATATATATATATATATATATATATATATATATATTGTGACAAGTTACCAGTCTCCTCTGGGTTTTTGCCTGTGTTCCAGGCACTTTGAGGAGGACACAACATATGAAGTCCAAATTTTAATAAAATGTTAGCTATTGATACAAAAATAACAAACCAGAAAAAGCCAAGAAAATAATAGGCCTAGCTTCCACTTGAACTATTGAACAGTTTTCCTCACTAACCAACTCATCCAGCTAAACCTGAGTGGAGCATAACAAACAGTATAACAGTTTGAAAAATCCGGGTCTCCACTCTGTTTCAAGAAATCCTAAGCTGCGGGCTACTGCCTCACCTTGTGTGTCTTTGTCTAGGTCAGACAAATTACAAAGAATCAGTCCATGTACAGCTCCTCCTATACTCCAGGGCAGTCTTTAATCAGGGCTGCCCAGGTGCAGCTAATTAACTCAACAGGAAAGTTAACCCCTGCAATCCTACTGGGGGAATATAACTTTGGAAAGTCTGTGGGTCACATAAACCCTCCAGATAACTGTGTTATATTTGTCAACTGCTATGGTGCAATTGTTTCTGCACTGAAAGGGCTGTTAAAGGGATATGGACGTTTCCTGGATTTTAATAAATATATATCATCCCTGTGTATCTATTTACTCTATTGTACTTCATTTTACTAAAAAGTGCTTTTAGGCTTTGTTTCATATAAATAGTGCCTGTACGGGTCTTCCCACTGCAGTGTATGCAGACACAGACTCTGTAGGGCTAAATGTGCAGTGTAGTGTCCTAGCCTATATGGGATCACAAATCAGCAGCACATTGCAGAATGTTGCTGAGATGGTTACTGATTGGTTAGTATGAGACACAACACAGCAAGTACTACAGAGTCTGTGTCTTCATGAGTTGCAGAGGGCAGATCCATACAGGGACTATTTATTTGATTTAAAAAAAATAAATGGTTACTCAGGTATATTACATGCTTAGTAAAATCCTGAATCCTTCCATATTCCTTTAGCTTGAAGTAGTCTATGATATAACAAAAAAAAGAAATCCCTATTCAATCAATATAGAGTAAGACAAATTATACTACAAGCTTCTGAAAGCCTAAAATCCATAAATCTTTAAAATCAATAGAGTAACTTTCTGGTATAAAAATAAAAACTAGTTGGGACAGAGGCGTCAGAGCTTTCTGCCTGTCTGCTGTTCATTTAATGTAATTGAGTTTGACTTACCCATTAGTAAGAATACAATTCATTCCTTTAAAAGTTTGATAAATCACATTACTCCTGTTGTACAGAGACAGAAAAAAGAACGACTATTAGAATATGCCGTGTGCATTTGTCTAAGTTAATATATTTATTTTACTCTGCAATATAAATAATACAATAATGGTTTATACAAATACAATATTAATAATCCCTTAAGTAAAGACCAGCATTAAAAGCTCATAAATTCCTAAATTTTCGGTAAATATTGGAGCAGCTCAATGTAAATATTGAAAAGGATGACAATTTATCATTTAAAGGGGTGCAGCAAAGCTACAAGAGTAATAAGCCTTGTGAAGAGTTTTTTTTATCAGCTATTATAGCTAATAAACATTTTAATGAAATTTATATATATTCTTTATTGTCATCAAACATCAGCTTTGTTCAAGATTTCAATTTGATGCTGTACCCAGACTTATAGACACCATGACCTGTGTGTGCCTCCCCTCCATGTTGCTATATATATATATATATATATATATATATATATATAAATATATATATATAAATATATAATATACACACACATATATATAAATATATATATGTATAAATAAATGAATAAATACATATATATACTAGCGACTTGCCCGTCAAAAAATGACGGCAATAAATTGTAAGTCAGGGTATGCTGTTTGGCACACAAAGTAAGTGTTTTGGTTGTGTGAGTACCTTCGGCGCTCATTGCAAGCCTCATGCTGAACGCCTTTGGCGCTCATCATGTGGCTCGCAAAGAGCGCCTTCATTGCAAGCCTCTGTGTTAGTGTATTTTTGGTTGTCAGAGCTCCTTTGGCGCTGATTGCAAGGCCCATGCTTATCGGCTTTTGACGCTCATTGCGAGGCTCTCCCCTGGTGTAGTTTTGCTCCTCTGAGCACCCTTGGCGCTCCTTGTGAGGCGTGCGGTGAACAGCTTTGGCGTTTATTGCGATACTGTGGTGTGGTGTTTTGTAATTTTTTCTGTATGTGTATTTTTGTAATTATAATTAATTAATTACTGAACTCATAAATTAATATACTTTAACTAATATATAATAATATAATATAAGTAATATATGCAGCAACAAAGGTGCTGAAGAGCTGACAATCTGTTTTGATGTTCCTGCAGCATACAATGTCGGTTTGCACTGTTGTGGAGCTGAGGTGTAAGTGTCAGCAATGTGTGCAGCGTGTAGTGTAAATAGGCTGCGTGCACGATTGTGTATGTGGCGATTGTGTCTGTGTTAGGCGGGTGTGGATGATTTAGCGTCCTTTCTAATAGTGTATTTTGTAGCTCGTACAGGTTTGTGTAAAAGTTTTATGTGCTTGTCGGTGTTTTGCGGGTTTAGGGGTCCTGTAGCCTCGTTTTTGTTGTTTTCGGCAGCCATTTTTGATCTTGCTTAGGGGATTTTCAAGTGCTGAAATTGGACTTAAATTGAGGTGTAACCTCACTCCCAGACATCCTGGGTGTCCTCCTTGCTGTGTGTGATGTTTTTTCTTAATTTTCTTTGTATTTTGTGTGTTTTTCGTGTTATTTTCGGTTTGCGCAGTTCGCTATTAAGTTCGTATTTTTTTGCGGCTCGTATTCTTTTTTCTCTAAGTCACGGTTTCCCTTTGTAAGTGTTATGGCCAATATTTTTTTTTAGCCGATTTTTTCAGAGTGCTACGTGTGTTGAACTGGCGCTCCCTGCCTAAGTGCTACGGGGTCGTAGGGATGAGCGCCTACGGCGCCCATCTCCGCCAGCACAGTGAGCTCCTTTGGCGCTCCCTGCCTAAATCATACCGGGTCGTAGGGATGAACGATCATCTCCACCAGTGCAAGGAACGCCTTTGGCACTCCTTGCCTTGCCGCAACCACGGCCCTCGCTTTGCGAGGGCAGTAGTTGCTGCGAGCTCGCTTTGTAGTTATCCCGTTGCGTTACCAATGGATTAGTACAGAAAATGAATAGTACATTTGTAATTTCATTTGCATGCCTAAAAAATAGGTCTCCTGGGTAGGTCTCCTGGTTTGTGCATAATATATCCTGTGCTGTGCTTGAAGCTGTTTAATACAGTGAGCAAATGCTTAAAAGGAGCCATGTATATGTGTTTTTGGATTAAAAGAGCGAAAGTACATTGTGTTCTCATTTGCATGTCCCCGCCCAGTCAACCGGAGCGTAGTACAATTACTGATAGGGAAACCTTAGCAAGAAATATGTTTTTAATTTATTTTTAAACTTTCAGATGGGGTTACAAATGTCCTATTTTTTTTCTGTACCCTGTACGAGGAGGCTTCTCTTACTCTTTTGCTCACCATAAACTAAATAATTGTTCTGGTAAACTCCGTCAAAATCTACTACACAAAACCAGGACCAACCTGAGGAGATGCATTAACATCGGAAGTTAAAAGATCACTGTGGTGGTCATATATTTAAAATAAACTATCTGTAGTTCTACATTTGAAAATATACAAATAGTTGATATTTAATTAAAAGTTGTTTAAAAACTGGGAAAAAAATGGTTTCTGTCAGTCAACTTTCTAAGGTGTTTTCTTCTTGATGTGGGCTGAGACTTTAAATGTGGAGGAAGCTTCTACATGTGCACTGAGAAAGTGGCAGCTTTACAGGCTGTGCTGTTGACAGGACTAATGGAAAGCACATTATTTTAAAAGGACAAATCCTCCTGAGATACAAGCAGGAAGAAACAGCTGAGAAAAGAAAATGGATCAAAATAATTTAAATATTACAATTAAAAATATAAAAGATGCCTTCATTTTTTGCATTGTAAATACTTTTTGCCCAATACTGAGTTTGGTTATAGACTACGGTCTACTTTAGATTATTTGGGACTTCTCTGCCTCTTTAATAGACATGGGATGCTTTGGGCACACAGTGATTAAATCAGGTTACAAGGACCTTGGAGAGATCAAATGTAAAATGAAAGAGCCGAGTACCTTCCAGAGAGAACTCACAGAACATCCTGACTGTTGTTCATCATTATTATTTCATGCAAAAAGAAGGAAATCTTGTCCCAAAGTGACATAACATCTCCAAGGCTTTTACATATTTTAACAAGGCAAATAATTCTGCAACAGTGATTTCATGCATTCACATAGATTGTGTCATCTCATTTATTGCATGTGTATTGTTTGTGTATTGTGTGGCGTGTTATCTGTTCTGTGCAGGATATCATCATGTGCAAAAAACACAATTATACCAATATAAACCAATGCCTGTTTATTTATCTTCTCTTTTTTTGCTGTGTTGTTGCTAAATTATATGAAATTTAAGGATCACTGTGGTCATATATTTAAAATATACTTTCTGTAATACACTTGAAAATATACAAATAGCTTTTAGTATAGAAAATAAAGTAATGCAGCTTTTGATATGTTATCCTTTGTTATGAAAATATGTTGTTGTGCCCTCTCCCATTTAGTTTCTGCTGATCAATATCTTGAGGTTGGAAAAGCATTTGATTGCACAGAAAGTTTATATATGTACAATGAGATTGGAGGATCACTGAGGCAGAACCAGCTCTGGCAATTTGGCGAGCCATGGTTACGGGGGGGGGGGGGGGGGGCAACTTTCTCCACCTCCAAATACCGTGGGTGCCATTTTCTGCACTGCACAGCTAACAGCAGGAGAGGTAGCAATGCCCAAGCAAGCAGCGAGTAGAGCTTTGGGTCAGCATGGCGGCTATCTCCATAAATAGCCCCTTGCCACTACTGACCTCAAGACACATATCTGGGTAGCATGCGTGTGGTGTTGTGGTATTGTCTGTGTTTTTCATCTTTCACATTTCAGCTGTCCTTTTCACATTTCATAGCTTGTGTGTGTGCTGTATTGCTTGGGGGTATGGAGTCTGTGGAACCTGCAACATTGTTGTTTATTTGCTAAGATGCGCCCACCAGTGGTTGCCACAGGGTGAGGTGGTGAGAGGATTGCCTTTGATGTGATCAGTCTGCAGCAACTTTCAATATGGACCTTGGTTTGGCAGGACAGCCCTCCTTGGTCACTGGGGAGCAGCCTGCTGTGGCTTTAAACCCTGGGGGCATGGGGAGCGGCTCCTATCCTCACAGGGCCACTCAGCTGTGAGCAAGACCACACGGAGAGACAAGGCAGCCTAGCCTCAGCCATGCTGCTAGCAGGGGTTTAAAATCCACAAGCAAGACCCCAAGAAAACCCCTGAAGTGCTCAGCTGGGGGTTCACTACCTATATAACCCAGTGAGCCTAGGGTAATAGTAAAAGGACATCTGATAGTGCTCCAACACCCCAACCTCCGCCAAGCACCAGCTCTGCACGAGAAAGTTGATAATGTGCACGTGCCTTCAAAGAGATTGAGCAGGAGATAAGTGCGCAGAGCACAGAGAGAAGAGTTAATAAAGTGGTACAGAGAGCTCTTCGTCTGACTAAAGCACAAAAAGCAACATCAAGGTACAGTACTTTTAATTTTGTGACGCCAAGGAAAGAAAAGCTTCTGACTGTTCCCCTCTCATAACTTGGACCCAGGTACAAAGACGGTCACAGAATACTTTATAGGGCTTGAGGGGTCTGCAGACTTGGACATGGAACCTTAACAGAGGTAAGAGCCAGCACTTTGGTAGATTGTTCTTCAGAGCTAAAGTCTTAAAACAGTGACTCATAACTTGAAGAATATGAACCTGTGGCTAGACAACACAGGCAGAGGCAGCCTACTAATGTCCCATTTGCCTCAGCAGGTCTTCAAGGGATAGATCAAAATCCCGTAGCCACAGGTCATGTTGCCAGAGCAATAGGGGCTACAGATCGGGGCTACCAGATGTGGAATGTCGCAGAACAGTGGCAGTCAGGATCAGGAGAGACCACATTTTACCCCTGGCAGGCAGGATTCAGGTGAGACGGGTAATGTTGACGGCTGCACAGGGGCTGTTAAGGATACACAGACAAATCTATTAACTGCCTTGCTGGTCCCATCCAGTGCAGCTGAACCTTCCCACCTATCAGGTGTAGTTAGGGTATCAGACATTTCTGTTAAATCCATGATAGTCTGTAGTCTTGACAACTTAGGTGCGCATCTCTCTCTTGACATTAAGGAGCACAAATGGGGAGACCGTTTTTGGAAATATTTTCACTTCTTCCCTCATCCCTCTGAAGACAGGGGATCATTGGATAGGCAAAAAGGGTACACTTGGTTCTCCAGTATGAGAACTGGTAAGGCCATTGAGCTTGCTCTAAAAGGGCAAGACACAAGGAATGCTACCATGGCAAAAACGCTACGGTAGGGTACATGGAACGGCAGAGGCAGCTAGATTACTGTTTGAAGGTTTTCATGACGGTTTTGTGTTTCCCTTGGTTAACATACAGCCTGTGGATCTCAAATCTGTATCTGAGTTTCCCAGGGCAGCAGAAGAAAAAATTGATAAGGAGGTTATGTTAGGTAGGATGGCGGGTCCGTTCACATTTCCTCCTATCACTTGACCACTGCGAGTGGTCCCAAACAAGGAACCAGAAAAATTCAGGCTGATACATCATTTCTCCTACCCAAAGTAAAATCTGTCTAGGATGGGATTGACAGGGATCTACCGTCGGTGTCATCATACGACTCAGCAACTGAAATTGTAAGACTAGCAGGAGGGGGTGCTCTAATGGCAAAAGTCAACATTGAATCGACTTTCCTGTTGCTACCGGTTCACTACATAGATCTCTGTCTTGAAATGGGATATTCCGTGTCCTGGGCATATTTTGAGATCTTCAGCAGCTTCCTACTGTGGGTTACAGTGGATTACAGTCAAATAATTGTGATACTTGAGCATCGTTCACTACCTTGATTATTTTGTCTTCATGGGTCCAGGTTGGAGCGTATGTTCGGTGTCCCGTTTGTGGAGAACAAGACAGAGGGTCCCATGATGAGTCTAAATTGTTTGAGCATAATGATTAACTCACAGACAATGGAATGCAGTTTGCAGTTGGACAAGGTGATTGGCCTAAGGGAAGAATTGAATGTCCAAGAAGGTGCAAGAAGGATTACTTGTAGGATCAAACATATGGGTAGAATATTTTGTCACAGGCTCTCTTTGGCTACGGCGGGCGTAAGGCAAGCGCATCACTTCGTACTTGTTACGGCATTGATGAAGGAGGATATCAGAGTGTTGTTAAATTTCCTGGAGAGTTTTATTGGTTGTGCAATTATTCATCCTTGCAAATTAACTAACGAGGACATTCTTCTGTGGGAAATTGTGTGGTGGAATGGCTGGGATCATGGGTGGACATAGGTTTAACGAAGAATGGAGCCTTCCTTGAGCTGTTCCTATTCTGGTATACTTTAATGTTGTGAGGTCAGGAAATTAGGTATAAGAACGTCACTTTCTATGTGGCTGTCGTCCACTGCATTAATAACATCACGTAGTCATCCGTTCCCGTTATCAGGTTGCTTCGTCCTTTAGTCCTAGCCTGCCTGCAATTGAGTTTATGGTGTATGGCACATAATGTTCCTGGATTCAAAAATAGGATAGCTGATGCTTTGTCTCATTTTCAGTGGGAACACTTCAGACAGTGGGCCAGGAAGCAGGAGCAGGAGGGGAAGCAGTTTCCACAAGCGCTCTGGGAACTTGGAGTCAAGAGATAGCGTTTTTCATTAGGAGATCCTTGGCCCCATTGACTTTGGTAGCATACAGAAAGGTGTGCATCACATTTTCACTGTTATTATAGTTATCGGTAGTGTTAAAATACACTGCTTACAAGGTCTTGCTCTTCCGTACAGCCTTCTCCTTGGCTTTATTTGGGGCATTCAGAGTAGGGGAGCTGGTTGCGGAGAACAGGAGAGGACTAAGTGGAATTTGGGTGGAAGATGTGTGGACACAGGGTGATAATGTATCAATATGGTTAAGAAAGTCCAAGTCTGATCAGGCAGGGCAAGGAAAGGAGATAATTTTACATTGGGTTGAAATGGATTGTTATCCCGTTGAGTGTGTCTGGCAATTTCTTTAACTGTGACCAAGCTTTCCTGGGGAGTTCTTAATGCACATGGATGGGCCTGCATTATCTCGATTCCAGTTTTGCAAAGTGTTGAAAATCTGCTTACAGAACTTAGGTTTTAGTCAGACAGATTTTGGAACCCATTCCTTTTGCATAGGAGCTGCAACAGTGGTGGCAGGATTGGTTCTACCAGATGATATGGTTAAGAAAATTGGAAGATGGGAATAGAGCTGCTTTACACTTTATGTAAGGTCAACTACAGGCTGCCGGAAACAGCTCTGGATGATTGGTCACTCCTATATTTATTGGGTGGAATGTTTTGCAACTGAATACTGTGATGGTCTGCAATTGGGTGTTCCCAAGGAGGACATGATGGTACAGTGGTGCCCCATAAGAGGAATGAGGTGAAAACAGGCAGTGGGTTCTTTGATTCTCTAACCCATCACTTTGGTTTGCGTATGTGTTGCTCATTCATGCAGGTGGCAATGATCTTGGGTACATCACTATCAAAAGGTTGGTCAGAGATATGAAGAGAGACTTTGATAGCTGGAGGGACAGGTTCCCAGCATTAAAAATAATATGGTCAGAGAGGAGTCTTGAGAAAGCAAGGAAGAAGGTTAACAAGCTGATATCGAGCTTTATACGGAAGATGGGTTGGGTGGCTCTGCGACACCATGAGTTGGAAGGAAGCAACACGGATGGATTGTTTCTGTCGGATGGGGTGCATCTCACCAAGGAACTACTTATGTTGTGGAACTACTTATGTTGTTATTTAAGGGTGGGGTACAGTGGGCAATGATGCTTTTGGGGAGAGCGCGGCCGGTCAGGGATTCCGTGGTAGGTGAGGGTGAGAAGGGGCCATGCCTAGCCCCGGGAGGGTGTGCTGACGACACAACTGTTGGGCCCTGAAAGGGGATTTGCTGCCAAGGCCCAGGCTCCTCCTCACCCAGTTATTTTAAATGTAGAAATTAATAATTGCGCTTTGGCCAGTTGTACTTCAAACAGTTGTTTATGTATTAATTGGGAAGGCCCCAATGGGTCTTACTGGGACATGGAGGACCCCTGAGACTGAACCAGCTTTGCTGGGCTTAGCCGGGGGGGGGGTCCCTTGACAAGTAGACATTTTGGGGTCGTCCAGTTTGGCATGGTGTAGCTTAGGGGGAAATGGCTTGCTCTATTTCCCAGTAGCTCAGGCACCATTTTCTGCACTCCCGGCCAACAGGGGAAGAGGTACCCACTCTTCCTCTCTGAGTTAATTTATAATGATTTGTTAAATATGTGATGTTTCATATGTTGTTATCAAAAAAATAAATAAAAATGTCCACAGTCGAGAGGATAGGAGGCTGGAGTCAAAAGGCCAAAAGGAGATGGTGGAACTCCTCAATGACATCTGTGCCCACGACCACATTCTTACAGGGGGAGCAAAGTGCATCTCCTTTTTCCACAGAGCCTCCCCCCCCCGCAAACCTGCAGCCTGGTCACTCCTTGTGTCCCCCATGCCTCCACCTCCAATGGTGCTGCTGTCTCCAGGGTGTAACTCCCACTGCAACTCCTCCAAGAGGAGGGCATAGGTGCAGTGTCACAAGGGGTGGGGACTCTGTGGCAAGATGGAGGATGTTGTAGGGGCTGCACCTGAGATTTGGTCTTCTCAACAGCACTCCTCAATACTTCTTTTATATGGATATTTTAAAGATGATATTTTACTTCATCTGATTGGGGCTACTGTGGTGTTTTTATATTTTTTCCTGCCTCTTGCCCTCTCATATCCACACCCATGACATTAATGTATGTACAGGTGTAGCCAAACATATGGAGGTGAAACATATTGATGTATTTATTGAATAAAGCACAAAGTCAGTGAGAGAGGTATTCAGATAACTAGCCATCAGTACAAACCACTTTGGATTTTAGATTTAAAATGTGTGGTGTACAGTGACTGGTTCTTTTTAGCTTTGTTCTCTTTTTAGAATTATTCATACTGAAGTCCCGTTGCATCATAAGGCTTCTAAATACTTTAACCTAAGATAAGGTGTGCGCTATTTGACTATTGACTATATGACTTTAAAATTAATTTGCAATTGTAATGTTAGTGAAATGCTTTGGTAGTTAATAAAAAGAGGTGGGACAAGTGCTGGTTGTTAGTTATTTAGTCTTGTATTTTTTTTGGGATCAAAGGGCAGTGGCTGACAGATATGCTTGGTGTGTTGTGTCCATAGGGTCACGGAGGGTCATACACGACTGGACAAATAAACAACAACAATGTTTGGAATGGTTCGTATTTTTAGATTGTGATGGTTTCCCTAGCAACTTTTTCACAAAAGCCCTGTACACCTGATATCTTTATTTTTATGATTGGACATATGCCTATCTAGTTTACAAGGTTAAAGGGATATGGAAGGTTCCCTGTTTTTAATAATAAAATAAGCTATCTTATTGTTTGTTTGCACATATAAACAGCTTTTTGCTTAAATGCTCTGTTTGCACTCACTGAAACCTTCAAAGAGTCCCAACAAATGTCCGTCCCCTGTAACTCATGCACAAAGAATTTCTATTGGTACTGAATGTATTAGCCAATAACAGACTGTTTCTGAACAAAATGTTTTGAAATGCGGGGATTGGCTAGTGCATCTAGTACTACAGAGACACTATGTGCATGAGCTAAAGGGGGAGGAGCTTTGTAGCGACTGTTTGGAGGGTTTCATTGAGTAAAAACACAGCTTTTAAGCACTTATTAACATTAAGCCTTATTAAATTGTGATTCATTACATTTAAAAGGGCTCTATTTAAGCACAGAGCATATTTTTTTTACAGAAGTTTTTAGTTCGTGAAGACCTTGCTTTTGGATAGAAGTTCACTAACTAAAAACATCTGTAAAAAAATATATGCTCTGTGCTTAAATAGAGCCCTTTTAAATTTACTGAATCGCAATTTAATAAGGCTGTTGTTTATTGTAATATTAAAAATAGGGAACCTTCCATATCCCTTTAAGATATATTGTTGTTTATTGTAATAATTCCATTTATTTTGACATTACATTTGAAAAGTTTGCATAAGGTTGTTAAATATGCTGCTTTTTAATCATCGTCCATAATTATTTATTGATGATAATATTTCAAGCCCCTAGTTTAGTACCATCCTGTGCGTCCATTGGATAACAATGGATCATATTTCACTTTGAAATGACAAGGGAAGAAGCAAAAACGAAATCAGCAATAAACATGTGCTTGCATTGACAGTTCTCTCCTCTCTCTTGTCTTGCACTATAGTCCGTATGTATTAAAGTCACAGTCAATCTTTCTATTTATGTACATTCTAATATGACACTGCATTGTCAATCATCCTATAATGAAAGGCAGATGGCAGAATCCACACTGGGACTACTGGTTCTGTGATGAAAATTGTCATTTTATTGTCTCTATATATACTTTGAGATTGTTACAGTGCTGTCAATTTCCTGAACCTCTGCTACATTAAACCATAGTTTCTATATGTTAAGGTATTATAATATTATAGTATATTCTAAGTGTACTAGTTAAAGGGCCAATGCACTCACTGTAAGTGCTATACATGGTGTGAAAGAGCACAAGATTATATGTTAAAATGATCTATTTTTTTAAAATTACATTAAGAACAGCTAAAGAATCTTGAGCTTCAATTCTTTGTTCTTGTTTTAGGCGAGTACCAGTATTACATGCATGCACAGATAGATGTGGTAAATGTTACATATTTGTTTGTTGGGATCATAGCACAAAACAATAAACCCCTCCCCCTGACCTGGACTGAAAGCATAGCTCAAATTCCATAGAGTGCAGAAACCTAAGTTTACTTCCATTAAGAAAAAATAAACCCATTACAAGGGCTTTTCCCTTCAAACTGAAAATATAAGCAGTCTGACAAAAACCTTACCATTGAATTAAATCGGGGACACACAACTGGAAACGTATTGGTTACAGTAATGAAGCAGACATGGGGTCAGCTGTGGGCAGTCTTTCATACATATAAACACAGATGTAGTAAAATGCATGTATATCAACTTGCTTTAGGAGATCTTTATCTCGCAAAGCAGGCTGCGAGGGACGTATTGGGGAATCGGTCCTCGCAAACAGCAAAAAAATGCCTTTTGCGAAGACTGAGAGAACTACGAGGGCTAATTTAATGACTCTCTATATCTCAGTATGTAACAATATAGGGCCCTATGCTAATCCCCGCATTAGCAATTATGAAGGATGTAGTAGGAAATAAAATCCTACCTAACTATACTAATCCCCCATCCGGAAAACATTGCGAGAGAATTGCTATGAGTGATTGCTGCACAACCAGGTCGAAAAGTACGGCACAAATCTCCATTAATTGTTGCACTGAAAAAGATTACGATTTACTCCATAAGACTTTTTACACCAAAACCCTATGCTAATACGATTTTACGGATAATTTGCAAGCCAGAGCAGTGCTGTAATGACAAAAAATATAGTAAATATCATCAGTACCAAAGACCACACGCAAAAATTATGATAATGTATTATTATATCCGTTTATTAGACAACCTCTTGGGTAACACACAACCTAGTACTCATGGGGTTAATACAAGTCAGGAAACCATGTTGTCTATAAATAATTGCTCTATATACATTTAAAAAAAAACTAAAATACACTCATTTTTATATATTGAAGCTATAAATACAATTGTAACATACACTTAATGTCATAAAATAAAAATAATTAAAAATAATATTTATATATCTGTTTCTTGCCACATTTATGGCACTTGCTTTTGCTCATTATAATAATAATGATATTCTAATTTTCTATTGACTGTCAGAACCGTTTTTCATCCTTAAAACATGGTTTTGGTGTTCCCTACACTAAAATCTTTTGCGGCAAAAGAAGGATTTATGGATGTGGGCTGAGTGGCGTAATGCGGGGGGGCACACGATTTACATCAAGATGTAACAAGGAGAAAAAACTCCCAAAGCCGGTTTACGACTATACAGCAGTTTACACTACCCGATTAACATAGGGCCCATAGTTTAGATTGAAAGATTATGCTAGTTGTTGCTGTTTTTTATGTTGAAAATGGTTGATCATTATCATATACTAGCGACTTGCATGTCAAAAAATTATAGCAATAAAATTTTAAGCCAGGCAATGCTGTTTGCCACACAATGCAAGACTATAACCTCTCTGAGCGCCTTTGGCGCTCATCGCGAGCCCATAGTTTAGGGGTTATATAGTCATAGTCTACTGACGGGTTAAGTGTTACTGCCTTGTGTTAATAAGTGTTACTGGTTTGCATTGTCTTATTGCTTAGGTCTCGTATTTACATCCTTCGTCCTCTTTTTACGTCCCTCAGCCACGTATTATGTCCTTCGGCCTCGTTTAATATTTTTGGGCCTACATTTTCTTTCTTGCTTCTGCGATTTTCGATCATGAAAAAAGGCAAAATATGCCTCAAATTAACTTACAACCTCACTCACAGACTCCCTGGCTCACCCTGTGTGCTGTGTGTGTAAGTTAATTTGAGTCATATTTGTGTATTTTTGCAGGTTTTTCCCATTTGGCGGTTCGACCGCTAAAATCATATTTTTGTGAGCCATGCAGTTCCTCTACGTGCTTCGGGTACTAAGTAGTACGGGCCGTAATTTTGCGTCCATCCCACGCTCATTGCCTAAGCCCCTGCGGCGATCATCTCCACCAACGCAATGAGTGCCTTTGGCGTACATTGCCTGGCCACCATTGTGGCCCTCTCTTTGCGAGGCTCAAAGTTGCCGGGCTCGCTGTGCGAGCCTGCAATTTTAACACTGCGTTCCCAACAACTTTTGCCAAGCCCGCAATTACAACAACTATATATGTGATAATTAAAATAGTTTTTGAATGAAATTGAGAAATCATTTGCAATATATTGGCAAAAACTGAATTAAAGTATAGTTAAGAGTTTAGCGCACAATGGGACAACTTAAGACCAAAAAAAAAAGACTTCTTGTACTTCAGCACATTTTATACTCCTCTGAAGACACTAGATAGGATTGTCCACCTGAAGGACAGCCCAAGTACAGCTGACCTATAAATATTTTCATTGAAGAATCTCCCTATGTCTGAGATCTACAGGTGATGACATTTGAAGCTAATTAGAACGTACAAGACTAAAAAGAAATGTTCACAATAAAATTCCTTGTCTTTTGTATTAGACACGCTGTGTTACTGTGATGTGGTACATTGAAAACAGACAGAATAAATATAAAACTCAGTCAGAAATAGCAATAGCAACATTTAAAGCATTTATAATTTACAATACTTACAATACTTAAAGTTGTTCATTTTAACTTATGCTTATTTTATTATGCTATTAAATATTTTTATTTAACTTACAAACAAATTGCAAAAATTACAGTATTTACAAAGAAAGAAAATATTATAAATATTTGTATTAATTGACTATTGTTGATTTGAAAATGTATTTTTTCTTTAACAGTACAAATTCTTTCAATTGTTTGGCATACTGAGCTTGAATTAAAAGTTCACATTGATGATGGTGAACGACGAATGGAGCTCATGTTCTAATTTCCTGGACTTGAATGTGAACTGAAGGCTCTCTCCCACAAAAGAACATGAATGTGAACTTGTTCTTTTTTTGTGTGAATGTGTAAATACTGCATGTGTTCCTTTTGTATATTCAGAATAGCATGAACAATGATATGTTATTGTGAAATTATTTTCCTACTAGCGACTTGCCCGTCAATAAATGATGGTCAATACAATTATAAGGCTGGGAATGCTGTTTGGCACACAATATAAGGCTTTTAGTCCTCTGAGTACCTTTGGCGCTGATTGCTAACATAAACCTTGCTAAACTAAAACCCCTCTACAGTAACCTATTAACACCTACACTACCTACCAACACTACCTGACTATCCCCTAATAAACCCTCCCCCCCACCCCACTAATAAAATAATAAAAAAATAATAAAACCTAACTGGCAAAAAATAATAAAAGCTAAGTCACATAAAATAAAGAAGCCTAATTCACCGAAAATAAAAAAGCTAAATTACAGAAAATAAAAAAATGTACATTACAAAAAATTAAGAAATCTACATTACAAAAAATAAAAAAACCTAAGTCACCAAAAAATAAAAATCGCAATTACAGAAAATAAAATAACCTAAGTTACAAAAAATAAAAAAAGGTACATTACAGAAAAAAAACGACATTACAACCCTCCCTCCACACACTACAGAAAATTTAAAAAAATTACACACCTGAAAAGGAAATACATACACAATACATACAGTAGATTACAATACAGTACAAATGAAATAAAATACAATACCCCTCTATGTAAAATATACTTTCTCAAATACACACATATCCCACTATGTAAAATACATTACATCCTATCTAAACTATACACATACCACACTATCTAAAATACATTACACACTATCTAAAGTACCGTATATAGTCAAGTATAGGCCAACCCGAGTATAAGCCAAGGCACCTATTTTACCACAAAATACTTGGAAAACTTAGTGACTCGAGTATGAGCCGAGGGTGGGAAATGTGCTGCCCCCTGTGTCACTCTTGTGCCATCTTTGACCCTTCTTGTGTGCCCTCTGTGCCCCTTTCTTGTGTCCCCCCCTCTCTCCCCTGTTTCTCTTCCCCCCTCTCCCTCCCCTGTGTCTCTCACCCCTCTCCCTCCACTGTGTCTCTTTCCCTCCTCTCCCTCCCCTGTGTCTCTTTTTTAATTTTTAAGATACACGCTGTTTCCCAGCAAAATGTATAAATTAAATCTGTTTACATGTGTAACTGCCAAGCCCCCAGACAGACCTACAGCTCTGTGCAGAAAGCATTAGCAGAAAAAGAGTTAACCCTTCACAAATAAATCTGAGCAGAAAAAGGGCTGCTGGAATCATCTAAATATGACAGTTGACGGGGGTTAAAATGTCCTGCTGTATTACTGAAGCTCAGGGACAACTATAAATCTTTGTATTTATGGAGCCTTTCTGATCGGTGTTGGCAGATGTTGTTAATCATGGAACAGTCAGGAGTGTTTTTGTAAACAAACCTAAGACTTTCGTTTTTTAGGTTTTATGGATATTGTACATGTTTTATTATTATTTATTATTGTTCATGATTCACTGTTAGATTTTACAAATAGGTCTTCAGCTGTTAGTTCTTTTTTTATAAAAATTGGGTACATTTGGAAATTGTTGGCTTATAGTAACAGCCAGTTTGTGGTAGTGAGTACTTCATTCCAAGATGAAAAAATTAACGACTGCAAACTGGTCTGGAGGGATTGTGTAGAAATAATGTATTCATGGAATCAATTTAATCTATGCCAGTTTCTTACTATAGATATGTATTATGTATTTAAATCAATGATGGGAGAAGGATGATGGCATACATGGGGTTTCAAGGCAAGTACATTTTTGACAGATGACTGTATGTTATGAAGCCTAGCTGTACTGCGTGAAGCTAGACTTTTCCAGGTGAATAATTCTTGTCATTCAAATGTATACTAATGATGGCTAGATATTTGTGATGTATGCAGGAATCTAAGCTGGAGCAGTCTTTAACTCTTTCTCTAAGATTTCTCATTTTTTTAAATTCTGTACCGTAAGTTTAGGTCAATATAAAAGTAATCACTGCAAATCACCCTCTACATCTGCAATATAGGGATGGAGTCAATAAAAGTATCTGTGCCGAGCTACCGTAGAACATTATTATGACTCTTCAGAGTATTCACAAAGATTATTTCATTATAATGACGTCCATAATATTCGCTCTAACTGTCTACCCGCATTACAATGGAGAGAAGATTGAATAAGAGGAAATCAAAGTTTCTTAGCACAAGGAAAGTCATAAAAATGCTCATGGATTTGGGAAAGGAAGTGGAAAACTAGAAAATGAGAGATACTAGTTTCAGTATAGTACAATACTGGGTTAATTTAAGTGATTACCTATGGTTCCTAATAGGCGCTAGATTTAAGATGAAGCTGAATGGACCCAATGGTCTTTTAGATGGTAAAGGGCTGTGGTGCGTATTATATCTTCAACTCTTAATCTTAAACTGCTGTGTGTGGAGTTTTTTTTAGAGCTGTTAAGTACCTGCTCCCTCTTCTCCAATCCTGTCTTCTGACCTCCTTGCAACTAACAGATATGTGTCAAGAAGGGAAGGGACAAAGAACAAGGAGAGTGACTGACAGCTTAGATAAAAATTGCTCCCAACACAGCTTCAAACATGAGCCCCAGTGACCCCGGCAGGCAGAGAGAAAAAAACAATATTCAGAGAAATAAATAATGGTATGTGTCAATTTATAATCCTTGAAATCACAGAAAATTGTTAGGTTTATGGTTGAATATACTGAGCAGGATTTAAAAAAATATAAAGATATAAAATTAAATGGTCATTAAGTTTTATTGAATAACCCCACAGCATTGTCAACTGGTATCACTCTAGAAAATATAAATGTACTATATGGAGATTTTATTCTTCAAGAATTAATCTCTGTTTAAGTACATTTTCCTTTGACTTTTTGTTGAAAGTTGAGTCAGTTTGGTGTTTTTTTCCCCCAAGAGGAAACTTTAGTTTTTAATATAAAAAACAAGATGTTGGCCTTTATTTAATTTGCAGTTAAAAATAAGATTTAAAAATAACAGATAATATAAAAAGATGATACTTTATATTTACTTATCATTTATTGTTATTAATCAGTTTATTAATCAAATTGATTAAAACAATATATACACATTGCCTGCTAATGGAAACTGTACTCAAAACACATTACTTTTTTTAAATTAGATGTAAACAAATAATTTTAGCTTATGATTACCAGAAGAGTCATTTCAACTATTGTAGGAGCCCCATTAATCTGCTCCAAATTTAGAAATTGTAGCCTGTAAAGGAGCCCACAAGAGTTATGGCTATTAAATTGGCCTCTTTCATCTACCCTCAAACGATCTGTGGGTTAAGGGTGGAAAATCCCTATGGGCTGTCAAAATCTGAACTGCGTCCCAGCTAAGCCTTTGATCTGTCAAGCCAGTAAATGTTACTATCGCCAAATCGTTATTAAATTGTTACGAATCCCTAAGGACGCACTAACGTTTAAACCCGTAAACGGCAAATGGAGCCAAAAATCCTACAGGTACTAGAGAGGACCCACAAGGGGGTTAAAGTCCTGTCCGTAGCATTGTAAAAGCAAATATAAACACAATACTGTATTTTAAATCAAAAAGAAAGTGATGTAAAGTATTACAATTAATAGCACAACATTCTCAAGCTCGCAAATCTGCAATAAAAAATAATGTATTTTATGTTTAATTTTCCTGTTATATCGATCCCGGCAATCAATGTGTTAATACATGTATTAGAACTTGCATGGACTAGAATATCATATTTATTGATTTTTTTATGCGGGTCCGATCAAAACTCGGACTTCAAAACGTAAGTGATTGCAATCTAACCTCCATTATTTTAGTGATGTAATGATAACTCTCTCTTTCACTAATGGCTTTGTCTAAACCCGTAACCATGGGTTTGACTAATTGATCATGTTCACAGCCGCACACGGATGTGCGGAAGCATGGTTTACAGGTTTGGATGTCGATTATGTCTGTTGCAGGCTTGTCTAATTTGATTGCTCTGTAAAATATGGGGTAGATTTAGTAAGCTTCACAAAGGCTGTGAAGTGTTTAGTTGAGATTGAAATTACAATTTTCCCCATAAGAAATAGACAATGTAGTCTTTATAGTCCCTATGAAACTTCGTAAATCTATGGATATATGCATACTTTTATTCAACTGTCAGGCTTTTTTGTAATTAAAATCTAGCTTGTTTGAAGTTTATTTTTTTTTTACCAATAATCAAATCTGATGAAGTTTGAGGTCATGATGTCCCTCTGGATAAATTTAAGTTCTTTCTCAAGAACTAGAACTTTTTTATGTGGCAAAGAGAAACCTATTAAATTCAATCTACTCTTTTGTTCTGTGCTGTGTTATTACCGTTGATTGGCAGAGTAATGATGCACTTTCCAATGGTCAATGAAACCTTTTGGTAATAAGTTGGTTGTGTCGGGAATGATTGAGTGGCTTGGGTTAGGGGAGGTGACTCCAGTAACTAGCAGAAGAATGAGTGAGAATTTTTAATATTATGCCAAAACTAAATCTCTATATAACCCCCCAACGCCCCCCCCCCCCCCCCGGAAGCCCTAGCTATTATTCCTCCTTTCCCCTAGCTACAGGTACATCCTAAAGCAAAAACTCATGTATATATTCAGTATATTAGAAAGTGTCAGGTATACTTACAAACAGAAATGTAAGTACATGTATGTTCTTATAAGCATATTATTTAACTGCCATTAGCCTGGGCCTTGTGGGCCTAGGCAAGAACACACCAATGTATCGCTTTATAAAAAAGAAAAAAAAATGGGGATCTGAAAGGATTACCAACAGCTCTAAAACAGATGCTTTTACCCACTGCACCACATCTATGATTAACAATGAGTATAGAAATGAATAACGCAAAATTTTAATTAGTTTTACAGTTACAGCTTAAACCTTATACATTATGTTGTTTTTTACAGGAGGGCTTCAGGGGCAATGCAAGTAATAACTAAAATGACAGTATATAAGACTATTATTGATCAGTTTAAAAACAACTTTTCAACATGCTTTTCCACCCTCTCAAATGACGCAGAGCTCATTTGGTAACTTTGGTGTCCTTTTAATAAGTGTATTTATTCATGAAAAATCTAAGAAACAAGAAATATACGTTGTCATGGTTTATTAATGAGAACATTGAACTTTAAAATGCTATATTATATGGCTATATTATCTTAATCTGTACTTTGTAATCCAAACAGAAAAATACGTGTTAAATTTTTTTTATTATAACTGGAAAAATGTATGGGAAAAAATAGAAAATTGGATTAAATATGTGATAAAATGAATGTATGTGACTTTTCACACCTTGGTGGATATTTACTAAAGGCTTGGAAGGTTTTGAGGAGACAATGATGCATCACTGTATTTACTAGGCTATGTTTTTTATTTTCATATTAGTTACATTATCAGAATGATAGGGACATGTTATGTACAAAACAGCTCCTGTACTCACGGTACTTACTAAGTATTACTTACTAAGGGCTTTATGCTATTGCCCAAATCGTTAATTTATACGCACTTAAAACCACTCTTAACATTGCCACAGATTATATTAGCTACTTGCAACCCGATTACGAGTGCCCCCCCACAATCACTATGGGCCAGCCAAAGACACAAAACCAGCCTTAGAACTCCATAGGCTTTAGCACAGCTTGAAGATTACAAGTGCTAATTTATTAAAGTTACACAAAATGTATATTTTATTAGACCCGTAGCACTAGCACGCAAATAAAGTCTGACCCGCTTGTCATGGCTACATTAGTGACTGCAATATTACCATTAATTATGGATATGGCCGAGGCCCGATGACATTGTTGCATTGTGATTATGTATTATTGTTGTGTGGTTATATGTTGCCTGTACATTGTTATCATGCATACTAGTTATAATATGTTATAGAGGGAAAATGTGACATAGAGCAGGAGAATACACAAGGAAAAGGTAAACATGCTCTGCACAAAAGCTTAACTGCAAAACATTGCATCCTCACACATACAGGCCTTGATAAACGGCAGCCAAAAAAGATGCCTGCACTTCAGAGAGTCCTAAGCAACCACTGGAGATTAACATAAAGGTTGTAGCACTAGCCAGCTATAGACACCTGTCATGTAGTTTACACATCTGATGAGTTTTATTTCAAGAGCTTCTATAGCAACCAAGGCTGCAAGGCAGATGTAACTTGGTGCTGACATCACACACATACACAAAAATCCACAAGGGTGTGGTATGGAGGATGTATAAATATGTTGGTTCTATGATTCAATAAATGTTCAGTCCTAGTTTCACATATCCACAGTGTGAGGCTGTTTTCGTGTTTGTATCCTGAATTGGGGAGTGGTCTTGCCGGAGGCCACTAGTAACCTGGATCCAGTATTCTTTGCCTGTACCTTTTCGTCATAGTCCTCTTCAGAAGCCATCTTTTGTGCCACAGAGAACAAGAACCACATGATTCTGCTTGAGTAGGTTTGAACTAGGTTCATATCAAGCCCCCTTGAAGAAGCAGATCGTGACACTGCAACTTTAAAAAGTATCACATTTCTGTCAAACATATTACGAGAACTAAATAGGACTCGCAAGGACTTTTTCACATACTTATTAGAGCTGCAGCAGCAATTAGACACACAATACTGTACTTTAAAAAGCACAGGAAGGCATGGAAAGACATTATAATTAATTGCAGTCTCAAATCCACAAATATACAATTAACAAATAATATTTTTAACTGTTATTGTTGAGTAATATTGATTCCTGGACTCAAGGTGTTAATACATATCATGAAACTCACATGGACTAGAATAGATGATCTAAGGCATTTTTTAGAGTGCTTAACTGCAAGCCCGATCTGCAAATATTACTTATTGGTACTAATTATTTGTAGCTTACGATTGCAGCTTACGTCTAACTTCCATGTTTTACTGGCAGAGTTTACAGGTTTAGGGTTAAGGAGGTAAATTACGAGCTTGAGTCAATAAAATACATCTAAAGAATTTAGAGAAAAAAACACACGCAGACAAACTTACGGGTTAGAGTCATTTGTTGGCTTCTAGAAGACTGTTAAGTGAATATTCCCACAAGCATAACTAATTTGTGATCACAACGTTAAGAACATTTTAATTGCTACAATTTTTTTGTATATATTCCTTTTTTTTTGTGTTCTTATTTTGTGCTTCTTGGATTTGAGTAAAAATGTTCACAACGCTTTCAAGATTGTTAATATAATTTATTTAAGCATTTAAAAAACAGCAAATTAACCTAAGCGATTTTACTAAGAAAAAATACATGTAAATTAGTAGGTTCAAATATATAAGGTAAAATATTCCTAACATCTATCAGAGTCAGATTTACCTATTTTAATAAAAACTTTTTATGTTGTTGTATACCACCTGTACATTAATTTATAGTAGCTCTCTTTGTAATACAAACTGAATTTCTACATGTCCCCAAATCTCTATATAATAAATATCTTAACCCCGTTATCCCTTTAGCTGAGAAACTAATTGTTTAAAAATATTTTTAGTCACACAACATACACCTGTAAAATGATATATAAGATATAATAATATTCCCCATGTGAACAATTATTAACAGCTAATTAACCATGGTCTTGTGTTCTAGGAAAACATATAATATTGGGTAACCTTAGAGAACTGTGTGCATCTCATACAAAGTTTTTACTGCATCTGAAATGTGCCTTCAGGATAGATGTTAGGAAAAGCTGAAGCATTGCAAATTTTATGAAGATTATAAATATTACAACACAGTAACCAACAACTACACTAGATATGGGAGGTCACTGACATCTACAGAGCATATTAAATTAGCAGCATTACCATCATGCATAGCTATGGGTTATAGAAAGGCCAAGGGCTGCCAGTAGGATCCAGCCTTACTATAGTGATAAAAAGTAACATCTCTGCAGCACACAGAATATATGGTTATATATCTGTAGGACTTGGCTAGGACATGCCAAGAAGTTTGTAATACAGCTCTGCTACACTCAAAATATCTTACAAATAAATATCAGTAAATAAGCATCTGCTCCAGGGGATGCAGATTCCTTCCTAACCTTTTGTTTCTTTTGAAGATGTTGGGAAGTCATTTTGGCCTCCGGAAAAACGGTATAAACCCTAGGAAGGCATTTACAATGGCTGCAGGATATCGGAAAATCCAAAAGTAGAGTGTAAAGGATACTTTCTTAATACTATTCTTATGTGTATTGGTTGCCATGTTCCTATGCAATTGTTTTGTTCTGTGGAGGATGGAGGATAACAGCCACATGAAACACCATGACCAGCTGTACATACGCCAATCCTAATCGATGCCCACTGGACTGGCTTGTCATGGAAGAATTTTCACTAACATGCTGGTGTTGTACAATATTTACCTTCCAGTTAATGTTACCCAAAGGTTTATTGTATGTTGCCCTATAAAAATGTGACCTTCTGACCAATAATAGGATGCGGCGTAGTGGTCCTACACAGAGGAATTAGGTTAGGTTATCATACACTGCCATTGGCGATGACTGCATTATAACTATGGAGATCTGCCTGAATGTTCTGAATAAGCAACCCAACACATGTATGAGGACCTAACTGGCAAGAGTTCCTGTATATGGCCAGTCCAGCTGTTCTCATATCTTAACATAAAGTAAAACATTTAATCATTGCTTAAGATGTCTCATGGATTCTGTCATTAAGATTTTTTATTGCAATAATCCAAGATCATCATTCATAATCAGATCATCATTCAAATATTTAGTAGAAGATTGAAAATATGTTGAGGGTGTTGCTGGGATGATCATAGGACTTCCCATAAGTATTTTATGATGCTGCAGTTTTTTATATTTATATTTGGAGTGATCTCATACTCATTATTACTACTGCATCTGGCCATTTTAAATTACTTTCTACACAAATATTTATCGATGTCAGCCAATGTCAACCTACAGTACTGATGATTATAATCAAACGTCAGTGCAGATAATTGAAGTTCAAAGTCCAAATTTCAATAGTATGATTTGGTGAAAACTCTGCCTTCAAGTCAGTGGCAGCCGAATCAAAAGGCACCCTAAACTTTTTTAGTTTGGAGGGCAAGCTATGAAATACTGTCAGCTAATACTGATCCCATAGAACTAGTGACAACTGTTTTAATTCAGATTTCTATTCATTAATTTTAGTAGGAGAGTTATATTTTGAGGCAGGGAAAGCCTAATCAAGAGGCATCTCACCCTACTAACGCATTTTACCCAAAGGCTTTTATGGCAGAGCGCAACATATTAAGCCTCTTGCTCTTGATATTGTTTTTAATATTTTATTTTCATTTTCCCTTTTCCTTTGAAAATACAATAAAAGTTACATTTTAGATATCATGACTGATATAATAATAACCATGAGTTAAGGAAAACCTGTGGTCTTTTTATATGTTTTATAAAGAAATGGCTTTTTGTTGTAGCTTTTTTTCTATTGGTACAGGAGAAAATATTAGAACAGGGTGAATTTCATTTAAGTTTGAATTTCATTGATAAGTAGAAATGTAATTGTATTTGTTTTGATTCCAGTCATTTACAATCATGTTAACCTGCAAATCCACATTCTTCTCAGTCAGACGGCTTTATTCAAATCACATGCACCACAGATGCTTGCTTCATGTTTGGGTGCACAGAAACTGAGAAAACACTAAAATAATTGTAATATTTTTTTTGTGCAATAAATTACAAATTGTCAGTTTCCTGGAATAAATATATACATGTGACAACCCCAATATTACATTCAAAATATCCAGCTTTGTACAACTAACTCGCCAATATCAAGCAATGTGTACAACTAAACCAACTATGTATACTGGATACATTTAATTTCATTGCCTCCAATTATTGTTCATGATGGATGGGAGTCATAATAGGTTTGACCAATTACTTTTTGGGTTAATACAATTTTGACAGAGTTATATGATTGGTTTATGTGAGCCACTAACTTTGCAAAGCTCTTATGCATGGGTTAACATTCCTTCTTAGTTAATTAGCAGCACCTGGGAAGCCCAGATCCAAGACTGCGCCTGGAGTATGGGAGGAGCTGCTTATCGACTGCTTGTTTGCAGTTTGTCTGACCTGGAGAAAGACACACACAGTGAGACAGCAGCCTGGAGCTAATGATCACTTGGAGCAGTGTGGAGAAATCTAAAAGAAATATACAGAAAAATGTAGGCACGTGATTTTTCCAACTAGTGAACTAGATAACTGCAGAGTTTTGTTTGAAGATAGCTGGAGGTGTTACGATCTGCTTTCACCAGTCGGGCATGATAAGGCTGTTATGGCCAAATATACCTGCCAGATGTTTCAGATTATTTTATTTCCCTTCACCAAGACAGCTGATGTCTCTAAAATTCCCTTACTCAGATGCAACTCGAATGACGCTGAGTCAACCGCGAGGCCATCGCTATGTTAGGCACAGGCACTCTTCCCCCAGGGCCTCAGGTGCGCCTCTCATAGCTCAAGACTTCTTCTGTCGGCGTGCCTTACGAGCCAGATCGGATGATGGAATAGTTCTTTGGCTGCAGTACATTTTTTACACCCCCAGAAGGTGCTGTGGCACAGAGCTGAGTCAACCGCAAGGCCATCGCTATGTTCTGCACAGGCACTTGGCCCCCAGGGCCTCGGGCGCGCCTCTCATAGCTCAAGGCTTCTTCTGTCGGCGCGCCTTATGAGCCAGATCGGAGGATGGAATAGTTCTTTGGCTGCAGTAAATTTTTTACACCACCAGAAGGTGCTGTGGCGCAGTGCCTTCTGATGGGAAACTGATTCATAATAGAAAAGGACCCTGATCTATTGCTGTGGAAACTTCATAACAGAACTGATAACATTCTGTAACAGTTTGTGTGTTTTCTGGATTTTGTATTGCAAGACTTCATAACATGTTAACATCCACTTTAGTAGTTTATTATCTAGGAATGCTGACACATACATATATCTTCTAGATATCTCAGTTACCTCCCTTTATTTAGGAGCATACACACACTTCATTACTTGTACAGGACCAGGGCAGCCATTCTCTTCTCAGTTACCTCCCTTTATTTAGGAGCATCACAGACTGCATTCAAAACTGACTAGACTGTTTCTAAAAAAAAATGACAGTTATCGCAGAGACACACATTACTTAACTGGCTACCTCATAACATTCTAGCTGCCAGTTAACTCCTTATCAACTGGACACAATTAAACATATAGTAATCAACATAACATAGCATAGCATGATATAACATAATGAATAACTATAAACCATACTATAAAATTACTGAGCCCAAAGGGTAATCAGGGGGATCTTGACATGAGGTATTAGATCTCCCTCTCAATAAGAATCCTTGTTGGATTGTTGCTTACGGTTTTCTACTACTAGTAGGGTTAATAGAGATTAGTGCCCAGCCCTAATATATCACATATAATAGTTGTCAAACTGCGAGACGTCGTCACACTTTGCGTGGTGCGAGACGAGCCGTTAATGAGCCGTTAACGAGAAGCACAAAGGCAATGAGCGGCAAAGGCTCAATGAAGGCAATTAAACACGCGGGACAAAACACTTAGTAAAAGCACAATCACATTAGCCTTCAAGCACTTGACAAACGCTGGACTTAAAAAAAAAAATACGAGACGCCGGACTTACGAGATAGCAAATATACGAGGTTAACGGCCGAACCGCAAACATCCAAAAAACACAAAAACACAAAGAAAATAAAAATAAATACTACAAAAAAATCACCCAGAGCATGGGGGAACAGGCAGGACATTTGGGAGTGAGGTGGAACCTGAATTTAAGCCGATTACGCCGACTTTCACCACAAGAAAATCGCATAAGCAAAAAAAAAAAATGGGCGCCGAAAAAACCCGAAAGCGAGGCTACATGACCTTGGACCGCCCAAATCACTGCCCAATGGGTAGCACTTTACGATGGCGCTTTATGAGACGTGGGACTTAGAAAAAAAAATACGACAGAGCAAAAATACAAGGTTAACGCCCAAAATGACAAAATTCAAAAAACACAAAAAACACAAACAAAATACAAATAAATACAACAAAAACATCACCCACAGCATTGGCGAACATACGCGTAACACATTAATAACATTACAAAGCTACCATGGCGCTTTACACAACTATACCAATGGATTTCTCTCGCGCAGACAAACCATTTCTAATTCACAGTTGGCACATTCCTTACACTTTATCATCAGGGCACCAACACTCACTGTACATTGTATGGTGCCGGAAAATATAAACAGATTGTTAGCTCTTCAGGTTATTGATTGCTGAATATATTAATTACATATAGGTAAAGTATATTAATTTATTCAAGAAATAATGAATTAATTATTGACTAAGTAAATATAGATAAATATATATATCTCTTTATAATGAGTGCCGAAGGTGATCAGAGGAGCAAAAATAGACAAAACAAGAGGCTCGCCATGAGCGCCGAAGGCCATCACAGTACAAGAAGGTTTATATTGTGTGTCATACACCATTCCTATGGCTTCACATTGTATTGCCTGATCATTTTTGATGAGCAAGTCACTAGTATATATATGTATAACTTAAACAGTTATAAGCATTACTTAGCTTATATCTAAATATGTACTGTATCTATGTATGTATTTATAGCTACCGAAAGGCGATAGGATGTAGAAAGAGAGATATATGTCAACAATGTGTTGACTTATATAGATATGTAATGTTGAGAAAAGCAATACATTGACTTGTGAATATATACATTTCATTACTGAGTCATGTTCTGAATTTACGTGCTAAATGCACATATTATTTCCTCCAAACATGGAAAAATATAACAATATTTGCTATAATTATCATGGCTGGTTGCATTTTTATATTTACAAGGAAATTGCCAGATGGAAACTATACAACAAACACCTCAGCAGGTTCCCAGCTACCTGACAGCATTCAATTGAACATTATTTTTTACTTTATATAATTGTGTTCAAATCAAGTAGACAAAATAGTGTGTTGAACAGCAATATGTTGAAAGAAAAAAAAAACGCTATGCTGTGTCTCTTTTAACAGTAATAATTGCTAGTTATACCCTATAGTGTTCGAGACACAGAATTTGAGACACTATATTTCAATCATATATTTAAAAAAGCTGGATTTAATCATTAGGATTGTTGGTGGTTGACAAATAAAGGATAATAATATGTTTTATTTTTCCATGAAAATGAAAGCTGTAGAGATTAAAGCATATGGATTTTCAGAAGGTCAGGACCTCCCTCTGGCAAATTCAGGTTTGGATCAGGACTGTGCATATCCTTCTTTATTACCTATACTGCTAATCTTAATTAATTGCTTTTGATAAATCATTACCTTAGACGGTGGATCTTTCTTTTATATGTAAACTTGCAATTCTGTTTATTTGTATGTTTTCTTTTAATTTTTGCTGACTCTAGTACGTTCTCATTAAAATGACAAAGTTAACAGTGACATCTTCATTGATAATGCAAGGCTTCACGAAGTCTAGAATCATATATATATATATATATATATATATATATATATATATATATAAATAAATATATATATATAGACAACAAATACATTTGTAAGCTCATGTGCATGTCTAAAAGATCCAAAAAATAGCAATTTTATACAGTACATTGATCCCTTAAAGCATATGCTTGCTGTATTTAAAAAGCTATAAATATATATATATATATATATATATATTGTTGTTGTTTAGTCATTCAGTCGCGCAGTTTGCCAATTGTTTCAACAGGGAAAGAAATATAAAATTCCCTCCTGACATTTGCTTCTCTTGCTTCTATACCCTTCTTAATACATGCTAATATTTGACTTGCCTTTGCAAATGCTGATTGGCATTGACCACTGTTACCTAGGTTGTTGTCCACAAGCACTCCCAAATCCCTTTCAATATGTGAAACCCCTAGATTTGCTCCATTAAGATTATAAATTGCATGGCTATTTTTCCCAGATGTATAACTTTACATTTATTTGTATTAAATCTCATCTGCCATTTCGATGCCCCTTCCTCCAATTTATGCAAATCCCTTTTGGAGGGAAAGTACGCCATTTTCTGATTTAATTACCTTGCATAACTTTGTGTCAACAGCAAAAATGGAGACACTACACTTCAATCCCACTTCCAAGTCATTAATAAATATGTTAAAAAGGAGGGGACAAAATACTGAGGAAACCCATTTACCACATTAGTCCAATCTGTGTATTTACCACAACCCTTTGTTTCCTGTCTTTTAGCCAGCTCTCAATCCATAAGCAAATATTTATGGCAATTCCTGTATCCCTTAGTTTGCTCAATAGTCTCCCATGTGGCACTGTATTAAAAAAAAAAATCAAAATCCAAAAAGACTACATCCACTGATTTGCTATGATCCAAATTCCTACTAACCTCCACATAGAAACTAATTAGGTTTGTTTGACATGACCTATCCTTCATAAATCCATGTTGGCCCCTACTTATAATCCTGTTTAAATAGACATATTCTTGTATATTATCCCTTATTAACCCTTCTAAAAGCTTTCCCACTACAGAAGTGAGGCTCACTGGTCTATAATTACCCGGATTTGCTCTTGCTCCCTGCTTAAATATAGGTATCACCTCCGCTTTTCTCCAGTCATCTGGTAGTGACCCAGTGTTGAGTGAATCTTGAAAAATTAAATATAATGGTTTGGCTATTACAGAACCCAGTTCCCTCATTTCCCGTGGATGTATTCCATCAGGACCTGGGGCTTTATTAACATTTATTTTTTCCAACCTTCATCTTTAACTCATTGTTAAGCCACATTGGATGGGATTTACTCCTTCTACTTTTATTTCCACATGGTATACGGTGATAAGTATGTATATTTAGTAAGGATTTAAATGTTGTCCCTTTATGTTCAGTGTTTTACCTATCAGTTCCTTGTCCCAGTCTATACTTTGTATTGCTGCCCTTAGACGTTAACATCTGCCCTTTTAAAATTAACAGTTTTCGTTAGCCCCTTACAGTTACGTTTTTTTTAATTCAATCGCAAATGAGACTGTAGTAATCACTGTTTCCCAAATTTTGCCCTATTCCAACATTTGATACCATAACAATATTATTTGTGATAACTCAATCCAAGTTAGCCTCATTTCTAGTAGGTTCTTGTATAACCTGGGACAGATAATGATCTTGGAGTGTGCTCAAGACCCTGCTCCCCTTAGCTGATCTGCTGGTCTTATTTATCCAGTTTATTTCTGGGTAACTAAAATCTCCCATTATAAGAACTTGCCAATGCTTAGCTGCATTTCCAATCTGTAACAATAATTGCATTTCCTCACTTTCAATTATATTTGGTCGCTTATAGCATACTCCTACAAATATTATTTTGGAATTTGCTGCTCCGCTTTTTAACTCTACATACAAACATTCAACATTATCGCTAGTTCCAGCATAAATATTTTCTCTGACTATAGGCTTAAATTCAGGCTTAACATATAGACAAATCCCTCCTCCTATTTTACCATTCCCCCTATCTTTCCTAAATAGGTTATAACCATCCAGATTAACAGTCCAATCATGGGATTCATCCCACCAAGTTTCAGTAATGCATATTAAATCCCATTTCTCATTAACCGCTAATAATTCTAAATTTCCCATTTTTCCTGGCAAGCTTCTGCCATTAGCGAGCATACACCTTATGTTATAAGTCTGTAGTTCTGAAATGCCTGCCACTGTACTTGAGTTACTTAGCAATACATCCCTATTTACTGTACTAACTCTCCCCCATCTTCTGTACCATGACTAGTTAATGCGTTCCTTACCCCCTCTACACTTTCTACCCCATTACTTCTGTCTCTCCCCCCCCCCACATACTAGTTTAAAAACTCCCCCAGCCGTTCTACCATCCTATCCCCTAGCACAAAAGCTCCCTCATCATTAAGGTGTGATTCATCCCTGCTATAGAGATTGTACCCAAGTGAGAAGTCAGCCCAGTGCTCTAGAAACCCAAACCCCTCCTTAATGCACCACATTTTTAGCCACACATTAACCTCCCTAAGCTCCTTCTGCCTCCCTGGACTAGCACGTGGCACTGGTAGTATCTCAGAAAATACTACCTTGGAGGTCCTTTCCTTCAGCTTATTACCTAGTTCTATAAAATCATTCTTTAGGACACTCCATCTTTCACTAATTTTGTCATTGGTACCAATTTGTACCAAGACCGGCAGTTCATTTACAGCCCCTCCCAATAATTTATCTACCCGATCCACAACATGCTGAACCCGAGCACTCTGGAGACAGCAAACTGTTTGATTACTGGGGCCTGGGTGACAAATCACCCTGACTACAGTGCCTTGCAAAATTGTTCACCCACCTTGGCATTATTCGTGTTTTGTTGCCTCCCAACCTGGAATTAACATATATTGTTTGAGGATTTGCATAATTTAATTTACAGAACATGCTAACAACTTTGTAGATGTTTTTTTTATTTTTTATTGTGAAGCAAACAACAAATAGAACAAAATAACAGAAAAAGTCATTGTGCCTAACTATTCACCCCCCTAAAGTCAATACTTTATAGAGCCACCTTTTGTGGCAATCACAGCTCCAAGTCACTTTGGATAAGTCTCTATGAGCTTGCCACATCTTACCACTGGGATTTTATTCCTCCTTGCAAAACTGCTCCAGCTCCTTCAAGTTGGATGGTTTGCACTTGTGAACAGCAATTTTTAAGTCTGACAACAGATTTTCTATTGGATTGAGGTCTGGGCTTTGACTAGGCCATTCCAACACATTTACATATTTCCCCTTAAACCTCTCAAGTGTTGCTTTAGCAGTGTGTTTGGGGTAATTGTCCTGTTGGAAGGTGAACCTCCGTCCTAGCCTCAAATCACGCCCAGAGTGGTACAGGTTTCGCTCAAGAATATCCCGGTATTTAGCACGATCCATCTTTCCCTCAACTCTGACGAGTTTCCCAGTCTCGGCTGCTGAAAATCATCGGCTGATGGTGTTCTTTGGGTGATGTGATGTGTTGAGTTCGCACCAGACATAGCATTTTCTTTGATGGCCAAAAAGTTAAATTTTAGTCTCTTCAGACCAGAGCACCTTCCTCCATACATTTTAGGAGTCTCCCACATGCATTTTCGCAGACTCAAAACATGACATTTTGCTGAAAGTAATGGTTTCTTCTGGACACCATAAAGCCCAACTCTATGGAGCGTACAGCTTATTGTCGTCCTATGCACAGATTCTCCAGTTTCTGCTGTGGAACTCTGCAGCTCCTCCAGGGTTACCTTAGGTCTATGTGCTGCCTCTCTGATAAATGGCCTCCTTGCCCAAGACGTGAGTTTTGTTGGGTGGCCGTCTCTTGGCAGGTTTGCTGTTGTGCCATGTTCTTTCCATTTGGGGATCATCAAAGATTTGGATATTTTTTTATAACCTAACCCTGACTTGTACTTCGCAACAACATTGTGCCTTACTTGTTTGGAGAGTTGCTTGGTCTTCATGGCAGTGTTTGGTTAGTGGTGCCTCTTGCTTAGGTGTTGCAGCCTCTGGGGCCTTTCAGAAAAGGTGTGTATATGTAATGACAGATCATGTGACACTTAGATTGCACACAGGGGGACATCATTTCACTAATTAGGTGACTTCTGAAGGTAATTGGTTGCACCAGAACTTTCTTTGGGCTTCATAACAAAGGGGGTGAATACATACGCAATTTTCTGTTTTCTATTTCTAAAAAATAGTTTTATGTATATATTTTTCTGATTTCCCTTCACCAACTTAGTCTATTGTGTTCTGATCCATCACATATAATTCAGATTAACAAAACATCGAATTTACGGCTATAATGTAACAAAATAGGTAAAAAGTCAAGGGGGTGAATACTTTTGCAAGACACTGTACCTTCCTAATAATAGAGTCCCCAACCAATAAAACCTGCCTGTTGCTCTACCTATTCTGCCCTCTCACTCCTCCAGGAAAACTGTTCTCCCGGCTGTTAGAGGGAACAGTTCTATCTGGCATTGCTGTTCCTGAATGGACATCCCCAACAGTTTCACTCAACCTTTCGGTGCTTACCAACTAAGAACTGGCCTGCCTCCTGCTCCGGTCCCCCCTGCTTCCGCTTGTAACTGTAACCCAGCTACCTCCCTGGACATCCTCACTAGCCCCAGCTTCACCCTTCATGCTAGGCCCAGCTGAACTGTGATCTGTGAGCACCAACCCCCTTTCCAGTGGAGCAATACCACAAAGTGCTGCAATTCTCCTCTCCAGTTCTACCATTTGAGTTTCAAGATAGGCAACATACTCACACCTGTCACAGAGGTATGGACCCTGAATCACCTGTTCCAGTAGTGCATACATATGACAGAATGTACACTGAGTGAGGTCGCCACTGGACTGACTCATAATTACAGTTGGGAAAAAAATGTATAAAGCACTACAATGTTCTTCCCCTTTGCACTTCCTCCTTTTATTTAAACTCCTACACTTATACTAGAACTGTCCTTATGCTAGAAGTGTTCACACCTTCCCCTGTTTATATTAGGTTCTTACTACTCACCTGCCCACTACTCACTGCACAAGTACACAACACACTTATTGTTCAGGAGTAATCACAGAACAGAGGCATGCAGACCACAAAAAGTCACACACTGATATAGCTTTACACAGGCAAAATCACATCCCCTCTCAGCTGCCACTAATCACTGCATGAGTACATACACACTTACTGTTCAGTAGTAATCAAAGAACAGATGCAAGCAGACCACAAAAAGCCCCACACTGATATAGCTTTACACAGGCAAAACCACACCCCCTCTCAGCTGCCACTAATCACTGCACACACAAGTACACACACACTTATTGTTCAGGAGTAATCACAGAACAGAGGCAAGATTGTTGGAGTCGAGCTTGTAGAATCTTAAGCATTACCTTGCTGGCATGTGAACTGAGTGCAATTGTTCGATAATTGGAGCACTCTTTGGCACTGCCTTTTTTGGGATTGTGATGTAGTCTGACCTTTTCCAGTCTATTGGCCATTGTTGAGTTTTCCAAACGTGTTGGCATAAGGCAAGTAATACTTTCACAGCATCATCCTGTAGAATTTTGGATAATTCAATTGGGATTCCATATTCTACTGCAGCCTTATTATCAGCAAGACATCCTAGGGCTCATCTCACTTCGCTCTCCAAGATGTCTGGTTCCAGCTCATTGGACAAATTATTGAGGTCATCACTGCTTTTAAGATCGATCCTGAATAGATCTTCAGTGTATTCCAGCCAGCTCTTCTTTATATGATCTTCTTCTGTTAAGTCCCTAATATTTTTGTCTTTTATCATGCCCACTTTGTCATGAAAGGTGCCTTTTAGGTTCCCAATTTCATGAAGAGATCTCTTGATTTGCCCATTCGTTTATCTTCTTCAATCTCTTTACTTCGCTCATTGTAGAATGTCTCCTTGTCTCTTCTTGCCCTTCTCTGGAATTCTGCATTCAGTTGGACAAATCGTTTCCTATCTCCACTACCTTTCACTATCCTTCTTTCCTGAGCTACTTTCAAAGCCTCATCAGACAGCCAGTTTGACTTTTTACTTTTCTTTCCTTTAGGGGCATTCTTTGTTGCTGTTTCCTGAATAATGCTGCAAACTACGGTCCAAAGTTCTTCAGGCATTATATCTTCTATGTCTAGTCCCTTAAATCTATTCTTTACCTCCACTGCATATTCACAAGGGATATTATTTGTTTTGTATCTACTTGGGCTGATGGTTTTCCCTTTTTTCTTCAGTTTAATTTTTAAGTTTGCAATAAGAAACTCATGGTCTGAGCCGCAGTCAGCTCCAGGTCTTGTTTTTGCTGATTGTATAGAGCTCCTCCATCTTTGGCTGCAAAGTATATAGTCAATCTGATTTCCATTTTGTCCACCTGGTGATGTCCATGTGTAGAGTCGTCTCGGAGGCTGTTGGAAGGGGGTGTTTGCTATGACCAGAAAATTATCTTGACAAAATTCTACTGATCTCTGACTTGCTTCATTTTGTACTCCAAGGCCAAATTTTCCAATCATTCCAGGTGTCTTTTGGTTCCCTACTTTAGCTTTCCAATCTCCTATGATGATAGTAACATCTTTTATTGATGTTATATCTATGACGTGTTGAATGTCTTCGTAGACCTGGACCACTTCAGCCTCTTCAGCATCCGTGGTTGGAGCATAGACTTGGTTCACTGTGATATTAAATGGCTTGCCTTGAATTCAAATTGAAATCATTGTGAATTAATTTATTGGGTAGTAACCGAGCACTGCTTTGGCCACTCTTTGATTGACTAGGATAGCTACGCCATTTCGTCTGTGGGATTCTTGACCACAGTAGAAAATCTGGTGGTTGTCTGATGTGAAATGTCCTATTCCAGTCCATTTAAGTTCACCAATTCCCAGGATATCAATGTTTAACCTTGTCATTTCATTATTGAACACATCTAGTTTGCCTTGGTTCATAGTTCTAACATTCCAGGTTCCTAATCTGAATTGGTCTTTGCAGCAGCAGACTTTCCTTTCCCCTTCAGACACATCAGCAGCTGGGTATCCTTTTCATTAGATCTAGTGTTACTCGTACTTGCCCCCTGCTCTTCTTCAGTAATGTGGTAGGCACCTTCTGACCTGAGGGGCTCATCTTCGTGTGCCATATTGTTATGTCTCTGGTTGTTCCTGTCCATAAAGTTTTCTTAGCAAAAATGCTGGGAATATGTGTACTTAAAAGTAAAAATAGAGAGTGGTGGCTCAGGTATATTACATAAGAACCAAATATAAATGTATTAATTAGGGTGCTCCTACTGATAAAATAAAGTGTATTGTGTGGAGAGAGAGAAAAGATCCTTTTATAGGGCACACCTAAAAATCCTAATCTCAGAAAAAAGAGAATAAATTAAATAATAAAACTTAACTTTTAATGGTTGTTAAAATCCACAATAAAATATATAGACATAGGTAGCAGAGAGGTTACAAATATATTGAATTGACAAATATGGTATCTCGAAATTACCCTACTAGGCAAACCATATAAAGTGCTAAGTGCCAATGTAATCACAGAAGAAAGTTACTAGTGTGCGAAATAAAGTGCTAAATATATAAAGTGACAAGTGCTATAATTCATATAGTGTATAGCTATATGGAGGTGAAAACTGTAAATAAATACTGCATATGGAAACCTGCAAAGGTACAGAAAATTCTATTATCCAGCTGTATGCTGATTATATGAAGAGATACCAATGTTCTATCAAGGTAACGATATTATAAAACTATAAAGTAGAGGAATAGCTATTGAGTGATAAAATGCCTCAATGCTGAATTGCTTGTCTAGTTAAATAATATCTAAAAAAATAAAGCATTGCAAACAGGATCCCTCTGTGTGTATTCTGCCTCCCTTTTACTAGTAAACTACCTAGATTGCATAAATATTAGATTTCAGGGAAGGGACTTTAAGCTATAGGCCTGATATGAAAACGCTAGCTCTCTGCCTGGCAAGCCGCGGTCTAGACGCAAACAAAAAAAAATCTTCCATTCTTTATATATTTAGCACTTTATTTCGCACACTAGTCACTTTCTTCTGTGATTACATTGGCACTTAGCACTTTATATGGTTTGCCTAGTAGGGGCAGAATCTACAATTTTGAGATACCATATTTGTCAATTCAATATATTTGTAACCTCTCTGCTACCTATGTCTATATATTTTATTGTGGATTTTAACAACCATTAAATGTTAAGTTTTATTATTTAGTTTATTCTCTTTTTTCTGAGATTAGGATTTTTAGGTGTGACCTATAAAAGGATATTTTCTCTCTCTCCACACAATACTTAAAAGTAAAAGCACAATAACTGGTTAGAGCCAGCAAATAACTCATCATATTCGAATCAGCATTTTTTAGCTAAAAAAAAGATTCCAAAAGTTATGTATGTTCACACAATGTTGTATTTGCTCAAAGTTTTAATTGAGTGTTGTGCATTAATGTAAAGACAAATTCACTTGCTGGTTTATTGATTTCAAGTACTGTATTTATATAAAGACTCTAATCCTCCTAGCATTACAATAAAACATTTAACACTGTTAAAGCAGAATTGATTGCAAGAATTAAAAAATACTATAAATATTTGAAACTTTCAAAAAAATATATTTGCACAGTATCAAGCCTAGTTTTTATGTCATAATATAAAAATGACATTTCCGTAGCCACTTAATATTTTACTACTGGGAATACCATAGTTCTTATTATGTAGACCTTTGTTCATAGTGTAATATCTTTACTTTTTATTAGCTTGTCCATGTTTACCTTAGCTTTCCTCTCTAGAAGAAAACATATTTTAATTTAATGGCTACAGCCACCATCTGAAGTGATCTTGAAGCCCCGGAAAATAAAATCTGTCACTGCCTCCACTTCTTCCCTGTCTATTTGTCAGGAACTGATATTGTGTGAGCTTCATCTTTTTACTATTGAGCAGCAGGCCAGCTTTTATACTCTCTTCTTTTACCCTCATCAATAGGTCCTTTAGTTCTTCCTCACTTTCAACCATCAGAGTAGTATCATCCGAGTATCTTAGGGTTATTGATATTTCTCCCAGCAATATTAATTATAGCTCTGGATTTTCCAGTCCGACCTTAAGCATGATGTATTTTATTATTTTTTTCTTTAGCTGACATGTTTTTCACATTTTAGTTTTAACTGATGGTCTTGTTTTTTTATGCAAAATCTTAAAATTAACAGACATAAAGAAAAAACAATAATTAGAGCAAATAACATAGAATTTAACTTCACTTTAACTGTACTGAGAGAATTGGGATGGTGGTGATGTAGAGGAGGACAAGGAGGAGAGAGCTTATTGCTTGGAACTTTGGTTCCTATAGGCACAGGCTACACTTTGTTTATCGTAAGCACAGGCTGGGCACATTGACTGTTACAGGCTGGGCACATTAGCTCTGACAGACACAGGCTGGGCACATTACCACTTACAGGCACAGGCTGGGTACATTAGCTCTTACAGACACAGGCTGGGCACTTTGGCTCTTACAGGCACAGTCTAGGCAAATTAGCTCTTACAGACACAGGCTGGGCACTTTGGCTCTTACAGGCACAGGCTGGGCACATTAGCATTTAAAGGCACAGGCTGGGAACAATAGCTTACAGTCACAGACCGGGTACATTGGCTCTTACTGACACAAGCTGGGAACATTGGGCTCTTACTGGCACAGGCACAGCTGCAGAGCCAGGAGCAGGGTTATAGCAATTGCAATCAGTCCCAAGTGTCGAATTCAGAGCAACTGATCAGTCTGACGGGTTGCGAACCAAGCAATCGATTTGATCAATTTTTGCCCTAGGCAGACGCGACGTGAACCGAATACAACGTGAACCAGAGCGGACGCTAACTGAGGTACAACTGTATTTATAAATATAAATATAAATATATATATATATATATATATATATATATATATATATATTATCATGAGCACGTCTTTTCAAGGGCAGTGCGATATAACAAGAATGTTCCCATATGTAAAAGACGCATTATAGGTATACATAGTAGAAAAGTAAATGTTTTTTCTGCTGAGAGTAAAAATGCCAAGACATGAGCTTTTGTGAGCTTTTCATTTGGAGTATAGAAAGAAAATAAATGAATGCACAAATACAATACTATTTATACACTCAGATCCAAATGTGTTTTGATAAATGTGGGACTGTGACAAAGAAAGATTTCAAGGAGAGAGCATTGCGATGATGCCAGATAGAACTGAAACTGCACAACCTTATACTAAGGGAGCTTAATGTGGAAAGAGAACATTAGAGAACAAGGAAATCAATAGGAACCAGGGAGACCCATATTTGTGTTATGAAAGAAAGTGGAAGGCAACTACGCATAATGTGTCTGATTTAGGTCAGCAATTGTTTATTAATATATTTTTAGATATAACTAGATTTAACTGCTAATTTAATATAAGGGATCATTATCTCAGTAATAATACAAAATATGCATTATTATAATTTTTTTATTTAATTCTTAGAGAGACATTCAGGTTCTGTAGAACTTAGGGTTCAATGGGAACATCAAAGAGAGGGGAGATAAGTACAAGGGGTAAATCATTGTATTATTATAGCAAAACCTCATCAAAGTATGAGATATGGGAATCACATGTATGCAGTTCAATCCTGTCTGAAGCTGTGGCGGTATAAAAAGTGAGCTGCACTCGCCTTGGTAGAATTGGCACCCCAGTAGTGGCATTATGGCCTGGACTCCTGCATGCATCTGAAGAAATGGCAGAGAACCATGAAACGCGTTAGGCTCCTCCATAGAACAGCCAGGGTTGGAACAAGTAGGAGCCCAAACTATTCTGCCACTACTAGGATAAGGTCCACCAAGGTGAGTAAAGTGTATTTTTTATACCCCCACAACATCATGAAGGATTGCCGTTCTAACAGGACTTCACTGGTAGGGAGCTACATACATGAGATGCCCCACCTCATACTATGATGAATTTGATGCATAGGAGTGGACTTCTCTGTTTTATAGGTGTGGTAATAATAAAATGATTTACACTTTGTCTTTCCTCCTGTGAATTTCATCATCATAGGCAAGTAGTTTGGATAATATATATATTCACAGAGAAATCACAGCTTTGTTTTTTCATATTGAGCACTCCTCATAACAGATGCTAGGAATAGAAAAAAATAGCTAAAACCAAAGGATTTTCAGCACTAGGGCACAATGCAAATAATTAGGGCCGGATTTATGTTTTTGGAGCTTCTAGACACTGAATTCTAAGCTGCCCCTATGTAGACATAATTCTTTTGGCACAATGTACTTAAACCAGTAACTTGCCTGCCGCCCACACCTCCTTGCAAGTCATTTTACTATTGTACTATATAATAGCTGGCTGACATACAGGATATTTTAACAGACCATCGTTAAAGATATACAGGGGTGGACTAAATTATACAAAAATTAGGAGGCATGAAAGGTTTTTAGGAGCCAGAAGAAGCCTGAAAAGAAGCCCATTCATAGAAATACATTATACTTTTGAAAATATATTTATTCTTTTTTTTTTATATACTGCTTTTGTTGACTGTGTTTGACAGGTTTACATGCATTTATCATCTTATTTACTGGAATACATCCTGCATATATTAGGATTATATGTGTTTATTACTCATATACACAGACTGGGCAGCTTATCATGACATTTATTTTAAGTATTTGGACCTCACCAGCAAGTTTATCATGTCCGGGCGGTATTGGATTTTGCGAGGTCAAGTACAAAATAAGAGTGCCAAACTTAATATCTTCTTATACAGGTCTGCCAAACTGAATATCTAGTTATACTGTTTCTCAAAAAAGATCCCAGGTATATTTAAGCTCCAAGGTGCAGGACAGAGAGAAAAAAAACATTGTAAATTGTAAGAAAACAGTGAATATTGAATAAGACAAAACTGATATCAAGGAGCACAATATTCTAATGTGAGTGTTTGTTATACTCTATGGCCCTCACTCAATTGCGATTTGGCCAATTGAATTGGGCTCTAAATAAGCACATAACGTATTTTTTTTAAAGAAGTTTTTAGTTAGTAAACATCTATCCAAAAGCAAGGTTTTCACTAACTAAAAATTTCTTTAAAACATATATGTTATGTGCTTATTTAGAGCCTCATTCAATTGGCCAAATTGCAATTGAATGAGGCCCTATATGTGTATGTCTTTTATATTACTGACATACTGGATTTTACTAGGTATATAATATCCCTGTGTATATATTAACTTTTATGTGCGTTATTTTATTAAGAAGAGCTGATAAGCTCTGTTGTTTACTGTCTAAAATAAAACAAATATCACATACTGACCAATCAGTGACATTCGGCCACATTGTCCTGAGACGTGGTTACTGATAGTCTAGGAGATTACACTGCACATATTATATCCAAGGGAAATCCAGGACCCTTCCATATCCCTTTAAAGAGACAATGAAGTCACCATCAGATAGAGAGTGGAAGAGCATGCAATAACCATTTTTATTTGGGTTTCAGGATAAAATATTCAATACATAAAAACGGTTTAGTATGAGACAAATACAGATATTGAACTGCTTTTAAAATAATTATTTAATAATAAAAATCCTAACATAAAAGTGGGTACTGATGGGATTTGAACTCACAGTTCCAATGCAGATATGTTTACCACTGCACCCTCTTTGTGCATGATAGAAATTAAGTATAGAAATCATGAAAGGTAAACTATGTAGTGTCTTGTGAGTAGCTTCAGGCCATTCTTAGCCATAACTAAAAATGTAAATGTTGATTCTTGAATATTATTAATACCAAGTATTTATAAAGTACCAAGGTTCCCTGTGGTCCAGTGGTTAGGATTCGGTGCTTTCACTGTCAACCTCAGTTTGATTCCAAGTCAGGGAACCAAGAGGTCACACCACGCTGAAGCCGAGCAGGGCTAAGCCTGGTCAGTACTTGGATGGGAGACCATCTAGGAATACCAGGAGCTGTATGCTGTTGCCCACTGGAGAAGGAACTGGCAACCCACTCTGCCATGAATACCAAGTGGATCAGCATTACTATGGACATAAAGATGTCCTGGTGTGTTACAGTCCATGAGGTCACAGAGAGTCGGAAATGACTGAATGACGCAAGAAAATAAAGTACCAACATTTTAGGCAGCAAAATCAAAATGAAAGTAGCTGCAATTGTGATGGTAATGTTGGAGTGTTGCCAAGTGAGCCAGATGTATACTAACAGGCAAAGGTAGAATGGCTAGGATGCAGAATATTAGGTATGCAGAATAAGGTTTGAAGACTTGTGGACAGACAGATGAAGAGTTGAAGTGAGTTCAAAAATAGAATGTATTTAAAAAAAATTAAACAACTTTCCCACATGATTTTCAATCCTCTACCTGATGGTATAAAAGAGTTTTGGTGACTTCCGTGATCCTGTAAGTTAGGCAATGTTAATATAAAGTGGTATCTAAATGGTATTCTGGCAAAAAACATATGGCATCTTATCTTGGAAAATAGCCTGTAATATCACACTTGCGGATGAATATAACATGAGCTACATCTGTTTGTTTCATATAAAGATACAAGCTAATTCTTTCTCAATTAATTTGTCTACACAGTAAATTTGAATAAAACAAATATTTAGATGAAGTCAAACATTATTTTCCCATCAGTTTGCAAATTTAAAATCAACTCCCTTATTCAGGAAGATATTAGGACATTTTGTGTTCAATTGAATTACCCACTTAGACTCATATTGTAGTTATATTTCATATGTTGATTAATATAAAAAAAATTGCAGAATTTTAATGCATAAACTTGATGTACATACATGATTTGTGCTGATTTAATGCACTGTAAAATAGTGTATACAATATACACAAATATGGAAAGTAAGAATTATGTAAATTATTTACACGCTTTTTAATTTTTCTAAGATCTGCAATAGTTTTGTCACAAATTAACGGAAAACATAGAAATTAAAATCATCATATCTTGCCTCGATTACTGCAACTCGCTCCTTGCTGACTCAACTCCAATCCATAATGAACGCAGGGATTTTCAGCCTGTAACCCATAGATCGTTTGCAGCTCGCTAAAAGACGCAATTGAATAGCAAATTAGTTTACGGGCTGCATAGCGGGCTCCAGTAATTTCAATTGCTCAATTGAATAGGGGCCTAGGAAATGCCTGGAAAATTAAGTTTTCTTGTCATGGCAACTTCCATGCACTAGCTGAGCATGCTAAAATAAAGAGAATGCTAGTGCATGGAAGCTGCCATTACAGTAATGATGCCAGTTTGTTGCAAACATTTGAAGTTTTTTTTTAAAGGGACATGGCAAGATTGTTGGTATTTGATAATGTCTGTCTCCACCCCAATCCATAATGAACATGTCTTCTAGACTCAAAGCTTGGTGTCTGCTGCTCCTCTCTGTCAGTCACTAAACTGGATTCTCATAGCCTCCAGAATACAATTTACAATTATGACCCTCCACAACAGTGCACCCCCTTATATCTCTGCCCTCATCTCAAAATAACACTCCACCAGCCATTTTTGCTCTTCATTCCTCCTCTCTTATTACTTCCTGTCATTTCGCCATCAAGACTTTTCTTGTGCTGCCCCTACTCTATGGAACTGCTTGCCTGGCTCCACTAGACTGCTCCTGCCTCAAATCCTTCAAAAACCCACTAAGAGCAAATCTGTTTAAAGAAGCTCATCACCTTCAGTCTTAATATGCCCAACTACACACTGTACAACATAATAACACTCACGCCAACAATCTACAGTGCAACACACAGACTCCTCCACTTGCTTGAGCCTATTGCCTTACACACCGCCATCTTGTATATATCACCCACTTGTATCACCCAAACCCTTTAGTTTGTAAGGGTGGGAGTTTTCAATCTTGTGTCAGCACTTTGTGAACAAGCTGTATGGATGTTAGATTTTAAGCACAATCACAGTGCCCTCTATTCTCTGCATTGTGTTAATATTGTCTTGCCTTGTACCCAACCCCTGTATAGCGCTACGGAATATGTTGGCACTTTACGAAGGATAATTATACTAATAATAATAATAATAATAATAACAACAATAAAAGTAATAATAATAATAATAATATTGTGTCACAATGTGTTTCTTTTTTCATATATAATTCTCAGGGCATAAAAACATGTTGAAAAGTTGCCATTGTCAGTCTATGAGATTTACAGACTAAAATATGCTCTCTGCATTTCCTATTAGTTTCAATGCAGTTTAAACACGTTTTACTTAATATGCATAAAACAACTTTTGTAATGTCTTAAATGCTTGAAAAAAACTGTTGTATTCCACATCCTTTTAGCTACAGCGGCTCTTGTACCACTCCTTTGTATGGAGCTGTAGTGTTGATCTGTTAATTTATGTCAGCATAAATATTATATTGCTTTAAATCCACAATATTGAAAAAATCTTCCTTGTTCTAAAAGGGGTCTTTCTTGATCTGAATTATATGCATCACCAAACAGGCTACAATGTTGCACATTTTTGTGACATTGTAAACACATTTACAAAAATGACATCACTTTCCGTGGAACAAGTATGTTTGCCCTAACTGAAAAATATCATATTCTGACATTTGTAAACCTTTAGTCTGATTCACCTAGCCTTTGGATGAATAATCCCTTCAGAATAGCAAACTGTGAAGTCAAAAGGACCTGTATTCAATGATATCACCTGTTTAATAAAACCTGTGTTGTTCCACTGGAAAACAAGATAATACATATAAAGATATTATTAAAGAATTGCTAAATATTACAAATGAATTTAAAACTATACCATTTACATGTAAATATTTGTCTATAACATATATATTTTTTATAATAATACTTGTTCATAGCCCTCAAGCCTGGTATACACATGTATTCTGAAATTTGCCCATGTCGTAAGATGTTGTTATCATATTAAGCAAAGCAAAGATTTAGGCAATATTTTTACTGATATTATATTATTTTCAGATGGATTATATCTTGGCTGCTTGTGTGACAGAAAATGGTCTAGTTGGCTGACTTAAAGGTACAATTTAAACTTGTCAAAACTTAATTGAATTGTTGTTGCCTAAATTAATTAATCACTTAATTATGTTTCTAGTGTCCTTTATTAGTTATATTTATGGCCAATTAAAGGAATAATGATGTCAGTTTGAGGCTCAACCTCACCATTGTCAATCTCATTGTGTCTTGGGGACTTCAATCTGTGTTCAAAGCAGAATGAAGTGGAACCAGAGTTAGAGCTACTGCTGGTGCAACCAGTTTAATACACAGGAGCCCTCATATGGGGAGCCCAGTGTCATAAATTATTTTTGTATTATTATTTTATATTATTTCATTTTTCTAGAATATTATATATATATATATATATATATATATATATATATATATATACAGTATATACACACGGTATAGCAACGATAATTACATTTTATAACTGAGAATGCTGTCAATGTGTTTATTGCTATAACATTCAACTTCTATTGTTCTATCTGTAAACAACTCAGAACCCATGGTTTTATAAAATTGTAGCATGTTTTATTGTAACCTATACATGAATATTATAAGCTGTAAACTTTTTTTAAAGCATATTTATATTGTAAAGCATTACATGTTATTTCACAGATGTGTACATTTTTATTCATTAACAATGTATTACACCCAGTAATTGATGTTGGAGTCCATGAAGATTACAGTTTTAAGATCTCTTGTGATCTGCAATATTAAATGCAGAGGAAGGCAAACAAAAAAGAAAAAAAGTGAAACTTAGCTAATTGTCTCAAATGGGAAAAAAATTAACTCCTTCCTGACCCCAGACACTGGCAATTGGATTACTCCCTAGATCAATATTATCTCTGTAATTATACAGTAAAAGGGCAAACGAAATGCAATAATACCCCTAATGACACTCAATAAAAGATATACATACAATGAAACCCTTAACTAAATACAATGCAAGTGATAATTTGATTCAATAAAACCCATAACAACAGGAAAAAGAAACTCAAAATTGTTAGAATAAAACTCCTACATACATACAATGAAAGTAGAAACTATATTTAATGAAACCACTAACTATCATATTTTCCAAACACCTTCTAATCTTTAACATGGTATTCAACAATAGCAGTATTTTTATTGTGGAGTTCTTTGTCAAGTTTTGTGAAGGGCGGGTTTATGGGGTTTTTTTTGGGGGGGGGGGGAGTTATTAGTGGTTCCTCTAAAAAAAAGTCCAACAGATGAATAATGTTGACTTTGGGATGTAAACACTGTACTGTTCGTGGATTGTTTTTTCTTGAAAATGTGGTTTCTCTAAAAAGAGCCCAACAGACGTAAAAGTTAGTCTTTGGGATTTAACCACTGTTCTATATGTGGAGTAATTTTTGGTGGAGCATCTATTAATTTCAAGATGTCATTATTTATATTTAATGCATCATTTTTGGATGTTAATATTACTTTGTGTGCAAGCTCGTATGAATCCTCATTTGTTATTTCATTTTGGAATATACTGTAGCTGTTATCAGTGAATCTTTGCAAATCATTTCCGGTATTTCAACAGTGTCATCAGGTAAATTAGTTATTATCTCTGTTTTTCCTTCCCTGATTTTAATTAGTCAATCATTGAATTCATTTTCTCCTTCTGATCTCATATTTTTTTCTAATCTAAGGTGTGTAAATAGTTTCCATAGTGAACTTGACTTTATACATGTTTCCACTATGTCTGTTCTATTTCCACGAACAACAGGTAATGTTTGCCTAAAATCTCCACCTAACAACGTGACCTTTCTCCCAAAAGACAAATAATTAGCCATGACTTCACGCAACAAACGATCAATACATTGCAGAGTATGGCATGACATCATACTGTCCTCATCTATGATAATTAATTTGCATTTTTTGAAATTGTTTGCTTGAAATGGTTTCATTCTAATATCTGACATGGATGTTTCTAAAGTTGGAACTGGAATTTTAAATCTACTATGTACTGTTCTATCACCTTCAAACAATAATGAAGCAATTCCAGTAATTGCAAAGGGAAGTACCATTTCACCTTTAACGCTAATTGAACTCATCAACAAATTATAGAGATACGTTTTTCCAGACCCAACGGGTCCATCTAGATAGAAATAATGATGTTTGAGCAAGTCATCATCTATTGCTTGTTGTATTGCAATGAAAGCAGGCAATTGCAAATGATTTAAAGTGGCTATCACATCAGAGTCATAGTCCTTAAAGTTTATGTCATCTATAAATCCTGGATCTGGCAGATTAAAAGTTGCACAACTTAATCCATGACATAGAAATATTTGTTTAATTTAATGAATGTAAACTGGTCCCTCATCTTGAGTGGCATTTTACTTAATGCTGCTTCTTCTACACATCTCTCCTATTCTGTATCATCAGCAAGGAAGTTTCTATATCGTGCGGCTAATTGAAATGTATCCTAAACAATGTAATTTACAGTTTTCAAGTGTTCAAAACTTTGTGCACCAGGAGTAATGTAAGCAGAAATGTTCAATGTCTATTGGACTTACTGTATACATTCTTGTAATCATTTTATTACCACCCTTTTTTCTTGGTTTCCATAAGCCATTTATGAAAACATAATGACATGGAATCTTATTGTATAAGTATTCCCTTGCCTCCATGTCATTACAATTCAAGGTAAACCAAGCAGTAAGTGTGGTTTGACAATGTTCATTTTGTGTCAAAGCATTTTCTTCATTGCCGGGATTTAAATAAACTAATTGTCTTTGTGGCAAATTTACAGCTAATCTACAGTGGGGGGAAAAAGTATTTGATCCCCTGCTGATTTTTAACATTTTTTCACTGACAAAGAAATGATCAGTCTATAATTTTAATGGTAGGGGTATTTTAACAGTGACAGACAGAATAAAAAAAGAATAGCAAAAAAAAAATGCATGCTAAAAAAATGATAAATTGATTTGCAGGTCAGTGAGGGAAATAAGTATTTGATGCCCTATCAATCAGCATGATTTTTCCCGGGTGTCTTTTATACAGGTAAAGAGATGAGATTAAGAGCACTCTCTTAACCTGTATAACCTGTATAAAAGACACCTGTCCACAAAAGCAATCAATCAATCAGATTCCAAACTCTCCACCATGGCCAAGACCAAAGAGCTGTCCAATGATGTAAGGGACAAGAATGTAGACCTACACAAGGCTGAAATGGGCGACAAGGCCAAGCAGCTTGGTGAGAAGGTGAAAACAGTCGGTGCAATTATTCTAAAATGGAAGAAACAAAAGTTATAAATTGATTTGCAGGTCAATGAGGGAAATAAGTATTTGACCCCTTCAACTTAGTACTTGGTGGCAAAACCCTTGTTGGCAATCACAGAGGTCAGACATTTCTTGTAGTTGGCCACCAGGTTTGCACACATCTCTGCAGGATTTCAGTCCTTTACGGTAGATCATTAACAAGATCCTGTAGTTCTGGGCTGATTCTCACTGTTCTCATGATCATTTAAACGCCACGAGGTGAGATTTTGCATGGAGCATCAGACCGAGGGAGACTGGAAGTTATTCTGTGTTTCTTCCATTTGCGAATAATCGCACCAACTGTTGTCACCTTCTCACCAAGCTGCTTGGCTATGGTCTTGTAGCCCATTTCAGCCTTGTTTAGGTCTACATTCTTGTCTCTGGCATCATTGGACAGCTCTTTGGCCATGGTGGAGAGTTTGGAATCTGATTGATTGATTGCTTTTGTGGACAGGTGTCTTTTATACAGGTAACGAGCTGAGATTAGGAGCACTCCCTTTAAGAGAGTGCTCTTAATCTCAGCTCTTTACCTGTATAAAAGACACCTGGGAGCCAGAAATCTTGCTGATTGATAGGGGATTAAATACTTATTTCCCTCACTGGCCTGCAAATCAATTAATATTTTTTTTAACATGTGTTTTTCTTGTTTTTGTTTCTGTTATTCTGTCTCTCACTGTTAAAATACACCTACCATTAAAATTATGGACTGATCATTTCTTTGTCAGTGGACAAACGTTCAAAATCAGTAGGGGGTCAATTACTCCAGCCCCCCCCCCCCCCCCACTGTATATATTTCATGTGAGCGATCATGCATTTTAATTTTAAGAAGCCGCCACATTGCTTCTGGCTCACTGACATATCGAGCATCTACATGAGATGCAAGTTCATCATGAAGAAACTCATTGGGTTCTTCACTTGTGCCACTTTTTACCACGACAGGTGTTGCATCATATGGTTTATAAATATATTTTTAGAAATATTTAATAGATTTTATGGAAGTGCAAGCTTCCACATGTATGTATGCATTATACTTCATTAATAGATGGGGATTATATGGCATCACATACGTGTTATCGACATTTTTTCCACAAATTATTGCCTTTGGACCTTGTCTTCTTCTATACAATGGATAGCGATCACAATTTTCAAATATTTGATCTCTTGATTCTTTAGGGTAATCTTTGGTGTATTTTTTATTTTCCATACATGGTGAATTTAGATTTAGCTCTCCACATGGGCCATGAATCATTCAATGTGTTACAATCTCATATAGTCTGGCATGTTTTTGTGGATCTGATAGTTCAGTAATAATAACTGAATCCACTTTATCAGCAGTATTCAATTAATCATTTTCTTGAAGTATTATAAGAATATGTGCATGTGGCAGGCCTCTTTTTTGGAATTCGATGGTATAAACATAAGCCACACACTTTCCAAATAAATGACTGGTGGTTATGGCATGTATTAAGGCTGTTAATTTTAATTTGAAGACTCTAGCCACTAAGTGTGGTCTATCCAAAGCATTTTGGTCAAGGTTCAAATTATCAATAATCTCTGGCCATTGAGGATTACAATTAAATGTAATAAATAAATCAGTTTGCCCAAATTAATTACAATAGCCATAGCATCCTTGTATCTTTCTCCCATATTGTGAGGAGATTCTTGGAAAGAAAATGGTAAAATTATGGCTCAGCCAGCTGGTAGATCTCTGTTTATAGCCACTTCTGCCACATAATCCATGAGGCCACAATACTGGTCAACACAGCAAGTCAGCTGTCTGGGTCTGAGACTCCTCTCTCTCTCAAACTCTCTGAACTCACTCTCTGGGCCTCTGAACAAAGCCAGCAAGCAAGGTACCTCCATTGGACTCTCCACATCTGCAGTTAACTCCTCTTCACATAGATTATTACATTCATTTTGGTAATATTATATTTAAGCACATAGCTTTTTTTCTTGTTGTGTAGTGACTTTTAGTGACCTTAAAGCTTTTTTTCTGATTAATAGCCTTTATCTGATCTCCATCCTTATGCTGTGATTCCTTATGCCTAATTACCTTTGCTTACTCCACCTAATTTACACATATTTGTCTAATACAACTTCTCTGGGTCTGAGACTCCTCTCTCTCAAACCTCAAACGCATTCTGAACTCACTCTCTGGGCCTCTGAACGCAGGCAGTAATCCCCTCCCTCCCTGCCCCTCTTCCACCCACTCCAGGTTAACTTTAATTTATTTAATCACTCAAGCTACTTGCACCTGATCAATCAACTTCACATGATTACTATCCCTACTTATTCCTCTTAGATTACTCTCTTAGTCACTATGTTCCCTTTTACTTTCTTCCTCGTTAGAAGCTCCTGCTTTTGTCTCAAACTAAACTCCTCATTTTGTCTACATTATGTCTCCAACACTGTTTGCATCTGTCCTTCCCTGCTTTCCTCCCCTCTGCTCTTCTCCCAAAAGCTCATCTCCTTTCTCCAGTCATTATTTAATTCATGTTTTAAGCATCTCCTCTCCTCTCCATGCCTATTTTGCCAGCTCCATGCTCAGCCCAGAGGGCTGCAAACTTTGTCCTGACTCCATGTGTTTGTATTCTTCCATCTATGTCTAAAATGTACCCTCCACCACTCTGTAAAGCTACCCCCTGACTTTACCATGTGCAGGCTATATTATCTGACAACTGGGGGCAGATAACATAATACATACTAGAGCCAGTCACCTCAAATGACTCTCTATGAGACATCTTCCCTCTACCAGTAAATGAAAAAAAATTTTTTCCAAGTTTTCACACCTTCCCACCTAATTAAAGTTTCACCGCCTTCCTGACCCTGCTATTCCTTATCTTTTTTCTCCAGGTTTCTGCCTCCTACATCCCCTTTAGATTGTAAGTAACGAGTTTGCAATCTTGTAGGGTGCTTTGGAAAAAAAGCACTTTCTACAAAGATTCTAAGCTCAAACCAAGGCCCATCATATTCTTCAGTTGTTAATATTGTAATTTTCCCTGATCTCTTCCCCCATACAGTGCTACAGAATATGTTGATAATAATAATAATAATTATTATAATAATAATAATAACACATAGTTTATTTTGTTCATATTTTATGACATTTTAATTATTGGCTTCTACTTGCAGGTAAGAATCAATGATCCATTGTTGTGTCAGTTTTCCAGCACTTAAGATGGGATTTGCATCTCTAATTGCAGTTTGAGCCACTTTAAATTCAAGCATGGAAATATTATTTCTTACACGTACTTTACTGTTCGGATAACTGTCTAGGATTAATTTAGGTTGCCATCCTTCTTCCCCATTGGGATACAAAATTGGATACGTCATTGGATCCTAATTGGTACTTAATATACTGATGTTAATGAAAGGTTGCTGTTCTAATATCCCTTTGAAAAGGTGGTTCGACATCATCATTCTGAAAGACCATTGCAACCTCATTAGCTGTGGGTAAGTTATAACGTCTCTTATCAGAATGGCGATCTCTTCTAATAACTATATTGACTCTTGGGGTTGTCAACTGATTTTGTTGGGCATTAATGGATTGTTGTTGTTCAACTTCAGAAAGTTTTTTATAAGCTTGAGTGTATGTATTTTTCTCCATAATCTTATCAAGCTCATGAAAAGCATACTAAAAGCATTTAGTATTTTCAGCAAGCTGCATACGTTGTTCCACAGCTTCCATTGTATCTAGGACATATAGTTGAGCAAATTGTCTTTGCTCTCCTTCTTCCGGGTGTAAATGAGAAGTACAGTGGTAAATTTTCCTTTGTACTTTAAAGCACTAAGGGCCATGTCCGGTAACATTACCAGCTAATTTTGCCCCCATAGATGCAAAAGAAATGGCACTATTATAAGATCGTATATTTGTTTTAAAATGTTTGTAATTTGGGGAAGTAGGGTCACTCACTATACTTTGTAAATATGTGGGGAATTATTTTCTTACTGGAAGTCTTACTTTTCCCTTTTGACAGCAACTAATTAACTTACTATCTCTTGGTCTTTCTGACAAAGCACATTCAACATACAACAATTGTGAGTCTCTACTGTTGTAGCTTTAAATAATGGACTATCCTGTGAATCAAGATCAACATTACAATCTATACCAACATTATTATCATTCTCATCTTGTTCACATGTTTGTTTATCAATATTTTTTTGTTTACTATCTGTCTTAAAAAAGTGTTTTTTGGTCCAACAGTTTGTCTTTTTTTGAAAATTCAGTCACGCTCTTCTTCGCATGCTCTTTTCTGAATCTCCTCTGACTGTTGCTCTCTCCATATTCGTTTTTGTGTCTCTTGCTTGTTTCGGGCTTCTCAGCCATTGTAATCTGTAATGTAAAATGTATTATATTATTTTGAACCTCACCCATTTTTATATGAATTAATAATTTTCTTTAGCTTAACGTAAGTTATAATGGATAAAGATCTGCAAGTTCCTTTTCCACTGTTGTGAATGTTTGTAGTCAATGTAATGACAATCTGAATGACAATGTAATGACAAAAAAAAGGCTAATTTAGGGAATCTTCCAAATTGTATTCAGTGTAATGTCAAGCTGTAAAATAAACCCAATTTTGATCAGAAATTGTATTCAATCTAATTCATATTTGTAGTTCTGTCTAAACAACAGTAGCCTACATGAATATAGCATTTCTATCTTTTATTAGGTTCAGTTGTAATTAATGTTGTTTTCATTTCCAAAATCTGTAATTATTAAAATCTGCAGCATATTCCCTGTAATAATTACTTGTTCAACACAATCCCCCACATTTATAACTGTTAATAAAAATAATAATGTCTTAACTTCGTTGGAAGTTAATATGTTCAAATTGATTCACAGCTTCAAGTCTGTGTAAAGAAAGTGGCACTGACAAACACATGCAAAGTGTAAAATAATATTTTCAGTTTTCCCATATATTATCCCTTTTTTTTAAAAAACATTTCATTTTCCTATAAAACCCAAACATATACAGCTTAGAAAGTCTTGTTAAATTTAGGCAGACTAACATTATTAAATTATCTATATCCTTCATCTTTAATTCTATGAACCTAAATTCCAAAATACATAACAATGTATTTCCAAATTTGTGAAGCATATTGAATCCAATTTACTATCACGGAATATAATATATAATCAATTTAATGAAAATTAATTAATTTAATGAAATATATACTGTACCACTTCCTTCTATGTTGATGTCTTCTGTCAGTCTGTTAGGAAATGGCCACTGCAGCCAAATTCTGTGTCACCTGCAAAGTGTAAAATCATATTTCAATACTTACTATATCTTATCCTATATATATATATTTTAACATTTCCATTTAGTAGCAATAACAAATATATCCAGCTTACTTACAGCAGCCTAAGTCCCACAGGCCTCGCAATGTGCAGCTGTGGCGCTCATTTCTGCCCCACAACTGCGTGCCTTGCTTCTCGAGGGCTACAGTTATTTAACATTCCGTGACCAACATTCATAAGATCCACACCTATTATATGTGATATATATATACCGTATATTCTTGAGTATAAGCCGACCCGAGTATAAGCCGAGGCACCTATTTTACCACAAAATACTGTGAAAAATGAGTGACTCGAGTATAAGCCGAGGGTGGGGAATGTGCTGCCCCCTGTGTCCCTCTTGTGCCCTCTGTGTCCCCCTCTTGTGTGCCCTTTTCTTGTGCCCCACCTCTCTCTCCCCTGTGTCTCTTCTCCCCTCTCCCTCCCCTGTGTCTCTTCACCCCTCTCCCTTCCCTGTGTCTCTTCCCCCCCTTATCACCCTCCTCAACCCCCCTCCTCATTCTCAACCTCCCTCCTCAACCCCCTCCTCAACCCCCCTCCTCATCCTCAACCTCCCTCCTCAACCCCCACCTCAACGCCCTCTTTAACCTCCCTCCTCAACCTCAACCCCCATCCTCATCCTCAACCCCCCATCCTCAACCCCCTCCTCAACCTCCCTCCTCAATCTCAAACCCCCATCACTTACCTGTATTGCGCTGCTCCTGCAGCTGTCCAGCGCGTCTTCTTTTTCGGGACCCGGTATATGCTAATGATGTCACGTCATTAGCATATACCAGGTGTCGACGTCCACTCATCCTCTCCCTCCCCTCTCCCTCCCCGAACCCTCTCCCTCTCATCTCCCTCTTCTCCCCCTCTTCTCCCCCTGCCCTCATCCTCTCCCTCTTCTCCCCCTGCCCTCATCCTCTCCCTCCCCTCTCCCTCCCCTCCTCCTCTCCCTCTCCTCTCCCTCTCCTTCCCCTCCCCTCATCCTCTCCTTCCCCTCCCCTCATCCTCTCCCCTTCATCCTCTCCCCTCTCCCTCCCCTCATCCTCCCTCCTCCCTTTCCCCCTCTCCAATCCCCCCTCACCTGTATTGCGCTGCTCCTGCAGCTGTCCAGCGCATCTTCTGTGTCGGGACCCGGTATATGCTAATGATGTCACATCATTAGCATATACCGGGTGCCAACGTCCACTCCTCCTCTCCCTCCCCTCTCCCTCCCCTCATCCTCTCCCTCTCAAGTATAATCCGAGGGGGCCCTTTTTAGCCTTGAAAAAAGGGCTGAAAAACTCTGCTTATACTCGAGTATATATATATATATATATATATATATATATATATATATACTTATATATATACTAGCGACTTGCCCGTCAAAAATGACGGCAATAAAATTTGAAGCCTGGCAATGCTGTTTGCCACACAATTTGAGTCTTTTGGCTCTCTGAGCACCTTCTGTGTTTATCGTGAGCATGTATCTCCCCTCAAGTACTTAAACTTTCCTGCTTTGCAATTATCACCTTCGGTGCTCATCGCAAGACCCACGATAAGCGCCTATGGCGCTCATCGTGAGGCTCACAATGAGCGCCTTTGGTGCTCATTGTGAACCTTTCCTCCGGCCCACTGACAGGGCGCTCATTGCAGGGTTCATTAACCTGCAAGTTTTGTGCTTGGGAATGCCATGTGTCTCTTTCCAGCATCTCCCACTGTCCCTTCCTTGTCTGTGTGTCTGCTGAATCTTTCCGTTGCATTTATTTTCAAAGTCCACCATGCCTGGCGTTGTTCGTTAGTGTCTTTGCCGTCGTGTATTTTCTTAGTCGTATTTTTCAGAGTACTGTATTTTTCCAAGGTCGGAATGTGCTTAGCCTCGTTTTCATTCCGTTTTCAGATTTTTTTACATTTTTCGGCCGCCATTTTTTTTTCTCACTTAGCCGATTTTCGAGTGACGAAACAAGGCAAATTGGGCATAAATGTGCTTGCAACCTCACACCTATGTGTTCTGGTACGCTGTGTGTAAGTGTGGTTTAATTTATTTTTTAGGTTTTTGTTGCTTTTTGTGTTTTTCTATTTCCATGGTTCGGCCGTTACATTCGTATTTTTCCGAGGTCGGATTTTGTTTGTGTGTTACTGTCTTTTGCGTCGTGTATTTTCTAAGTCCTGCGTGCCTGCCATTGTTGATGTAAGTGTTACTGTGTGTGGCGTTGTGCATTTTCCAATGTCTGCGCGCCTGGCATTGCAGGCCTCGTTTTCATCCAGTTTAAAAAATGTTTGCGTTTTTCGGGCCGCCATTTTTTTTTTTTTTGCTTAGCTGATTTTCGAGTGACGAAACACGGCAAATTCGGCTTAAACTCGCTTGCAACCTCACTTCCAGGCGTCCTGGCTCTCACCCTGTGCTGAGTGTGGTTTAATAAAAGAATGTTGTTGTTGTTTTTCAAGTTTTTTTTATTTTCGCGGTTTGGCCAATACATTCGTATTTTTCCTAGTTTGATTTTTTTGCCCCCAAGATTCCGAGGTCTGATTTTTTTTCTAAGTCCCGTGTTCCCTAACTGCTTGCAGGCTAAATTCTGCATGCTTTAATACCTCAACTGCTCGCCTCACTTCGCAAGGCTAAGTCCCGCGTGTTTTAATGCCTCAACTGCTTGCCTCACTTCGGCGCTCATTGCCTAAGTCCTCCGAGTTCGGAAGGCTTCAAAGTCTCAACGGCTCACCTCGCTTTGCGAGGCTCGCAAGTGTGACGACAAATCGCAGTTTACAATTATAATATATATATACAGTATCTCACAAAAGTGAGTAGACTTCTCACATTTTTGTAAATATTTTATTATGTTTTATCATGTGACAACACTGAAAAAATTACCTTCTGCTACAAAGTACAATTTAACTACTGCTTTAGACATTAATGGCTGTGTGTTGAGTTATTTTGAGGGGACAGCAAATTTACACTGTTATACACTTACTACTTTAAATTGTAGCAGAGTGTACATTTTTCAGTGTTGACACACATGATATATAAATATATATATATATAAACGTTCAGATGAGAACACAGATGTACTATTTATTTAGCATACTGTGGAGGGCTCTTTTGCCCATTATAAGCTAAATGATGATATGGTTAATATTCTTCCCACACATCTGTAGCATGTGTTAAGAACCAGTCCTACACTGTTTAGATCAATTTAAGATTGAAACAGCTGTCTGTGAGTGGGTCTCCTACATGGGCGTAGGAACCCCCAAAAATCTGGGGGGAATAATTCAACTTTATCTTTATATAATTTTATAAACATAAATTATGGGTTAAAGGTTTTATGGGAAAGACATACTGCTCAGCAATGCTGGCACCCTTTAGTGGACAAATCAGGTAATGAATGTTTACGTTTAATAATGTTTTTTTGTGTGTCCCCTGTTCATTTAATCTGGGGGATTTGTCCCCCCCCCCCCAGTTCATATGCCACTGGTCTCCAAACTCCTGCATAAAATATCTTATACTATGCTTTAAAGCTGTTTTATACAGCAAGCATGTGCATAAAAGGAGCCATGTTTAAAATTGTATTTGATGTTTAACTTATTTTAGATGTTCAAATCTACTGTTTATTTACTATATATGTCTATCCCATTCTGGGTCACTACCTTGCCATATTGTAGAGGCTTGGGTAGTTCAATACTGAGCTATACCATGAAGGGTCACACAAGATGGGCAAGTCATAGCAGAGAAGTCAGATTGTGATTCACTGGAGAAGGAATTGGCAACCCACTCCAGTATCTCTGGCAAGAAAACTGTATGGATGAGCACAATCAGAGTCATAATGAGTGTGCCTGGCATTCAGGGATCCATAAGGTCACAGAGAGTTGAACATAACTGAATGACTAGTTGGCACTAGAGGGGATCAGGGGGGTAGCCAACACAAAAAATATAAAATATGCACAATAATATATATATAATACTTTTTTGCACCGGGGCTCACCATTTACCAACTCCACTGAGTGGGACTTGTCCTATTAAAAAAATAATACAATACACTAATATTATACTCAGTAATAAACTCAGTAAAGCAGAGTGAACCTGTTTTTCTCAAGACACTTCAGAGGCACATTATGAGTTAACTTCAGGCTTTTGTACATTTTTATACAGGTAAAATTTGTTTGTCTGTAGAGCTTTATAAAGTTACTTGAACATGTTTTATATATATATATATATATATATATATATATATATATATATATATATATATATATATATATATATATAGACACAATATAAACAATATATCCCAGTTAAAGTGATATATCACACACACTCACAGTGGAATAGCAGATCTCCAACTGCCACTGCTCTTTTTACAGTTTTTAACATACATCTTCAAGTTGTCACAAAAAAAACTGTAACTACTTCATAAGTGTTAAGATGGCCGGGTAAGATGGAAGGTCCTTAGAAATGGAAACTTATGAACTTTAAATGTGCATCATTAAAACTTTCGTTGGGGTTACAGGTGGAGTACAGTTTTCATAAAAATGGAAAAGCTTTTTATTGAAGCCAGTCTTTACCGTACTTTCAAGTGTTGAAGGCTAATGGGAAGATAAGGTGAGTGACTTAGTTTTCTCCCCTGTCTTACTGTCTTTGGCAGCAGTGATCAAATAGAAAAATACAATGTAAAGGAAAGAACATGACAAACTAGGAAAAAGGGCACTTAATAATGAGAAGGAGGAAAAAAACTGGATTCATGACATGTTCTGATTCCAAATGCAGAATCAAAGGCTTAAGTGACTAGGTAGAAGAATTTATTACACAGTTACATAGTTACATAGTATTTAAGGTTGAATAAAGACTTTCAGTCTATCAAGTTCAACCTTTTAAGATCTCCTCTGATCTGCAATATGCGGATTATTTATTAATCAATTATTTATTTATTTATTTATTTGTATTTGTTTGTTTATTTATTTATTTATTATTAATTAATCCAGAGGAAGGCAAACAGAAAAAAAAAAAAAACATGCAAGACTAATACCGGCGATCGGATTTCTCCCTGGATCAATGCTGTCTCTCTAATTATCCATGATAGCCCTGAATTCCCTTTTTAATTAGAAATAAATCCAGTCCCCTTTTAAAGTTATCTATCGAATCCACTGTCACCACCTCCTCTGGTAGAGAATTCCACAGATTAACCACCATCACTGTGAAGAACCATTTTCTTTCTTTAAGGTGAAATCTTTTTACTTCTAACCTCAAGCGATGTTCTCTTGTCAGCTGAAACCCTCTTGGCACAAAAAGCTCCCTTGACAAATTTTTATACTGACCCTGGATGTATTTATATAAGGTAATCATATTGCCTCTTAGATGCCTTTGTTCTAGAGAAAATACTGTAAATTTAATTTGGTTAGTCTTTCGTCATAACTTAGCCCCTCCATTCCCCTTATTAGTTTTGTTGCCCTCCTCTGTACCTTTTCCAGCTCTAAAATGTCCTTTTTATGAAGTGGTGCCCAAAATTGTACTCCATATTCCAAATGAGGGCATACTAGAGATTTGTACAGTGGCAGATTTATATTTGCTTCCCTTGTTTCTATACCCTTCTTAATACATGCTAATATTTTATTTGCCTTTGCAGCTGCTGCTTGGCTTTGAGCACTGTTACCTAGGTGGTTGTCCACAAGCACTCCCAAATCCCTTTCAATATCTGATACACCTAGATTTGCTCCATTAAGATTATAAATTGCATGGCTTTTTTTCCTTTCCAGATGCATAACTTTACATTTATTCGCATTAAATCTCATCTGCCATTTAGATGCCCATTCCTCAATTTTATGTAAATCCCTTTGGAGGGTAAGCACATAATTATCTGATTTAATTACCTTGCACAACTTCGTGTGATCAGCGAAAATGGAGACACCACACTCCAATCCTACCTCTAAGTCATTAATAAATATGTTAAAAAGGAGAGGACCTAATACTGAACCCTGAGGAACCCCACTTACCACATTAGTCCAATCGGAGTATGTTCCATTTACAACAACCCTTTGCTTCCTGTCTTTTAGCCAGCTCTCAATACATGAGCAGATATTTACTGCAATTCCAGTATCTCTTAGTTTGCACAATAGTCTCCCATGTGGCACTGTATCAAAAGCCTTTGCAAAATCCAAAAAGACTACATCCACTGAGTTGCTTTGATCCAGGTTCCTACTAACCTACTCATAGAAACTAATTAGATTTGTATGACATGACCTATCCCTCATAAATCCATTTAACTCCTACTTATAATCATGTACAAATAGATATATTCTTGTATATTATCCCTTATTAACGCTTCTAAAAGCTTCCCCACGACAGAAGTGAGGCTCACTGGTCTATAATTTGCTCTTGCTCCCTTTTTAAATATAGGTATAACATCAGCTTTTCTCCAGTCATCTGGTATAGACCCTGTGTTGAGTGAATCTTGAAAAATTAAATATAAGGTTTTGGCTATTACAGAACCCAGTTCCCTCAGTACCCGTGGATGTATTCCATCAGGACCCGGGGCTTTATTAATATTTATTTTTCCAACCTCTTTTAGATTACTTCCTGTGTTAACCAATTATTTGGCAAAGGTAGTGTAGCCCCATTATGTTGCAGTGTCCCAACCACTGGTACCTCCCTTGTGTATACTGAAGAAAATAACCTATTTAGCCCATCCGCCTTTTTCTGGTCAGTAATTATCAGACGACCTGTGTCACATTTTAATGTTCCTATAGCTTGCTTCCTGGCCTTCTTCCCATTAATATACTAAAAACAAATATTTTAGGGTTAGTCTTACTCTATTTTGCAATTAATTTTTCATTTTCTATTTTAGCCAGTCTAATCGCGCTTTTGCAAGCCTTGTTGATTTCCTTGTAATCCCGTAAAGCAGTCTCTGTCCCCTCTTGTTTGTATAATTTAAATGCCTGTTTTTTACTCCGTATCTTGATCTTTAAATCATTGTTAAGCCACATTGGATGGGATTTACTCCTTTAACTTTTATTCCCACACGGTATATGCCGATGTGTATGTATATTTAGTAAGGATTTAAATGTTGTCCATTTATGTTCAGTATTTTTACCTGCCAGTTCTCTGTCCCAGTCTATAATTTGTATTGCTGCCCTTAGACTGTTAAAATCTGCCCTTTTAAAATTAAGAGTTTTTGTTGGTCCTTTAAAATTTTGTTTTTTTTATTCATTCCCAAATGAGACTGTGTTGTGATCACTGTTTCCCAAAGGTTGCCCTAGTTCCAACATTTGATACTATATCAATATTATTTGTGATTAGTAAATCTAAGATAGCTGAATTTCTAGTAGGCTTTTGTATAACCTGGGCCAGATAATGATCCCTGAGTGTACTCAAGAACCTGCTCCCCTTAGATGAACTGCTGGTCTCATTTATCCAGTTTATTTCAGGGTAATTAAAATCTCCCATTATTAGAACTTGCCCATACTTAGCTTCCAATCTGTAACCATAATTGTATTTCCTCACTTTCAGCTATATTCAGGGGTTTATAGCATACTCCTACTAATATTCTTTTGGAATTTGCTGCTCCGCTATTTAACTCTACCCACAAACATTCAATTTTATCACTAGGTCCCCCATAAATATCTTCTCTGACTATAGGCTTAAATTCAGGCTTAACATACAGACAAATCCCTCCTCCTCATTTACCATTGCCTCTATCTTTCCTAAATAGGTTATAACCATCCAGATTAACAGTCCAGTCATGAGATTTATCCCACCACTTTTGGGTAATGCCTATTAAATCCCATTTTTCATTAATTGCTAATAATTCTAACTCTCCCATTTTTCCTGGCAAGCTTCTGGCATTAGCAAGCATACACTTTATGTTATGAGTCTGTAGTTCTGAAGTGCCTGCCACTATACTTGAGTTACTTAGTACTACCTCCCTATTGACTATACTACCCCTCCCCCCATCTCCTCCCCTATGAGTTGTTCATTCCTGCCTTATGAATATTGTGTGTTGAGTCTTGATTCACTATATATATATATATATATATATATATATATATCACATATTATAATTGTCAAACTGCGATTCGTCGTCACGCTTGTGACAAATCGCAGTTTGACAATAATCCGATCGCAAAGGCAGTCAGATCCCGCACAAGCGCATGCGCAATGTGCATCGTGAACTGCACATTGGAAGGCAGTAGCCGCGCATGCACAGAGCGCAGCGTGAGCCGCGCATGCGCACAGCGCGGCACGAGCCTCGCATGCGCACAGCGCCGCATGAGCCGCGTATGCTCAATGCGCGCCGTGAGACGCTCATTTCGCATGCGCGGCACATAAGGAGAGAAGAGCGGGAAAGGGAAGAGACACAGAGGGAGGGTGAGAAGAGACACAGAGGGAGTGGGGAAGATGCACAGAGGGAGTGGGGAAGATGCACAGATGGAGTGGGGAAGATGCACAGAGGGAGAGTGGGGAAGATGCACAGAAAGAGAGGGGGAAGAGACACAGAGGGAGAGGGTGGAAGAGGCACAGAGGGAGAGGGTGGAAGAGACACAGAGGGGGGGAGAGACACAGAGGGAGAGGGGGGGAGAGACACAGAGGGAGAGGGGGGAAGAGACACAGAGGGAGAGGTGGGAAGAGACACAAAGGGGGAGAGAAACAGAGGGTGAGGGGGAAGAGACACAGAGGGAGAGGGGGGGAAGAGACACAGAGAGAGGGGAAAGAGGCACAGAGGGAGGGGGAAGAGACACAGAGGGAAGGGGGAGAGACACAGGGGGGGAGACACACAGAGGGAGGGGGGAAAGAGACATGGGGGAGATGGGGGAAGAGACACAGGAGGGGAGTGGGGGAAAGAGACACAGGGGAGGTGGAAAGAGACATGGGAGAGAGAGGTGGGAAAGAGACACAGGGGGAGGTGGAAAGAGACATGGGAGGGAGAGGTGGGAAAGGACACACAGGAGTGAGAGAAGGCGGAAGAAACACAGGGGACACGAGGAATGGGGAACAGACACAGGGGGAAGGGGGAAAGAGACACAGGCCAGGGGGGAACAGGCACAGAGAGAGAGAGGGGGAAGAGGCACAGAGGGAGAGGGGGAAGTGACACAGAGGGGGGGGAGATACAGAGGGTGAGGGGGGAAGAGACGCAGAGGGAAAGGGGTGAAGAGGTAGAGAGAGAGGGGGGAAGAGGCACAGAGGGGGGAGACACAGAGGAAGGGGTGGAGAGACACAGGGGGAGAGACACAGAGAGAGGCGGGGGAAGAGGCACAGAGGGAGGGGGGTGGAAGACACAGAGTGAGGAGAGACACAGAGGGTGAGGGGGGAAGAGAGAGAAAGGGAGGAAGAGGCACAGAAAGAGAGGTCAGGAAGAGACACAGGGGAGGGAGAGGAGGGGGGAGAGACACAGTTGAGTGAGAGGAGGGGGAAGAGACACAGGGGAGTGAGAGGAGGGGGAAGAGACACCAGGGAGAGAGTGCAGGGGGGAAGATACACAAGGGAGGGAAATGTAGACACGAGGAAGGGGGGAACAGACACAGGGGAGGGGGGGTAGACACAGGGGGGGGAAGAGATGCATGGGAGGGAGAAGGGGGAAAGAAACACAGGAGGGAAAGGGACACAGGGAGGGGTTTAGAGACACGGGAGGGAGAGGGAGGTAAAAACACAGGGGGCAGGAGATACAAAGGAGAAGGAGGAGGCGGAAGGAGACACAAGGGAGGGAGAGGAGGGGGGAAATAGGACACGAGGGAGGAAGTAGACTCCAAAGGGGCTCATTGGAGGCCTGTGATGAGCACCAAAGGCGCTCATCGCAAGGCCTGTAACGTAGAGGGGGAGAGGCATTAGTCGCGTATTGCTCATACGCGGCTCATAGGGAGAGGGAAGAGACACAGAGGGATATGGGGGAAGGGACACAGAGGGAGAGGGGTGGGAAGTGGGGGGAAAGAGACTTGAGGAAGGGGGCAACAGACACAGGGGAAAAGTGGTGGGGGGGGAGGCTTGCAATGAGCTCCAAAGGCGCTCATTGCGAGGCCTGTGATGAGTGCTGAAGGTGCCTATTGCGAGGCCTGCAATGAGCTCCAAAGGCGCTCATCGCTAGGCCAGTAAAGTAGAGGAGGAGAGGCTCCCATTGCGTGGCAAACAGCATTGCCAGGCTTCACTTTTTATTGCCGTCATTCTTGACGCGCAAGTCGCTAATATATATATATATATATATATATATATATATATATATATATATATATAAACAGAGAGAGAGAGAGAGAGAGAGAGAGAGAGAGATCTACGTACAGTGAAGGGCTTCTTTTGCTCTTTTTCCCACCATATTATAAATGATTGTTGTAGTGAACTACCTGCTCATAAGGTCTACAACACAAGCTGGGATCCTGATGATGGTGATGATGATGATGATTATTATTATTATTATTATTTTATTTATTTTTATTATTATTATCCTTTATTTGTAACATGCCAACGCATTTAGTAGCGCTCTACATGGGCATAAGAACTGGGAAGAATACAATGTTAACAAACTTCAGAAAAGCACCCAACAAAACTGGAAACTCGCTACTTACAATCTAAAGGGAGTGGAAGAAGCAGAAGCCTGGGAAAGAATAGATAAGGAATAGCAAGGGTGAGGAGGGAAATTAAAGTTTACTTAGGAAGGAAGGTAGGTGACATTGTGAGGTTAGTGTATCAAGTGTGTAATACAGGATGTTATTATAGTATTGGAGTGTAATACTGTGTGTAATACAGGATGTTATTATAGTATTGGAGGAGTTGAGAGTAGATTTGTCCCCAAAAATAATAACAGATAAATGCAAAATATAATTAATTAAAGTGCAGATAGTACAGATGGTTGAAGTAAATGTAGCCCCTTTAAATGTCTTTAATATACCTTAGAAATGGAGTTTGTTTTGCAGTGTAGGTAGATCAGAGCAGTGCAGGAAAGGAGTGAAGTAACCTTGACACGGCTTGTGTAAGCTCTGTAATGCAGCTGGCATACGCTTAAAGGAAGCCATGTTTAAAATGGTTATGGATTAAAGAACAAAGCATTTTGTGGGCATATTTGCATGTCCCTTTTCAGCTTCCCAGAATGCAGTGTAATAACTGTATTTCTTAGAATTCTGAGCAGGAAGCAAGGTTTTTCACTTAATTTAGACATTCAAATGTCAACATAAATGTACTATTTACATAATATATATACAGTATACCGTATATACTCGAGTATAAGCCGAGTTTTTCAGCCCTTTTCTAAGGCTGAAAAGGGCCCCCGCGGCTTATACTCGGCTTACTCTCCCCCCGTGTCTCTCTAACCCCCCAGTGTCACTTTAACCCCCCCGAGTCTCTCTAATCCCCCCCGTGTCTCTCTAACCCCCCCGGGTCTCTCTAACCACTGTGTCTCTTTACCTACCCATCTCATTCTAAACCCCCTCCTCATTCTAAACCCCCTCCTCATTCTAAACCCCCCTCCTCACTTTACCCCTCGAAATACCTCCCCCTCTCCCTTTCCCTCCGCTCCTCCACGCTCCTTCCTGCGTCAGGACCCGGCATATGCTAATGACATGACATCACATGCGCGCCACGTCATTAGCATTTGCCGTGTCAAGATGCAGGAAGGAGCGTGGAGGAGCAGAGGAGCAGATGGAGTTAAGTGAGGGGAAAGGGAGAGGAGGAGGTATTTAGAGGGGTAAAGTGAGGAGGGGGGTTTAGGATGAGGAGGCGTAAAGTGAGGAGGGGGTTTAAGGATGAGGATGGGGGGGTTTAGGATGAGGATGGGAGGGTTTAGGATGGGGGTTTAGGATGGGGGGTTGAGGATGGGGGGTTGAGGATGGGGGGCTGAGGTTGAGAAAGGGGGGCTGAGGTTAATGAGGGGGGCTGAGGAGAGAGGTTGAGGAGGGAGGTTGAGGAGGGGGGTTTAGGATGAGGAGGGGGGTTTAGGATGTGAGGTTTGAGGAGGGGGGACTGAGGATGGGGGGGCTGATGAGGGGGGATTGAGGATGGGGGTTGAGGTTGAGGATGGGGGTTGAGGATGGTAGGGTTGAGGTTGAGGAGGGGGTGGAGTTTGAGGAAGGGGGTTGAGGAGGGAGGTTGAGGAGGGGGTTTAGAATGAGGAGGGGGGTTTAGGATGGGAGGGTTGAGGACTAGGATGGGGGGTTGATGTTGAGGAGGGGGTTGGGGTTGAGGTTGAGGAGGGGGGTTGAGGTTGAGGAGGGAGGTTGAGGAGGGGGGTTGAGGTTGAGGAGGGAGGTTGAGGATGAGGAGGGTGGGTTGAGGATGGGGGGTTGAGGATAAGGGGATGAGGAGGGGGGTTGAGGTTGAGGAGGGGGGTTGAGGAGGGGGTTGAGGATGAGGAGGGGGTTGAGGATGAGGAGGGGTGTTGAGGAGGGAGGATAAGGAGGGGGGTTAAGGAGGGTGATAAGGAAGGGGGGAAGAGACACAGGGAAGGGAGAGGGGGGAAGTGACACAGGGGAGGGAGAGGGGAGAAGAGACACAGGGGAGAAAGAGGAGACACAAGAAAAGGGCACACAAGAGGGCACAAGAGGGACACAGGGGGCAGCACATTTCCCACTCTCGGCTATTTTTCCCAGTATTTTGTGGTAAAATAGGTGCCTCGGCTTATACTCGGGTCGGCTTATACTCGAGTATATACGGTGTGTGTGTGTGTGTGTGTATATATATATATATATATATATATATATATATATATATATATTCATTCATACATATAAAAGATTATATACATTTAAATATATAGATGTAAAAAGAAGATAAACGTATATATATACCTTTTGCATTTAAACAACCCCACAAACCCACAAATATGTAATTAAAAAATATTATTTTTAACTGTTATTGATTCCGGGTTAATACATATCATGAAAATTCACATGGATTAGAACAGATGCTCTAATACATTATATAGAGTGCTAGATTGCTTGATTGCGAGCCTGATCAGCAAATATTAATTATTGGCACCAATTAATTCTTACGTCTAACTTCCATGCTTTACTGACATCATAATGATATACTCATTTACTATTGGCTGTGTCTAAGAAGTAAATTGCTTAAATATTGTCAGATCACATGATCACGGCCCCTGAAATCCAACTTAAAAAGGGAGGGATTACGTGTGGAGGCTGTGAGACATAAATTGCGGTCTTGAGTCAATAGAATATATTTAAACATTTAGAGAAAAAAAAAAAACATAGGTTAGAGTGACTTATGGGATTCTAAAAGAATAGGACCCCATGTCAGCAGCATGACCAGGCAGAGCGATAGGCAGCACTGTCACTATGCTTCCTTGGAAAATACGTTTTGTAAAGATTGCTTTATTCATATTTCGGAAGCAATATTTTGTTTATGCAAATAAAGAAAAACATTCTTCAAATATGTAATTATTTTTGTATGCAAGTATTTTTACTGTGGGATTACATTTACACTCAGCAGCTTTGTTTAGCTGCTTTCTAAGCAGGAGCTTTCATTTTTAGCTGTCGCATTTCCACTGTAGCTGCTTTCAAGATCTCCTCTCACCTGTGGAAGTAAAAACCAGAATGGTAGATTCCACTGCTGTCTAATTTCATGTAGAAGTCAATAAAATTAAATCTGTGTTATTTTTATTTTAAAAAAAATAGATTATAATTATTATTATTGTTATGATTATTATTATTAATATTATTACTACTACTATTATTATTTTGTAAATGTATTATTATAATATTTTATTTTTAAATTGTCAACAGATGCCATTGCACTAGGGGCACAATAAACAAAACAAAAAAAATTGACATACATTTGAAGATAATAACAATAAGGCAAGACGACATATACAGAAACATTGATGCAGGAGGAGGTAAGGCCCTGCTCTTGTGAGAGCTTACAGTCTAAGTACAGATAGTCTACCCATTATGAAATTCACCTTGTCAAAAATATATATATATATACAATGTTCCTTTAACTGTCTCTTTCATATTGTCAAATATTCTTTTCTATTTTTGAATTACTCTACTTTAAACTACAACATAGTTCAAAAATGGATGGTAATACTGGGTACTCATAAAATATACCGTCATGCAACATCATAAACCATTAAACTATCTCATTTTTTCCTCAATCCCCATAAACAGCTTGAGATTTTATGATTTTTCTGATACTCGTTTATGGCACGCTCCACATGTGGTAAATACTGTATGAGCGCGCGTTTCAGCCTATTTGCTACACTCTGATACTTATCTCTTTTTATCTTGATCGGCTTGTTGAAGAAGCAGTTCCCTAACACTCTTACTTCGCGTTTTGCTTTAAAGATACCTGATTTTAAACAACTTTCTCTTCCTCACCTCGGTACATGAAAGCTTCAGACTTTTCATGGGAATAATTTACTAGAGTCTAAGCTGTTCAGTGATGTAGCTATTAAGTAGGACACAGCCCTATAGGGTAAGTGACCTTTTGAGGTCTGGAGAACGTGTTCTTGTTGCTTTCACTTGAGTCTAAGAAAAGGTAAGCCTAGGCCTGGGGCATGTACAGTTTAAGTCCCTGATGTTTGACCTCTGGTATTCCAGCCTTATTCCCTTGGAGCTAGAAGTTTATGTTCTTAGAATACCTGTTTGATATTTATTTGTTTTGGTCGTGTTTTTTTAATAGCTTCATGTTTGGATTTAAATGCCCTGAGTCTGTTTAAACACCAGGCAAATTCTCCAGGGAGTCTGTGAATATATCAGAGGGGTTGACTTTAAAATTTAAAACACACATTTGCAAATAATGGCAGTGTGGCCAAACAAATATCACTACGCCTGCCTAATGGTATACGATAACAGGTATATTGGGAAGCGAACGTAATACAATGAAAAAATAAAGTTAGAAAACTAAATGTTTTAAACATTTTAAAAGTTTTTTTTTATCTATCTGAAAAGTATGATCTTTTTATTTTTTAAATTAGAATACATTTATACAATCTTTAATTTAGTAACTGTTATATGCAGTGATGATGTAGTAAGAGAACCACAGATAAGGTTCAAGTCGCTGCTGTTGTTCCTTTGTAGAAATGCAAGTAAACAGAACCCGTTTCGGCATCCAGAGAGTGATCGTAAATTACAATTGCTTTGAATTAGTGTATTTATTTTAAATACATGACTAAATATTTTTTTTTTCCAGTCTGCAATGCTTTGCTGGCCCTCTTGTACCTTGTACCTCTAGGGTCAGGGAGATCACACTGGCCTAGAGGAGTACGGTCAGTAACCACTGTTATCTCCCTGTAGCTTATTTAAAGGGATTCTAGTGCCAGGCACTCTTTTTTTGATAGCAGCATATTGTGCTTATTGATAGCAACATGTCATGACCCACTGGACTTATGCAATCTTTTTTTTTTTGTGTGGACAATCGTCTGTGGATGGACACTAGCCCACATAGCTGCCAACCCCAAGGGCTATTACAATGGCCATGAGACCTGCTTTAAGGGGCTATGACACTTTTATTGCTATGTTGTTGTATAATGCTGGGCCTCAGACCCTGGGCTTCTAAGAGCTCATTCCACCAATTTCTGAGCATTTATTTTATGTTCAGAATAGGATTCAGGGTGCAGTATATTGGGCCAATAAAAATAAAAAATCGGGGCTAGTACCACTGTAAGGGCAACCAATAAGCACTTCTAGTAGCCAATTGCGATACCCAGTTTGCTCCCAATTCCAGGGCTCAGCTATGGTCCTGGCAAGGTACGAAAATTAGGCTCCATAGACTTCTATGGGAGACTCAAGAAACAATTAAGCCATCAAGTATAATTAACAAGGCTGTCAAAACAGCAATTGAAATAATTGTTTAAATAGACAAAGGTTAAGCAGTGTTAAGTGCTTTGCAAGTGGTACCCCTTCAATCCTTTGTCTTGTGGTTAACCACAAATTAAGAGATACTTGACCTTAGTCATTGTTCATTACCCACATTCATTCTAATTAGGAGCAGGACTACCTAGCTGTGCCCTGCTGTGCCCAGATCCAGCCAGAGGTAACTGATAACCAGGACCCTATACACCTTGGCACCTAGGGGAAAGAGGAGACAGGATGGTCCCAAGTAAATGGAGCCAGCCCTGGCCCACGTGGGGGAGTTCAAAGGGGGCAAAAAGTGTAAAATGTATGTTTGCCCAAGGAAGGGGCTAGCTGTGATTGGTGACTTAACTATATAAATATGCAACCTGGAAATAAAGTGTATGTTCTGCTTGGAAAAAAGGGGGGAAATTAAAATCAGGAACTTTATTAGAAACTCATTATAATGAATAATACAAGGCCACTAGGGGTGCCACAAACATTCTGGTTTGGATGGATCAATGGATAAATATTATTATAGCATACAAAATCAGCATAGACAAAAAGGGTGGATTTATATAAGGATTTCCCTGTGTCTCATTTCAGAGATCTCCTGTCTGGGGGGCTATGGTATGCCCCACAAGCTGACTGATGGCCCAGCAATAAGAGATGCTCAATAAAGAGGGCTAACAATCAATAGATTCCAATTAATATATATACAGGGTCATTTAAACAGAATGCAAATTTATACAAGGAATTCCATGTGTCTCATTTCAGAGACTTCCTATCTAATGGGCTATGGTACCCCACAAGCTGGCTAATCACCCAATAATCAGATAGGAAAGACAAATCGCAAAGATCACACTTCCAATCAGAATGTACAGTTAAAAATCAATCATTCATACTGCTAAAAACAACTTATTTAGCCTTATTTAACCAACATAGGGAGCAACAATGTAAATATTATCAGTGCAAACAAGGTGTTGCAGAACAACAACACATGTACTTTCCCTCCAAAGTGATTTACGTAAAATTGAGGAATGGGCATCTAAATGGCAGATGAGATTTAATACGAATAAATGTAAAGTTATGCATCTGGGAAGGAAAAATAGCCATGCAATTTATAATCTTAATGGAGCAAATCTAGGGGTATCAGATATTGAAAGGGATTTGGGAGTACTTGTGGACAACCACCTAGGTAACAGTGCTCAATGCAAAGCAGCAGCTGCAAAGGCAAGTAAAATATTAGCATGTATTAAGAAGGGTATAGAAGCCAGGGAAGCAAATATAATTCTGCCACTGTACAAATCTCTAGTACGCCCTAATTTGGAATATGGAGTAATATTCTGGGCACCACTTCATAAAAAAGGACATTTTAGAGCTGGAAAATGTACAGAGAATGGGCAACAAAGCTAGTAAGGGAAATGGAGGGGCTAAGTTATGAAGAAAGACTAACCAAATTAAACTTATTTACTGTAGAAAAAAGGCATCTACGAGGGGATATGATTACCTTATATAAATACATCCAGGGTCAATACAAGGCTTTGTCAGGGGAACTTTTTGTGCCAAGAGGTTTCCATCTGACATGTGGACATCCTTTGAGATTAGAAGTAAAAAGATTTCACCTTAAAGAAAGAAAAGGGTTCTTCACAGTAAGGGTGTTTAATCTGTGGAATTCTCTACCAAAGGAGGCGGTGACAGCGGATTTAATAGGTAACTCTAAAAAGGGACTGGATATATTTTTAAATAAAAAGGGCATTAAAGACTATCCTGGATAAATAGAAAGGGAGTATAGCGAAGTAGGGTCCGCGTTTGCTGCCAGGCAAGGTGCGCCAAAGGCACACCTTGCGTTGGTGGAGATGAACTCCATAGGCGCTCATCCCTATTACCCCATAGGACTTAGGCAGGGAGCCCCAAAGGCGCTCACTGCGCTGGTGGAGGTGAGTCCCTACGACCCCGCACGCCTTGCGCATCATACCTACAACCCACAGGACTACACATCAGCACACAACTCAAAAACACAATTCAATGTGTGAGACCCGTAGCACTTTGAAAAAAAAACCACTATAAAAATTACGGCCCGTATCACTTACAAAATAAAACCGCCACTGAGGGGAAAAAAAAATACGATCCGTAAAAAATACGAACTTAACGGCCGCGACACGCACAGCGAAAAACACGAAAAACACACTAAATACAAAATAAAATGAAAAACTAAATAGGCACACAGCAAAATCGACTTCTGGGAATAAGGTTACACGCCAATTTCAAAAGAATTTAAAGATTTTCGCCACGCGAAAATAACCCTAAACGAGAGAAAAAATGGCCGCCGAAAAAAACGAGGCTACATGACAAAACACAGCCAAGCACATACAACTTTTACACAGACCCGTACGACCTACTAAATACACTATTAGGAAGCATGCTAAATGCTCCACATCCGCCTAACACATACACAATCGCAGCCATTTTGCAATGCTAACGGCAAACTAATAACATTTTTATTACAAAATGCGGAAATACACAGCTAAACAAACGGTTTCCCTCGCGCACGCAGCCTATTTACACTACACACTGCACACATTCCTGACACTTACACCACGGCTCACCAATACTGCAAATCTACATTGTATGCTGCAGGAACATCAAAACAGATTGTTAGCTCTTCAGCATATTGCTTCCTGCATATATTAATTACAAACAGGTAAAGTATATTAATTTATAACTTTAATAATTAAGGAATTTACATAAAAAAATACATACACAGAGAAAACCAAAAACAAACATTACAGAATCACAATAAACAATAAAGGTTATCAGCGCGAGCCTCACAAGCAGCGCCAACGGTGTTTACAGAACCACAACTACACCAGGGGAGAGGCTCACAATGCCAGTCAAAAGGCCATCAGCGCAAACCTTACAATTAGTGCCAAAGGAGCTCTCATAACCAAACATACACCAACCACGAGGCTCGCAATGAGGGCCGAAGGTACTCACACAACCGAAATACTTACTTTGTGTACCAAACAGCATTACCTGCCTTACAATTCTATTGCTGTCATTTTTTGACGGGCAAGTCGCTAGTCACATATATAGTTGTGAGCAATACGGGTTGTTGCTAATGCTTGCAGGCTCGCCATAGGATCGTCTTGCACTGGTGGAGAGGAGTGCCGTAGGAGCTCATCCCTATGACTTAGACAGGGAGCGCCGAAGGCATTCACTGCGTTGGTGGAGATGAGCGCCTAAGGAGCTCATCCCTACGACCTTGCGTGACTTAGGCAGGGAGCACCGAAGGCGCACACTGCGCTGGTGGAGAAGGCACTCATCCCTACGACCCGCGGAACTACACATCAACACAAAACTCAATTACGGAATTCAGAATGCGAAACCCGTAGCAGTTTGAAAAAATTGCCTTAAAAAATTACGGCGCATAACACTTGCAACAAGGAAAGCAAGACTTACAAAAAAAAATTACGACCTGCGGCACTAAAAAAATATGAGGTCAGAAAAATACTAAGTTAACGGCCGAACCGCGCTCATACAAAAACAACAATAACACCACCAAAATTAATAAAAATACAAAAAAACACCACTCACAGCACAGGGGGACAGGCACGACATCTGGGAGTCAGGTTGCACGACAATTTAACCACAATTTGCCGAGTTTCCACACAAGAAAATCGCCTAAGCGAGAGAAAAAAATGGCGGCCGAAAAAAACTAAAACGAGGATACTCGACCCCTAAACACGCAAAACACCGCCAAGCACATAAGACTTTTACACAGGCACGTACGAGGTATAAAATACACTATTAAGGACAACAGAAAATGCTCCACACCCGCGTATCGCATAGACAATCGCCGCCATTTTACAACACTAACTTACAACTTATAACATTACCATTCTAAAATGGTGCTTCTCACAGCTAAACAAATGGTTTGCTCTAGCGCACGCAGCCTATTTACACTGCACACAAACAGATTTTTAGCTCTTCAGGATATTGATTGCTGGATATATTAATTACAAATAGGTAAAGTATATTAATTTATTATTTCTTGAATTAATTAAATTAATTAGCATTAAAAAATATATCTATATAAAAAAAAAAGGACCAGGGGAGAGGATCGCAATGAGCAGCAAAGGCGTTCATGGTGGGGCTCACAATGAGCGCCGAGGGTGCTCAGAGGAGCAAAACTACACGAGCGGAGAGCCTCGAAATAAGCACCGAAGGCGCTCATTGTGAGCCACGCGATGAGTGCCAAAGGTGCTTAGCATGGGGCTCACAATCAGCGCACAGGGTGCACAGAGAACCAAAAGTAGTGCAGAGGAAAGTATTGCAATGAGCGCCAAAGGCGTTCAGCACGGGGTTCACAGTGAGTGCCGAGAATGCTTAGAGGTGCAAAAATACACAAGGCGAGAGGCTCGCAAAATATATAATAATAGAAATGTAATATAATAAAATAAAAAATAATAAATGATAATAATAACAATATAAAATATATATATACTAGCGACTTGCCCGTCAAAAAATGACGGTCAATAAAATTTAAATGTTGTGAAATTTGTTTGCAACACAAAATGAGTCACCTACATTTGTCCCTTATTTTTTTTCTAAAAATAAAAACACATAATATTTTTTAACTTTTTATTTTTTTAACTTTCAACTTATATTTCCCAAACATGAAACTTTGTAACATGCAACTTGTATATGAAACATTCGTTCAACATTTTGTTAACAATACTAACACTTTTCAATACATATTTATAACTGAGTAACTGCAGACTTTATTAACTTAGAGTAAGTAAAAAATTTTAACAATAACATGCTTTTTATCATTTGTAACAAATTTGTTAAACTCTTGTTAAACTAAATTAGCATTGAATCCAGAGGAAGGCAAACAATAAAAAACCCCTATTGAAACTTGTCCAATTGTATCAAAGAGGGAAAAAAATTAATTCCTTCCTGACCCCATTAACTGGCGATCGGATTTCTCCCTGAATCAATACTTTGTCTTTAAATAATACATTTCCAATTATTATTAAATACTTCAACTTTATACTAACAATACATATTTGACTATACCACATATATATTTAACAAACTTTTTTTTAAATTCCAAAAACACATATTTAACATCTGAAATTGTAACATCAAACAATAACATTTAACTCTTGTAAATCCTGAAAAATTCAGTTAATTGTTTTGTGGGGCCAATCATGTAAATATCAAACTTTGAACCCATTCAAATCTGTTTAAGGATATTTTACTGTTGTTTTTGTTGTTATTATTTTTTTTTTTTTCAGTTTGTCCATTCTGCAAATATCACATAGATTTTCATAAGTGAAATAGTGGTCCCCTATTTAAAGAGTCCCAGAGTACTTTAATTTTGTACTGGAAGTCAAACCACTGTTTTCTATGTTTTTTTGTCCATTCTTTAGATGTTTTACGTGAAATATTGTTTTTGTGCAATCATATTGAGTCCCATAAAATGTTGGCATTAAAATGATGTGTGATGGTGTTAACGAATTAATACATTCGATACTAAAATTCGATTCACTGTCTTTATCATCTGACAGAATAGAATCTGCACTGTAATAATTCTTTTGTGGTGCATTGATGTATTTTAAAGTTTCGTTATTTACATTCAAGGCATCAATATTTTTTGATGTTAATATCACTTTGTTTGCAATGTTTGTGTAATCCTCATTATTAAGAGTGTTTAGAAATATGGCTGATATGAGTGATTCATTGCAAACCATTTCTATATGGCTGATATGAGTGATTCATTGCAAACCATTTCTGATGGAATTTCAATGGTATCATTTGGTAAATGCTGTATTTCTGGATGTTTTCCATCTCCGATTTTAATGAGCCAGTCATTGAATTCATTTTGGCCTTCAGATCTCATATTTAATTCTAATTTGAGATGTGTAAATATTTGCCACAGTTTACTGGTCTTGATACATGTTTCAATGATCTCTGTTCTATTTCCGTGTGGCACAACAGGTAATGTTTGTCTAAAATCGCCTGCTAACAGCATCACCTTTCCACCAAATGGTATCTTATTATGCATCACTTCTTTTAAGAATCTGTCAATACATTGCAGTGCATGACATGACATCATTGTTGCCTCGTCTATGATAATTAGTTTAGTTAGTTTGAATTTTTTTGCTTGTATAGAATTGAGTCGAATATCTGACACTGATGTTTCCAAAATGGGAACTGGCAGCTTAAATCCACTATGCACAGTTCTACCACCATCTAACAAAAGTGCAGCAATTCCAGTTGTTGCAAATGGCATAGCTATCTGACCCTGTGATCGAATATAACTCATCAAACAATTGTACAGATACGTTTTTCCTGATCCACCTGGTCCGTCTAGATAGAAATACCGGTCTTTTACCATTTCCTCATCTGTAGCATTTGTGATGGCATGAAATGCTTCTAACTGTAAATTATTTAAAGTTGCCAGTTTTTTGGGTTTTTTTGTTTTTGAAGCTCAGTGTCATAATCATCAAAATTGATGTCATCTATAAGTCCTGGATCTGGTAAATTAAAACTTGCACAATTTAATCCATGAGCCAACAATATTTCTTGGATTTCCATCAATGTTTTTAACAGAGCTATTGGTTCTCTGTAACGTTTCAAGAAATCTTCTGACATGTTTAATTTAAATGTTTCCCACAAAGTGAAAGCATCAGGTACATTGCAAAATATACAAATGAATGCAAATTGTTGTCTCATTTGCTTAGGCATTTGACATAGTGCTGCTGCTTCCAGACACCTCTCCCATTCTGTATCATCAGCTATGAAATTTTGATGTCTTGCAGCTAATAGGAATGTATCAAAAACTATGTCATTCACTGTACGTAAATGCTCAAAACTCTGTGCACCAGGAACATGTAGCAGAAGTAATCTTAAGCTGAAACGTTCAGTGTCCCTTGGACTGACGCTATAAATGCGTGGTATGATTTTATGTGTATCTCTTCTTCGTTGTCGCCATAGACCATTTACAAATACATAGTGATATGGTATCTCTATGTATAAAAATTGTCTGGCCTGCGTATCCTGACAGTTTAATTTAAACCACGCAGTAAGTGTGGTATCTCTGTCTTCACATTGATATAATGCAGTTCTTTCATTTCCTTGAGTAAAGCAAACCAACTGACTTTGAGGCAAATGTACAGCTAAACGATAGATAGCATGTGACCGATCATGCATCTCAAATTTCAAAAGGTGCAACATTGCTTCAGGAGCACTCACTTACCGAGAATCTAAATAATTTGATAGTTCATCATGTAAAATTGGATTTTCGTTTTCATTTCCAGCACCTTGTACAACAACAGTAGCTGCATCATATCCTTTGTATATATATTTATACACATACTTAATTGATTTAATCGAAGTGCAAGCTTCCACATGGATGTGTGCATTGTACTTGATGAGCAAATGTGGATTGTATGGAACGACAAATCTATTATCAACCTTTTGGCCCCGGATAATAGCTGTTTGTCCTTGTGTTCTTTTATACAAAGGATATCCATCACAATTTGAATAAGTTTGCATTTGAAATTGTTTTGGAAATTCTTTCGTACATTTTTTTATTTTCCATACATGGTGAATTAGGATTCATCTCTCCACATGGGCCATGAATCATTCTATGTGTAACAATCTCCCAAAGTTTTGTATATTTTTCTTGGTCTGGAAATTGTGCAGAAATTACTGAATCCACTCTCTCTGCAGTGTTCAACTTGTCTTTTTCCTGCAGTATTAAAAGTATGTGAGCATGTGGCAATCCTCTTTTGCGAAATTCAATGGTGTAAACAAAAGCCACACATTGTCCAAATAAGTGTGCTTTAGTGATATCATGTATTAATGAATTGAGTTTGATTTTAAATACTCTTGCCACTAAATCTGGTCGGTCAGAAGTAGTTTGTCCCAGATTCAAATTTTCCTTGATCTCTGGCCATTGTGGATTACACGTGAATGTAATAAATAAATCTGGTTTTCCAAATTTTGTAACAATAGCCATGGCATCATTATACCTTTCTCTCATATTGCAAGGAGATCCTTGGAAAGAGGATGGCAAAATAATTGCTCTTCCAGCTGGAATGTCTCTGTTGGAAGCTAAATCTGCCACATAATCCATTAATCCACAATACTGTTCTACCCGTAATTTATTTTGTTGATATTTGATGAAATTTAGATTATTGGCTTCAACTTGTAAATATGAATCAATGATCCATTGTTGAGTGAGTTTTCCTCCATGTAAAATTGGATTAAAACAATCACGGATAGCAGTTTGTGCCACTTTATATTCCAGCATTGAAATATTAGTTCTAATACGAAGTTTAGTATTGGGATAACTTTCCAATTGTAATTTTGGTTCCCATCCTGGTTCCCCATTTGGAAAGAAAATGGAATATGTCATTGGATCTAAATTACAGCTTAATATATTGATGTTGATAAATGGTTGTTCTTCATTGCGTGGATATATTCTAATATCCCGCTGAAAAGGTGGTTCACCATCTTCATTTTTAAACACCATGGCAACCTCATTTACAGTATGTAAATTATATCTTCTTTGATCAGTGTTGCGATCTCTTTTTAACACCATATTGACTCTTGGTGTAGGCAATTGATGTCTTTCAGCATGTTCCTGTTGTTCTTTTTCAAGCTGTGCTAATTGTTTGTATGCTTGACTATATGTTTTGTTTTTTGCATAATTTTTTCCAGCTGTTCAAAGACTAGTGTAGTGTCATTCTTTGTTCCACAGCTTCCATCGTATCTAAGACATATAACTGTGCAAATTTCCTTTGCTGTCCTTCTTGTGGGTGTAAATGTGAAGTTCGGTGGTATATTTGACCTTGAACTCTGAAACAGTAAGGACCATGTCCTGGTACATTTTCTGCTAATGTTGCACCCATTGAAGCAAATGAAATTGCACTGTTATAAGACCTTATGTTTTGTTTGAAATTATTATAATTTGGAAATGTTGGATCATTTATAATGCATTCTAAATAATATGGAAATGGGTGTCTTAGTGGAAGTTTCACCTTTCCTTTCTGACAGCAACTAATGAAATTTCCCTCAGTAGCTCTTTCCTTTATAAAATGATAGGCCCCACAAAACTGACAAACCACATTAAATAACCCACAATAATGAGTATCTACTTGTACTACAGTAGTAAACACATTATCATGCATATCTTCAACATAGATATCAGACCCACATTCTATATGTCCATTTTTTTCTTGTGTGTCTACATTTAAATCATTCTGCAAATTAGAATCATTGGACAATGGTTCACAGAGATGTTTTTGTTTACTTTTACGTTTCTTGGAAGCCCCAACACACTCACTTGCGGCTTTCTTACTCATCTTTCTTTTATTTAAAAGTCTCTGTCGATCTTCTTCTCGCCAGCGTTGTGAAGTTTCCGGTTTCTGAGCATCTCTCCACCTTTCCTTCCTTTCCCTTGCCAATCTTCTTTTGCGTTCAATTTTGTCTTCTCCATTGTCCGCCATTTTAATCTGTAATTTTAAATAGAGATGTAATTATTGTTTGTTCTTTGTTTTGTATACATTTTTTTTCCTTTTTCTACTTTTCGATTAAAGTAGATGAATAAACTAATAAAACATTTTCAATTGTTGCACTTTAGTCTGAAAGAAATGAAACCATTTTTCAAAGTATTTTATTGACATACAGTATATGAAATGGGAAATAGCTGCACATATCTATCTTTATATTATTAATACTTCAATGACATTCCTTCTTGATTGAATTCACAGCATACCATATATATATATATTTTTTTGCAAGTGTTGGAAGCTTCTTATTTTCATTAAATATTATTATTGATTAGTATTGTCTTTTCAACTTTTTTCAAGTTTTGACTAAATATCATAAATTAATGACTCAATAAGTACTATCCATTTTCAATAAATTTCAATTTTCACAGAATATATACTATATAGCCTTTTTCTATGCATCACTACAAAATTTAATTTTATACCTGTGAGGATAATGTTGATGTTGTTCAAAGGCTGCAAATGTCACGCTGTCTGTTTATTCCCTTGCAGATCCAAATAAACTGTAAAATCAAATTGATAATATTTTTAAACTTTTGCTTCATCAATATCATTAAATGAACATCAACAGACATATATTTGGCTACATTAAAAACCTAAAATCATATATTTTAATATCTTGCTATAGTAATATAATTCAAATTCTGTACCTGTCCAAATTATCCTTATGATGTTCAATGTGTGCAAACGTCACTATCTCTGGTCATTCAGCTAGCGTTCACTGCAATTATACAAAACAGTAAAATTAATGTATAATATGTTACTTCATCTGTATTAATCAATGAGGCTTAACATAGCTATTTTTGCATATGTTAAAAACATGAAATAAATATATCAATCAATCAGCATGAACACACATATGAAAGCATAGATTATAAACATACACTCAATATTACTGTTAGTCTTTAAATAAGAATCAATTAATCTGTATTAATCTTAAATTAATGTCTGACTAAATATAACGTCAAGACATTAGCATGTTCCCTTTTTTTTTTTTGAGTGGTATTTTAAAATGAGTATGTTACAACTGAATTCTTAAAATAATGTACATTACTAATGAACTAAGAATCAATTAATGTTTATTAATATTAAAGTAATGTGTGACTAAATCTAACATCAACATGTAAGCATAAGTATATAGGCTTTAATTTTTTTTTTGGTTTATTTTATACAAAATATATAAGAACTGAATTATTTAAATAATGTACATACATTAATAATTAATTAATCAACGTGTTCCTTTTTTTATGCACATTCTTAAACGTTAACCTTTTTTAATATTAATGATTAGTAATGATACAATATGAATGTTATTTACAATTCTTTCTCACAGGTAATCACGATATATACCAAAATAATTCTTAAATTAATGTACATTAATAATTAATGAATCAATGTGTTCCTAATTAATTAATGTACATTATGAATGTTATTAACAATTGTTTCACACAGGTAATCATGACATATAACAAAATAATTCTTAAATTAATGTACATTAATAATTAATTAATAAATCTGTTGTTTTTTTATTGACATTCTTAATCGTTAATTAATTTTGATATTAATCATTAATTAAGTAATGTACATTATGAATGTTATTAACAATTGTTTCACACAGGTAATCACGACATATAACAAAATAATTCATAAATTAATGTACATTAATAATTAATTAATAAATCTGTTGTTTTTTTATTGACATTCTTAATCGTTAATTAATTTAGATATTAATCATTAATTAATTAATGTACATTATGAATGTTATTAACAATTTTTTCACAAAGGTAAGCACAATATTATTTTTCTATTAATTACATTTATTATTTATTATTTATTAAGTAAGTACCAATTTATTAATTAATAATTATAAATGATATATTTACCTTTTTTAATGTGATAATGCTGAAGCAGCATACTGAAGAGCTAAAAATCTCTTGAGATTTCCCGGCATAGAAAACATCCAGTCAGACTGTCATCACCTGAGGAGAAAGTGTCAGTTATGTGTGAAGTGTGCCCTATATATAGGCTTTGTGCGCGAGACAAATGCATTGTTTTAGGCGGGAAATCCGCAGTTGCGAGAGCCAAATGCGTTGTTTTCGGCGGGAAATCCTATGTGGCGCGAGACAAAGGCGGGAAATCTGTGTTAATGCGTAAATCGGTAATATAGTTTCGTAAAATGTACTCGCTACTGTGTTTTTACTCATTGTGCGGTTAATCTGCATCCTTTATCTCGTTGTTTTTCGAACACATACGTCTATGGCTGTGTTTTACGCAGTTCGTAGTAGTATAGCCTCGTTTTCATTTTCTTCGGCGGCCATTTTTTTCTCGCTTAGCCGATTTTCGATCTTTGTAACTCGGCTAAATCGATGTAAATTGCAGTTCCAATTCACTTCCAGACGTCCTGCCTGGTTCCCCATGCTGTAAGTGACCTTTACTGTTTTTGTTCCGCCGCTTATCTCGTAATTTTTTTCACCTCATATTTTTTTTCTAAGTGCTACGGTTTCAGCGGCGCTCATCGCTAAGTCGTACGCACTACGCAACGCAGCGTGACGACGAATCGTAGTTAGACAATTATAATATGTGATATATAGCAAAAAGTGGACAATAATAGTGAATCTCAAGTGAATCATAGTGGTCTTTATAATAGATAAGATCGAATTATGATGAAGAATAAATACATTTGCAGAAGAGTGCTAACAATACTTAAGGAATTCAATATATGCTAAAAAAATTATCAAAGAAATGTATGGTAATTGTGTATAATGGTGAGAGTATATCAAAAGGCTTTTATCATTAAATATAATACCATAAACTGTGAACATGAATTAGTGAAATGTAATTTTTTTTTTTTTTGTGTGAAAATGAAACTTTTCATGACTAAAACATAATATACAAATGATAAAAATTAACCAAAAGAAACAAAATAATTTAAATAAATGGAGGGAATGAAAATCCTTCATTCAACCCATACGGATTTAAAGAGTTTAACAAGTAAATCCATTTTGATTCTTTCTGTAATAACATTTTGTCCAGGTTCCCCTTTCTGGGGCCAGAAACCGCATTGTCTAGGACACAACATTTGATGGCATTAACATAATTGTTGTGATATTTTCTAACGTGCCTCGCCACTGGGGTGTCTAGCCTTGAAGTACAAAATGAAACAGGTTAGAGATTATTAGAATTTTGTCAAGATAATTCTCTGTTCATAGCAAACACCCTCTTCCAACGGCCAACAAGATGACTCTACACATGGACATTACCAGATGGGCAAAATAGAAATCAGATTGACTATATACTTTGCAGCCAAAGATGGAGGAGCTCTATACAGTAAGCAAAAACAAGACCTGGAGCTGACCATGAGTGTCTTATTGCAAAGTTGAAAATTATACTGAAGAAAAGAAGGAAATCCATAAGACAAAGTAGATATGAAATAAATAATATTCCCTGTGAATATGCAGTGAAAGTAAAGAATAGATTTAAGGCACTAGACATGGAAGATAGAATGCCTGTAGAACTTTGGACCGAAGTTTGCAACATAATCCAGGAAACAGCAGCAAAGAATACCCCTAAAGGAAAGAAAAGTAAGAAGTCAAACTGGTTATCTGATGAGGCTTTCTTTGAAAGTAGCCCGGTAAAGAAGGAAAGCGAAAGGTAGTGGACATAAGAAAAGATTCGTCCAACTGAATGCAGAATTCTAGAGGATAGCAAGAAGAGACAAGGAGACATTCTACAATGAGCTATCTAAAGAGATTGAAGAAGATAACCTAAGGGGTAAATTAAGAGATCTTTTCAAGAAAATTGGGAACCTAAAAGGCACCTTTCATGCCAAAGTGGGTGTGATAAAAGACAAAATAGATAGGGACTTAACAGAAGAAGATAAGACAAAGAAGACGTGGCAGGAATACACTGAAGATCTATGCAGGAAGGATCTTAACAGCAGTGATGACCTCAATAATTTGTCCAATGAGCTGGAACCAGACATCTTGGAGAGCGAAGTGAGATTGGTTCTAGGATGTCTTGCTGATAATAAGGCTGCAGGAGGTGATGGAATCCCAATTGAACTATTCAAAATTCTACAGGATGATACTGTGAAAGTGTTACTTGCCTTATGCCAACACATTTGGAAAACCCAACAATGGCCAATAGACTGGTAAAGGTCAGTCTACATTCTAATCCCCCAAAATGCAGTGCCAAAAGGGTGCTCCAATTATTGAACACTTGCATTTATTTCACATGCCAGCAAGGTAATGTTTAAGCTTCTACAAGCTCGACTCCAACAATATATGGACCAGGAACTACCAGATGTGCAACCGGGTTCCACAGAGGAACAGGCAAAATAGATCAAAGTTCCAATGGATAATAGAGAAAGCAATAGAGTTCCAAAAAAACATTTACTTCTGCTTCATAGACTATTCTAAAGCATTTGATTGTGCGGATCACAACAAAATGTTGCATGTTCTTAAAGAGATTGGAGTACTAGATCATCTCATCCTCCTCCTAATGAATCTGTATGTCGACCAAGAAGCCACAGTCAGAACGGAAAATGGGACAACCGAATGGTTCAAGATCGGACAAGGAGTGCGACAAGGTTTTATATTGTAATCTTTTTTTCCAACTTATATGCGGAGTACATCATGCGTAAGGCTGGACTGGATTAATCCAAAGCCGGAATCAATATTGCTGGAAGGAATATCAACAACCTCAGATACGCCGATGATACTACTCTAATGGCTGAAAGTGAGGAGGAACTAAAGGACTTATGAATGAGGGTAAAAGAAGAGAGTGTAAAAGTTTGCCTGCTACTAAACATTAAAAATATGAAGAACATGGCAAACGGCAATCTGACTTCCTGGCAAACAGACTGGGAAGAAGTGGAGGCAGTGAAAGATTTTATTTTCCTTGTATTTAAGATCTCTGCAGATGGTGACTGTAGAAATTAAAAGATGTTTGCTTCTGGGGAGGAAAGCTATGGAAAGCTTGGACAAGCAAGTAAAAAGTAAATATATTAAACTACCAACAAGGGTCTTGCATAGTTCGAACTATGGTATTCCCAGTAGTAACATACGGATGTGAGAGCTGGACCATGAAGAAGTCTGAGCACCGTAGAATTGACACCATGTGGTGTTGTAGAAGATTGCTTAGAGTTCCTTGGACTGCAAGAAGATCCAATAAATCAATACTTTAGGAAATCAAGACAAACTGTTCACTAGAAGGTATGACCATGAGGCTGAAGCTCAAATATTTTTTGCTATATCATGAGATGGCAGGATTCCCTAGAAAATACTCTGATTCTGGGAAAGTTCGAAGGCACAAGAAGAAGGGGATGACAGAGGCGGAGATGGATAGATGATAGATGAAGTCACTGAAGCAATAAACATGAACTTGAACTCCGAGGGGTAGTGACTGAGAGATGCACCTGGTGTGCTGTGGTCTATTGCGTCATGGAGAGTTGGACGTGACTGAACGACTAAACAACAACAAATGTACTCTACTGGAGGGTGAATTATTTATTTATTTTCACATTTGTATAATGCTTTTATCCTTTTCACAAGCAAGCAATTTGTTTAAACTGCTCTGAATAAATATATAGTAAAAGCTATATCCATTAAAAGGAAATGGACACATATTTTTCAGGAATACAAGTATTTTCCCTATAATAAAACAAGTACTGATGGTAAAGGTTAAAAAATGTACTGGAAATAATGTGACAATGCAACTTTTAGTCACTTCAGAACCTCCTTATAACAAATCCTTTTTTGGTAGTCAACTGAAGTCAAGGATTCTAGAGAGAGCAAATCATCTTTCCACATGCAATGATGCATTATAATCAGATCTGTCTTAATATTGTTACAAAAGTAATTTACAGATATATTAAAAGTACATTTTTGTAACCATTGTATGACTCATTTTCATATGCTATCCATACATGTGAGATAGGACCTGCTGTATGTACATTATCAGCAAGGACATCAAGATATCTAACTTGAGGCATAGTTGTGATTTGTGTGTTGTCTATGTTAAGACAGACCTCAGGTATAGAGGTGGAGGAGGAATGGGGAATAAGTAACAACTCTGTTTTGAAGATGTTGAAAATGTAGATGACGTGAGGCCATGCAGGAGATGATATATGTAAGACATGTTGTGACATGAGTTAGTAGGTTGATGATAGGTCTGGAGAGAAAATACAGATTTGGTATCATAATAAAAAAAGTAGAGGTGCTCATCTGAGAAAGAAAGATACCTCAGTGGGTTTTTTCTATAGGTCTGGTTACCGACTCAGAGAGCAACCTCTTTTAGCTCAGTTGTGCCCTTCAAGTGACCTGTTGAAAAAACCCACTGAGGTATTTTTTGTTCTCAGATGAGCACCTCTACTTTTTTTGTTTAGATTTGGTATCATAAGCATACAGATGATACTGAAACCCATCAGATCTGATGTTTGCCAATAGAGGTGTAGAAAGAAAAAAGCGATGGACCCAGCATTGAGCCCTGGGGTACCCCTACAGACAGGGGTAGCAGAAGTGTATCTCAAGCATCTGTCCCCCTCTAACACATCTGTTTTCCAGAACTGGACAACATTTTGGAGGATCCATAATTACATTCCTTATTTTACTGTTTATTATGATTATTAATATGTATCTCTGTTATATTTTTTTAGCACATTGAGCATTTTTTTAAACTTTTCTAGTTAACTTGTATTGTTTTGTATCCATCTTCTCTCAGCCCCCTATGTCACATATATCTGTCTGCCTTCCCCAATATGTTCCCTTTTACATTCATTGTCTGTCTCACTCATCTCTCCCCTCTAACAAATCTGATTTCCTGCTCTGCCAGTCACCATTTTGAAACCCTACAAAATTGACCTCCCTCCTTGCCCCTCGCCCACCTGCCTCTGTCTTAATTTATTGAATCACACATGCACCTGCTCAGTCAGCAACACCTTCTAAAAAGTAAAAACAGATAAACATTATTATTTACTCACCCACAACAGCCAATCTGATAAACCTTCCCTCACTCATTTTTCCCTGCACTTGAATTTATATTATTGTAACTATCACATTTTACGCAAATAATATGACCCCATCTTCATTTAATCTACTTACTCTCTGTGTCACAATGCTTTCTCACTCTTTTTTCTTCCTTATAACTCTTCCTCTTTCTCAGACTCTCCGATGCAGCCTCTCCACATTGTGTTGCCAAAAATATAACAATCCCACCTTCCATGCTCTCCTCTTCTATGCTCCCATGAACTCCTCTCCCTCCTCCAGTCAAAATCTCATCCCTTCCCTAATGCTATTAAGCAGAAACACTACAGTTTGTCCAATTCCCATTTACCCTCACTCTCACTCTTTCTCCTCCTGGCTGCTGGAGATATATCCCCTAATCCAGGCACTTCACTCACTCCACCCCAAAGGCAGCAAACACAAGAAATACCCATAATTTGATACCCATCACTTGTCACAAACCTTTTACTTTGCCTTTCTCCTGTGCCCTCTGGAACATATGGCCTGTCTGCAATAAACTTACTTTAATTTATGACCTATTTATTTCTAATTTCAATCAACTAGTTCTCACTGAAACCTGGATCTCTTCATCAGACACTGCCTCCCATGCAGCACTCTCTCATGGTGGCTTTCACATCAGTCACACACCTAGACAAGGGAACAAATAAGGAGGTGGTGTGGGTATATTACTTTCCACATACACCTTGTCCAAATCCTCCTCATCTTTTGAAGTTCACACTATCTGCCTCTTCTCACCCATCTCTCTACATGTTGCAATAATTTATCTCCAGCCTGGACCACCCTCTCAATTTCTGAATCCTCCTGGCTCCCTCACTTTCTCTCCTTCAATGTTCATTCACTTGTACTTGGTGACTTCAACCTTGCCGAAGACACTCCCACCTTCCTGGCAGCCGTTAAACTACTTTCACTCACCGCTTCCCTCGTCCTATCAAAATAGACAGATTTCTCAACTGACCATGCTGGACACTACCTTGATCATATTTTCAACATTCTCAGCACCACCTCCAAACTAGTCATACATACATTACCTCTATCTGACTACCACCTCCTAACCTTCAACCTCATCACACCTTCCTTTCACTACCCTTCTTCAACCCAGGCCCCCATTATCTACAGAAACCTGCAAGCAATTGACCCACAACAGCTCTCTACTGTGCTACAACCCTTCTCAACCTCATCGCCAACCTCAACTGCCCTGACACATTACAACTTAACTCTTTCTTCCACCATTCACACCCTTTCACCTATAACCACATGCAGACACCCTCGTTCTCATCCAAAACCATGGCACACTACACAAACATGGTACAGTGCCTTGCAAAAGTATTCACCCCCCTTGACTTTTTACCCTTTTTTGTTACATTACAGCCTTAAGTTCAATGTTTTGTTAATCTGAATTTTATGTGATGGATCAGAACACAATAGTCTAAGTTGGTTAAGTGAAATGAGAAAATATATATACATTAGTGGATGGAAATGGAAAACAGAAAATTGGCATATGCTTATGTATTCACCCCCTTTCTTATGAAGCCCATAAAAAGCTCTGGTTCAACCACTTACCTTCAGAAGCCACATAATTAGTGAAATGAAGTCCACCTGTGTGCAATCTAAGTGTCACATCATCTGTCATTACATATACACATCTTTTTTGAACGGCCCCAGAGGCTGCAAAACCTAAGCAAGAGACACCACTAACCAAACACTGCTATGAAGACCAAAGAACTCTCCAAACAAGTAAGGGACAATGTTGTTGAGAAGTACAAGTCAGGGTTTAGGTTTTAAAAAAATATCCAATTTTTTGATGATCCCCAGGAGCACCATCAAATCTATCATAACCAAATGGAAAGAACATTAAGTTATGAAGAAAGACTAACCAAATTAAATGTATTCTCTCTAGAAACAAGCCATCTAAGAGAAGATATGATTACCTTATATAAATACATCCAGGGTCAGTATAAAGATTTGTCAAGGGAGCTTTTTGTGCCAAGAGGTTTTCAACTGACAAGAGGTTAGAAGTAAAAAGATTTCAACTTAAAGGAAGAAAAGGGTTCTTCACAGTATGGGTGGTTAATCTGTGGAATTCTCTACCTGAGGAGGTGGTGACAGCAGATTCGATAGATAAATTTAAAAGGGGACTGGATTTATTTCTAATTAAAAAGGGAGTTCAGGGTTATCCTGGATAATTAGAGAGAGAGAGTATTGATCCCGGGAGAAATCCGATCGCCAGTATCTGTGGTCAGGAAGGAATTTTTTTTCCCTTTGAAACAATTTCACTTGGTTTTTTTTTCTTTTTGCCTTCCTCTGGATTAATTAATAATTTAAAAAAAATAAAAATACAAATAAATAATTAAATAGTTGATTAATAGATAATTAACAACTAATTAATTAATAACTAATCCGCATATTGCAGATCAGAGAAGATCTTAAAATGTTGAACTTGACAGACTGAAAGTCTTTTTTCAACCTTAATTACTATGTAACTATGTAACATGGCACAACAGCAAACCTGCCAAGAGACGCCACCCACCAAACTCAAGGACCGGACAAGGAGGACAAGGAGCTGCAGAGGTCCACAGCAGAGACTAGTGGCTAGAAGAAAGCCATTACTTTCAGCAAAAAATAATATGGCTCACTTTGAGTTTGCGAAAAGGCATGTGGGAGACCAAAATGTATGGAGGAAGGTGCTCTGGTCTGATGAGACTGAAATGTAACTTTTCGGACATCAAAGAAAACGCTATGTCTGTCGCAAACCCAAGACATGACATCACCCAAAGAACAACATCCATTCAGCAGCCGGGACTGGGAAACTGGTCAGAGTTGAGGGAAAGATGGTGCTAAATACAGGGATATTCTTGAGCAAAACCTGTACCACTCTGTGCGTGATTTGAGGCTAGGACGGAGGTTCACCTTCCAGCAGGACAATGACCCCAAACACACTGCTAAAGCAACACTTGAGTGGTTTAGGGGAATCATGTAAAAAATGTTTTGGAGTGGCCTAGTCAAAGCCCAGACCTCAATCCAATAGAAAATCTGTGGTCAGACTTAAAGATTGCTGTTCACAAGCGTAAACCTTCCAACTTGAAGGAGCTGGAGCAGTTTTGAAAGGAGGAATGGGCAACAATCCCAGTGGTAATATGTGGCAAGCTCATAGAGACTTATCCAATGCGACTTGGAGCTGTGATTGACGCAAAAGGTGGCTCTACAAAGTATTGACTTTAGGGGGGGTGAATAGTTATGCACATTTTTTCTGTTATTTTGTCCGATTTGTTGTTTGCTTCACAATAGAAAAAAAAAACATCTTCAAAGTTGTGGGCATGTTCTGTAAATTAGTTGATGCAAATCCGAAAACAATCCATGTTAATTCCAGGTTGTGAGGCAACAAAACATGAAAAATTCCAAGGGGGTGAAATCTTTTGCAAGCCACTGTACATTCAGAGATGCTCCCGCACTGCTGAACAACTATGGATGAAATATCTCACTACAGTAGATTTACTCCACTAAAAGCTTATGTTACGCTCCTACTTCTCTGCCCTCTACCTTGCGAAACAGCACTATTTCACATAATTAATATCTACTCTGTCCTCCAACCCTAAACGTTTGTTCACTACCTTTAACACTCTCTTTTGCCCACCAACAGCTCCCGTTCCTTCCTGTCTCACGGCTGTAGAATTTGCCAGCCATTTTAAGCATAAAGCTGAAAACATTTGCAATTAATTATCCTTGTGTCTCACATACTCCCTCCTCTCAACTATACAAGAACACCCAACCTTCGCCTTCTCTGATCCCACAGCCACTATGCACTCCTTTGACCTTTCTAACAGAGGACAAAGTCTCCAGTCTAGTGTCAAGCTCTTGTCTTACTACCTGTCCTCTGGAACTTATTCTATCACAGCTTCTCGACCACACTAGTCCCACTCTCACACATCTCTTCAATCTTTCCCTAAATACTGGCACATTAACATCCTCTCTAAAATATGCAGTAATTAAACCATTCTTAAGAAACCCTCATCTGAATCTTAACTACTGCAACTCACTTCTTGCTGGCCTGCCCTACCACCTGTCTATCCCCACTTCAACCCATAATTAACACCTCCACTACACTCATCTACCATACTCAATGCTCAGTGTCTGCAGCACCTCTCCAGAATAACATTTAAAGTCATGATCCTAATTTATAAAGCCCTCAACAACGGTTCACCCTTTTATATCTCCCATCTGCCCTCTTCCTTCTGCTAAAGATCTTCTTCTTTCCTTCTCTCATCATCTCCTCTCATTTCTGCTTTCAGGACTTTTCTTGTGCCGCTCCTATTTCCTGGTACTCCTTACCTCGCTCCACCAGACTATATCCCTGCCTCAATACCTTCAAAACCTCAATAAAACCAAACCTTAACATGCACAACTATTCTATCACCCTCTTGTACCACACTAAAACCCTTTAGATTGTAAGTTTGCAAGTTTTAAACCTTGCAAGGTGCTTTGGGGAAAGCACTATATACACTGGATTCTAAGCTAAAAGACAGGACCTTCCATCCTTTGCAATGTTTTTTGCCTTGAACTTGACCCTTGTATATGGCTACGGAATATGTTGGTGCAATACAAATAAACAATAATAATAACTTAAAGAACAGTTAGAAAATAGGACTTCAATGAGGAATACTTTCAGAAGAGATGGGTGATCAACAGTGCCAAGAAAGCAGAGTGGTCAAGAAATATTAGTAAGGATAAGTGACCCCTGAACTTATAAGTCACTAGGCCATTTGTTACCTTAGTGAGAACAGTTTCAGTTGAATTTGTGGATGGAAGCAGATTGTAGTGGGTATCATATTTTCTTGGTATCATATTTATACTAGTGACTTGCCTGTCAAAAAAAGACGGTCAATAAAATTGTAAGGCAGGTAATGCTGTTTGGCACACAATGTAAGGCTTTTAGTCCTCTGAGTACCTTCGCACGCTCATTGCGAGCCTCTCTCCTCATGTACTTTTAGTTGTCTGAGCACCTTCGGTGCACATTGCAAGCCCCGCGCTGGGTGCCTTCGGCACTCATCGCGAGGCTTGCAATGAGCACCTTTGGCACTCATTGTGAACCCCTCCCCTTGTGTAATTTTGCTCCTCTGAGCATCCTCGGCGCTGATTGTGAGCTCCGCGCTGAGCACCTTTGGCAAAGCGAGTCTCTCCTCTGCTCATTTATTTTTTATCTAAATTATTTTTTTTATAATAATTAATTAATTAATAATAAATTAATATACTTTACCTATTTCTAATGAATATATCCAGGAATGAGTATGCTGAAGAGCTAACAATCACTGTTGTTTTTCTGCAGCATGCAATGTACTTTTGGACTGTTGGTGATGTGAGGAGAAAGTGTCAGCAATGTGGCAAGTGTGCAGTATAAATAGGCTGCGTGTGCATGGGCAAACCGTTTCGGTAATTCTGTAAAGCTGCATTTTAGAATGGTAAAGTTTTTAGTTGTAAGGTAGTGTTGTAAAATGGTGGCGAGTGTGTATGTGTTAGGCGGGTCTCAAGCATTTTCTGTCCTTCCTAATAGTGTATTTTGTAACTTGTATGTTCCTGGCTAAAGTCGTATGTGCCTGGTGGTGTTTTGCGTGTTTAGGGTTGGTGTAGCCTTGTTTTTGTTTTTTTCGGCGGCCATTTTTTATCTCGCTGAGGCGATTTTCAAGTGGTGAAACTCTGCAGATTTGACTTAAATTTGTTTTTTTTATGTGCACGGGTCGGCCGTTAAGTTCGTATTTTTTGCGGGTCATCATTTTTTTTCTCTATGTGGCGGTTTCATTTTCCATTTCTTACAGGTTGTAATTTTTCACACCATTTTTCTCTAAGTGCTACGGGTCTCGCACCGTGTATTTGAGTTTTCTGTTGTTTTGTAGTCCCGCGGGTCGTTGTTATGATGCGTAATGCAGGCAGGGTCATAGGGATGAGCACCTATGGTGCTCATCTCCACCAGCGCAGTGAGCACCTTCGGTGCTCCCTGCCTAAGTCGAACAGGGTCATAGGGATGAGCGCTTGCGGTGTGCTCACTATGCGTGCCCGCAAGAGCCCCAAGCGTCAGCAACAACCCGTATTGCTCACAACGATATATGTGATTAATCCAGCTCCAAATTCTTGAGGTTCCCAAGACATTTATTTTTTTTCAGTTCTTTATTATCCCTAACTATACCAATTGGACATTTACTTGCAATCTCACAGATTTTTCTATTCTAAGTTCATGAGTGATTTTATGGTCTCTCCCATTTGTTTCTATTATTCTTAAAATATGCCAGGTTGGACCTGAGCTTTAGGCAACTCACTTAGAACCAATGTTTTTTTTCCAAGTTGGATAAGTTCGACGGGTTGTATTGGTTTTATTTTATTTGTATTATGTTTATCTTTGTCAAGTGCTTTTATTTATTTTTTTATTATTATAATAGAATCAATGAGAACTTTACCAAAATCCAAGAGACAAGTCAGCCACAATAGTTCTCAAAAGAAAGCACAGGGTTTACTAAATAATTAGGCAGAAGCATCGGCAGTGATATACAGTAGTTCCGGTTCGAGGATTCAGTGTCTAATTGATGTGGCAGATACTGAGATTAAGCAACTTTTTTTTTTAAGTTTTAATTTAGTGTGTACGATCAAATACAATTCTTCAAGATGTTTACTTTTATTTTTTTTTGTGGGGAAGCAAGAAATTATTGGATTGTGTTAACTGACTTTTAAATTTATGTGAGTTATTATTAACCGCCATAGCGGTATTCCCGAGCTTGGCTCGGGGATAATTTTCAATCTATCTTCTGGGTTCCCTTCTCTGCGAGCGTAGGAGACGCAGGGGGCGGAACAATACACCCCCGAGTGTACCACTTTAACACTCGGGGGCACGGACACGGCCAGACCACCAAGGAGGTTAAAGGACCACTGTACTAAAAAATTAATGGCTGTTAAAATGTATAAGTATAATTTATTTATAATGTTTAAACACGGTTTCTATGCAGCTTTGATTCGACAATTTTTGTGTAATTAGGGGCGGGACAGCTATAGCAGACTTCCTGCTGTGATTTCTGGTGTCCGACTGGTGTAAATCTGAGGTCTGATCTATACCAGTCAGACAGAACACACAGCAGGAAGTCTTCTAGGGCTGCCCAAACCCTAATTATTACAACGTTTACACATTATAAATCATGCATATTTATGCATGTACTTTCAATTCAACAGTCATTATTTTTATAGTACAGTGGTCCTTTAGGGCACTCATTTTCAATCTCATTAACATAACACTGCGTTTCAAATAGAAGATCAGTTTCTAATGAATACAAATATTACTACTACCACTAGGTCCATATTTATTTATGGTACCTATTGTCAATTTGGCTTAAAGACATTTTTTTAGTGTTCAAGTAAATAAAAGTTATGTTTTAGTTTAGAATCGTACGATATGGTTTATATATTTCTATATAAACCACCTACAGTGTAATTCCTGGTAAAACAAAAAATAAAACATTGCTTACATTAATAAGTCTACTTCTTCGACAGAGTATGGTCATTTGAGTGCCCTTAGCCTTCTGCAGATTTAATAATAATAAGGATTACCTCCAACATGGCTAGAGTAGAAAATAACAAAACCTTAGCACAATGCTGAAACAGACATATTCTATTCTACTTCAGAAAATTGCCTAGAAAAATCCTAGTACCTTTCTTTGCCATCAAAATCTGCCCGGGGCAATTCTAGTGAGATTGAAAAAGGGGACAATTTCCTTCAGATAATAAAAGTTGGCATATGTAATATTCATGACTGTAACTTTTATTACACTCCTACCCTGAACCATATGAGAATCCATGATAAGACAGGACTGCTCATTAAATCACAGACTCGTACTAGCATGTTCATTTTCTCTCGAGCTGCAGAATTTCCGTTCATGGCAACTGTGTCTTTTTTCAGTTTTTTTCTGGCTTCCTTGACAAACTCCTCCATGTTCCCAGGCTTTTGATATGGTGATGAACCATTCATTCTGCAGCAATGGGAGAATAACAGAAAAGAGAGATAAATATAGCAGGAAGCCTGAAAGTGAGATGATAAAAACAGATTGTCTCAAGATGCAGTAAATGCTGACATATTTAGGGGTAACTATTTTATATCTCCCTTTATTGCTGCAGAATGCACTGTATTATAAATATACATATATATATATATATATACATGTGTATATATATATATATATATATATATATATATATAAATATATATATATACAGTGTATATATATATATATATATATATATATATATATATAGTGTACATTACAAGCTATTCAGCTTTGGTGGGGAATAAAGATCATTCTTTCAGACATTCATGTTTGTTTAAAGTACAAAGTAGTTCAAAATATAATGGAAAATGAATGGACCTTGCCTACTTTTACTGCTGAATGTGTAAAGATGTCAATATTTTTTTTTATTTCCACCAATTCTGATGAGAATTCAGACCTTTAAACTCAACTGGTTGATCCGAAAGAGCCAAACAGAATGCAACTGTGATTTACATCTGTAAAAGATTGCTTTATTTAGTTGAATGATGCTTACAAAACATTGTTTTCCTGAATCTTCCATACTCTAAAATTACCGTCATTAAACAATGAGCTTTCATGTACCTTTTGTTTACTATGTTAATAGTGTTTGTCATGATTTAATTGTTTAAGGACTCATATTGTCAGTGGTTTGTGAGTATGTCCAAGGGAGCATGACATTGTTGCATTGGGATTACGTGTTATTGTGTGGTTATATGTTGCCTGTACATGGTTATTATGTATCCTAGGTATAATATATTATGAGGGAAAATGTTATATAGAACATATGTGGAATTGGTAGAAATGCTCTGCATAGAAGTTAGCTGCAGATCATTGCACACTCAAACATGCAGACCTTGGGTCAAGACAGATGCATGTGCTTCAAGTGGTTCTGGGCAAACAGTTGAGTTTAACATAAAGGTTTGTTCACTAGATATCTAATGAATTTGATCTCAAGAGCTTTGATAGCCCAAGGTTGCAAGCCAGATGGTCTGACATCACACATACACAAATGTATACAAGGGTGTGGTATTGGAGAGTATAAATATGTTGTTTTGTTCATTCAATAAAGGTTGAGAGATAGTTTTCCCATAAACAAGGTGTGAGACTATTTCTGTGTGGTGTATCCTGACTTGGGGAGTGGTCTTGCCATGGGCCACTAAGTAACCTGGATCCAGTATTCTCTGCCTGTACCTTTTGGGCCTTGCCCTCTTCAGAAGCCATCTTTTGTGCCACAGAGAACAGAAACTACATGATTCTGCTGGGGTAGGTTTGAACTAGGTTCATATCAAGGCCCCTTGAAGAAGCAGATTGTGACATTTGGCTGGCAGCGGTGGGATCTCTGTATAAAACACTGAAGGGTGGCAGCTTATGAAGAGATGTCTCCAGCAGAGGAGGAGGAAGTGTCCAGACTGTACCAAAGATGGATGGAGGTAATGCCTGCAGGTTTAACCAAGGATCAGCAGAGGGAACTCTGGATACAGATCACACAGGGGTTACAGGGGAAATGGAGAAGGGTAAGCAATGGCCCTGTCTCAGCTCCTGTGGAGGGGAAATGCTTATCCCCAGTAGAGACAGAGAATGTTCTGGTGACTGGAAAGGACTGTAGAGAAATGGGCCTTCTAAATAAATGGATGGCATTCCTGGGACTATGGACAGGTCACAGGCTAATGGAATGACTGGAAGAATTGGTATATGAGGATGTCGCCCTGGAAGATCAATATGCTTATTGGGTAGGACCTGTTGGGATACATCATCATTTTTCATTGGGCTGGAAGAGGCACTTTGGGATATAGTACATGGGGACCCGGACTGTGGCTTGGGGACAGAGAAAAGAAAGCTGTGTCTGTTTGCCAAGCGCTGTCACATGCTGGGACTGGAGACATGCTCTCATACAGCTAACTTACTTTGGCCTTTGATCCAGCAGGAGCTACAGCTGGAGGTGGATTATATAGATTTAATTGATGAAGCATCCCTGGATGGTTGTTGGCCAGCCAGCTGCAAGGGCTCATGCCAGTCAGGCATGGAACAGAACCACCTAACAGGTACTACAGAGACCCAGGTAAATATTGCCGAGGCTGGGTCAGAAAATAAATGTATGCACTGTGGGGAGAATTTTGATATCCATGATTCTCAAAATAACAAGGATGCCGGCATCCATGGGGTTGACTGGGAAGAGGAAGAACTGGTCCCTATCTTTAGGGGGCTAAGTCTCACCCAGTTAGAGGAATGGGGACAGGGCCAAACCACAGCAGTGCCAGGCCCAGGGGAAGAACTGCGGAAAAGCTACTCTGCTCCTAGTGTAAGAGAAGAACCTAACGAGCACTGGGCCCTACCATTTGACTGTGGAAATTGTAGAGAGGTTCCTTGGATGACCATTGTCCAGGAGCCAGCCACAGACCCTGGAGCAGAAACAGAAAGTAGCCCTGTTCTTCAGCCTGAACAAGAGGCAGTAGCAGCTGCTTCTCAAGGGCTGCCTGTAACTACACACCAGGCAGTCTCAGATGGAGAGAGTCAGGAGGTTCCACCTGAGGATCCAGAGACCAAAGAGCCAGAGGGTACCCCAGATTGTGATTTGTCTAATGGTCTCCCTACAATGACTCCCCTGCAGCTGCCCAAAGTCACTGGCTGTGTACCTGTAACCCTGGAAAGAAGGGGCCATCGGCCAGGCATGGTGGGAGACTCATATTGTCAGTGGTTTGTGAGTATGTCCAAGGGAGCATGACATTCTTGCATTGGGATTATGTGTTATTGTGTGGTTATATGTTGCCTGTACATGGTTATTATGTATCCTAGGTATAATATATTATGAGGTAAAATGTTATATAGAACATATGTGGAATTGGTAGAAATGCTCTGCAAGTTAGCTGCAGATCATTGAACACTCAAACATGCAGACCTTGGGTCAAGACAGATGCATGTGCTTCAAGTGGTTCTGGGCAAACACTTGAGTTTAACATAAAGGTTTGTTCACTAGATATCTAATGAATGTGATCTCAAGAGCTTTGATAGTCCAAGGTTGCAAGCCAGATGGTCTGACATCACACATACACAAATGTACACAAGGGTGTGGTATTGGAGAGAATAAATATGTTGTTTTGTTCATTCAATAAAGGTTGAGAGATAATTTTCACATAAACAAGGTGTGAGACTATTTCTGTGTGGTGTATCCTGACTTGGGGAGCGGTCTTGCCATGGGCCACTAAGTAACCTGGATCCAGTATTCTCTGTCTTTACCTTTTGGGCCTTGCCCTCTTCAGAAGCCATCTTTCATGCCACAAAGAACAGGAACTACAGTATTCTGCTGGGGTAGGTTTGAACTAGGTTCATATCAAGGCCCCTTTAAGAAGCAGATCGTGACAGTGTTCCTGGGCAATATTAAGACTACTTGTTTGTAAAGTAATATATAATATTAGAATTTGAATTCCAGACCATGACCACATTTTTACAATTGAGTTTGGACTTTGCGGAAATTAAAGCAGCATTTGGCTTCTCCCATTATATACCTTTGAAAAAGTATACCCGTAATATTTCTATGAGGACAACTGATGCTTATGAAGGTCTTACCATTTAGCATTGGGGTTTTCTGGTCTATTTTGGTTATAAGTGCATTGCCCCTACTTAAGAGTGTCAGGGATCTTCTGCAACAATTATTTTATTAGTAAAGGGTCAGTAAGTGCATAATCACAACAGTAGTCTCTCTAACCAGAGGGCCTGGACCATTAACACCCTTACCATCTAATTAAAACTAACAATCACATTAAATTAGCTGACTGTAAGGTGATGATGGGCGTTATGGTACTTCCAGTATAGTCATAATAGCAACCACATGGTATCAAGGTTGCCCTGGATTCTACTGGTGGTGAACATAGCAGTGGGGTAACGTGGACATTGTAGGGTCAGATATAATTTACTCAGTTCACTTATATTACAAAATTAGTGATAATGCAAAAGTAATACTAGGGAAAAAAAATGAAAAAATATCTAACTGCACTCATTAAGAAATGTGTATAGACAAAGTATGATATTGTAATCATGTCTGTTCTTTTTCAATATAGTACTGAAAATGTATTGAGGCCATCTAAATCAATATATAAGACTACTATGCTACTCCTGTCAAAATCTCCATTAGCTTTTACTAAGGTTTTAATGTGCAGGTCAAAGCTAATAGCCCACTGAAGTCCATGGCCATCCATTATGACATGAAGGAGAGAGTGTACCTGCCATCACACAACATAGATATAGCTCTAGCCACAACTGGCTGTCTAGCCCTCCTAAAAATCTGTATATTTCCAGCTTGTTGGAGAAAATAAGGTAATGTAGAAAAAGTTTGGATATTTGTGGCCAGAACAGAAACCTTTCAGCATACCTCCCCAGACCATTTGGCAGGCAGAAGCTATGGATGTCCAAACCAGGTAAGGATGAAAAGATCACCAGTCACTGAAAGCTCAAACATTATACTGTACATGGGCCCACATAACAGACCATTTTCTAATTTTTACTCACCTGAGACTTTACACACCTTTTTTACTGGAGAGTAGCAGTGTAGATGTTACACTTGTTTACTGCAATCCTGACAACAAACCGGCAGGGTTGGGACTTTTAGCACTGATTTCTAAATATAGCTGAGATTACAGTTTCAAGGACAGAGCAGAATTTATGGGTAGAAAACAGACAAAATGATGATAATTGTCAGAAGGCAAATGGTTAACAAGGGTAGTCAAATCTGGCTGCTAGTAGAGGTACCTTGCATAAGGCAGGATGCAAGCTACTAGGCAGGATGCAAGTTACCAGGCAGGATGCAAGTTACCAGGCAGGATGCAAGCTACTAGGCAGGATGCAAGCTACTAGGCAGGATGCAAGTTACCAGACAGGATGCAAGTTACCAGGCAGGATGCAAGCTACTAGGCAGGATGCAAGCTACTAGGCAGGATGCAAGCTACTAGGCAGGATGCAAGTTACCAGGCAGGATGCAAGCTACTAGGCAGGATGCAAGTTACCAGGCAGGATGCAAGCTACTAGGCAGGATGCAAGCTACTAGGCAGGATGCAAGTTACAAGGCAGGATGCAAGTTACCAGTAGGATGCTTATTTCCAGGACAGCAACCTTTCAAACGGTTTTGATGAACACCTAAAACTTAATATGGAACGTTAACAAAAAAGAGATGCATAGTGACACAAAAATTGCAAAAAGGTCTACCTAGGTCAATCACTTCCTATTTTCTAACTGACATGGGAGTTTCTTTGCCATTTGTGGTGGAGGGTGCCAACATAGGCGTTATGTTGCTTACCATGATCCAGGAGACTGACATGCAGGACATGTACTTTTAGCACTGACTCCTAGCCTGGGCTCATTCATATTCTAGTCATGTTCTGAGATCCTGGACTTGCAGAAGTAGAAAGTAGTTGGGATTAGAATTCCAAGTACAGACCAGAAACTTCACTCTTCAGTACCAGGTTGAACAGAGGCTCAGGTAGTGTGCATAGTTAATTATGGACATTGTCAAAAGGTAAATAGATCAAGCATGGGTGGTCAACTTGGTAACAAATATGTTGCACAAGAATTTGCTCTTTTTTTTCTTAAAGGTTGAATAATAAAACAGTATATAATGTGCCACCAGAAAATGGTCAAGGGGTCTGGAAATTAACAGAGATATACAAGTAAGATCCACGTTGTATGGCTTGGGCAAGGCCGGGATCTGTTTGCAACTTAGCAAGGCTGTACGAGTGGGAGTGGCTAATAATGTTTGAACATCCCGATGTATGCATACGTAAAGGATATTTCAGGAGCATGAGTACTAGTTAGACATAATATCTTACACTGTGGCATGCATAGATGTGTTTGAGCCTAAGCCCATGAGGACCAAGCCTAGGGCATCATACCTTCAGGGGACAGCAGGCTGCCTGAAAATGCTGATGCAATGGAATATGCACAGAAATGTCTGTATGCAGAGAATATTCTGCATGTAAGTGTACCTGATTTACTGTATACTTACAGACACATATACACATGATTTTCTATATAGGTGTGTAGTAAACTCGTGATTGGGAAATAGTAAGGGGGTTGAGTCAGAGAACTTTAAAATCTGTATCTTTTTTTCTTCAGACTAGTGGGAGCAGTGTTCATTTTTAATGATTTAGTAGGAACAGCAAGTATGCCGGTCTTATATAGTGAACATGCAATTAAATGAAAAATATCAATTGTGTCAGATTCTCTCTGCTATGTAATGTTTCATTCGATGATGCTTTATTCTTATATTGTTAGAGGCAAGTTGAGAACCTGGAACTTGGTATAGGGACATAGAATGGCCATTGATATAGGGACATAGAGACTGAGCACTTTTAAATATGGGGTAGATTCACTATGAATGACTGTGAAGATCTCTGATAGATCACACAAATAATGTATGTATGCTTAGGCCTATAAGACCCAAGACTAGGGCAGCATAGGGTGCAGCTGCTTGCCTGAAAATGTTGCAGGAGTGCTAAGAAATAGTTGATGAAAATTATCCTTAGGGGTTATTCTCATTAAGGGTGATAGGGGACTCCAGAGGTCCTCAGGCAGTTCTGCTACAACTTACTGACGAGGCCCAATTAAGAGCGAAACGTACGTCTGGGGTTTGCTTTGTCTCCTGTTCAGGGTAGAATTGCCTGGTATTTTGGGACTTGATCACTCTATTAAGCGAGACCAGACTGATATACTACAGGATATTTCTACCTGTGAAGGACACAAGTGGCTAAAAGAGTCTACTCTCAGGGTGGGTTATCATGTCCATAGAACTAACCTATTAAAGGGCCACTTACTTCAGCACATTTCGGACCACATCAAAGAAAATATCTCTTAAAAACATGTTGAAATAATTTTTGAATTTTTGAAATATGTTCTTTTTTTCACAGAGACATTTATAAATGAAATCTCTGTTTACATGTGACTTTGACATACCCCCAGACAAAGCCACAACAGCAGCTCTGTGCAGAGAACATAAACCGAAAGAGTGTTAATCCTTCACAAATTCATCTGTGCAGAGAAATGACTACTGGAATCTACTAAAAATTACAGGGGTTAACTTGTCCGGTTCATTTCTGAAGAACAGAGAGAAACCAGGATTGTGTCTGTAAATAAACCAAAGACCTTTGTTTTTTAGCTGTTATTCGTGTAATTTAAAAAAACAATATATCATTTTAACATAGAATCCTGTGCTCCTTCACACCATGAAGAGCACTTATAGGGCCCTAATTAAATTCCAGAAGTTACAGAGCTTTTAAATGAGAAAAGCCCACAAGGGCATGGCCGGAATCCAAATCCGTAAACCAAAACCATAGCAGTTCTGGGCGTGAACATGATAAATTATTCCAACCCGTAGTTATGGGTTTAGACGGAGCCAATAGTAAAAGAGACCGTCACCATTAGTCACTAAAACATGGAGGTTACATTTTAATCACTTTCGGTTTTGAAGTCCAAGTTGCGATCGGGGCCGCATTTTAGAAATGTTGTATAATGAAAAAGTTAATAAATATAATATTCTAGTCCATGCAAGTTCTATTATATGTATTAACACATTGATTGCTGTTATCGATATAACACGGAAATTAAACATTAATAAAAAGTATTTTATTTTGCAGATTTACAAGCTTGAGAATGTTGTGCTATTAATTTTAATACCTAATATCACTTCTCCTTTAATTTAAAATACAGTAGTGTGTTTATATTTGCTCTTACAGTGCTATGGACAGGAGTTTAACGGGCTTCTGGAACTGCGATTTGGTGAATTTAATAGGGCTCATAGTGAAGTAAATGACCCTTTAAGGTTTGTTCATTCTCTGATTGAGTACCACTAATATGTTTTTTTTATTTTTTTTATTATTTTACCTGAACAGAACGTAAACATTGTAACAAAACATGTTATTCCCACCTTTTCCTTCACAGTGGACCACTGTAATATTTACTCAAAACCACTCTTGATAATGAACATCATTTTTTTAGAACATAAACTTTTTTTTTAATATATGGAACTGAGCTGTGAATCATTTTGCAGTGAAAACGATCACTTTGATTCTTCAAGATCAACTTCTTGAGGTTGGAAGAAACTTTGCAAGCTTCTATCTGCACAATGAAAATGTTTCAGTTACAACTGTTAGTGCTTTCCTTAGGTCTAACAGAAGGCTCATCAGTTTAAAATTGACACACCCTCCTGAGAGCAGTAGAATGAGACTAAGAAAAGAAAAGGCAACAATGTAGTAAAGAAAAATTGTACATAAAAGTTAAATATTTAAAGGTCATGGCCCTCATTCAATTGCGATTTGGCCAATTGAATAGGGGTCTAAATAAGCACATAGCATCTTTTTTTAAAAGAAGTTTTTAGTTAGTAAAAACCTTGCTTTTGGATAGATGTTTACTAACTTAAAACTTCTTTAAAAAAAAGATGCTATGTGCTTATTTAGACCCCTATTCAATTGGTCAAATCGCAATTGAATGAGGGCCTATGTCTATATTTATTTGAATCCACATTTTACAGATTATCAAGTTTAATTATTGAAAAGAACATCTAGAAAAAGCTTGATCCAGTGTTCCTTTATTCCAGGTGTGGGGAACGCCAGGCCCGGGGGCCTTATAAGGCCCCCGGAGACATTTGAAGTGGCCCTTCTCCTTATTCCATAGCCAATGAGAAAGATAATGAGAAAGTGCTAATGACACAGATAATGAGATAGGAAGAGCTGATGAAAAAAATGATAGCAGTTCTAGCCATTACATTAGGGGTGAGTTTGACCAAATATAGCAGGCAAATTTCTAAGTTGATAATTTTGTATGGCACTTAAATGATTTTATAAATATTCAAATGGCCCTCGGTAGAAAAAAGGTTCCACACCCCTGCTTTAACCCATGTTTGTCACACTGTAGTAGAACCTATATTGCAATTAAAGTTACAGCGTTTTAAAACCAGTGTCTTTTTTTATAGTTTTATATACATTTTACATTTTATAGTGTTAAACCTGACTGCAACTCCCTTTGTGAGTATTATTTTTTGTTATGTGCAATATTTCTATCTTTTTAATTTTGCAAGGCTATTTATATGATGTTTTCAAAATTGACCGTTTTGCAACAATTTATTTTTTTTGTTTTGTTTTATCTTTGCAAAACTTATTTTTAATGACGGCAAAAAACGAACAAATTGTTTAAAACATACTCCCTTAAAAGCATTGAAGGCACTATGGAAAATATTGGGGCTATATGTCACTTTAAACATCATTGTGTATTTCACAGAGATTGCCAGCATAAAATGAATTTATATTATAGGTGTAATGTTTTGAACTCCTCCTGAGACTCGTGTTGCTATCACATTTACCAGCAATGTCCCCTTAAGCAGTTGTGAAGCATCTTTCTGTTTATTACAGCAAAATATATTACATGTCCCTGTAGGAAAAAGCTTTAAACTTTATCGGCTTTTTTTCCCAACTCTATGAATAAAACCCATAACTGATTTGCTAAGCTGTTATTCTTGTCTATTATTTATTATTGTATTTTTATCTCTGCCAAAGCTAACTTTGATTTTGATCAATAACCCAAATTAATTTGTAACATTTTTATTTTACAGTTTGGTGTTTCAGATAAAAATTACTGCATATACTTAAATAATCAATTGATATGCATCCAATTCATCACATTTTAAAAAAAATGTAAAACAATGCAACTGAAATACCTATCAAAAATAACATTGCAAATATAAATTAAAAATGATTATTTGTTATTTTCTATTACCAGTAGATGGCACTGATAGAGCAATACAATGGACTGGAAGTGGGATATTTCTTACATAATGGAAGTATTCTGTGTATAAGGATGTCCTCCGAGCTGTCATGTGAAGGAACAGTACAATACCATGTGGGAGTTATTTTATTCATCAAACTTGAATTAAAATACTAGCTATTAACAAGGAGAAAAGGAACAACAGAATAAAGGCAGTTTACAAATCAAGGTTTGTTAACCTACAACAGGCACAAAGACTTCCAGTGAGAAGAAAGTATTTTACTCATGGTCCTTCAACACTATCTAGAGATTTAATTGACACTGTTATTTTATTAGATAACAGGCAGATGCTTTTTTTTATTGAATATTTTATATATATTGGCATAATGCCACAAAATGTAAAAAAAATAGAAATATTCCCACAATAACTACATCAATGTAGATGGCAATGACTACATCATTTTTGCTTGTTGTTTGGGCCATGAGTATTTAAGGAGAGAATTTGGGTTGTTTATGTGTTTTAGAATATATGACATACGTTTATTAACACAAAAATGCACTGCTATAGACATATAAATAAATAAATATACCCTTCCTACATCTGAATTTGCTGAGATTATTTGAATGTATGGCTATAGAGTATAGAAGGATAGTACAAAACATGGTGATCAATGGAATGGGGGCTGGAGTTGAGAAGTGCTCCAAGAGGAAGTGGGTGGAGGTGATGATGGAGGAAAGAGGAGTAGTTCATTGGCTATAGAAGAGTCGATTTTTGGAAACCTCTATAATCAGGAGACAAGATTCAGGAAGGAGAGCTGCTTTTGTCTAGAGAAGGAAGTTAAAGGTATATGGAAGCTTGTGGGATATTGAGTGTTTTAAGTTGGTCTGATTGGGTGTGCTTCACATCAAATAATTCTGTTGAGGAATTCCGTATTTTTATAATTCAAAGTACATTTGAAATGTGAGACTGAAACATATACATGGTTGTACCTGCCTCTATTTAACCATTACTGTTAATTAATTTTATGCTAATTAAGCTTCTATATTTAGGGGCTGTCCTTTTCAAAATGAACTGCCTGAAAAAAAATAGTAAGTTTAATAATGTTTATTTTGGGATTTTTTCATGCAAAATTGTTTACATAGACTACTGATTCTCCTCTATCAAGTGCATTCATAATTCAGGAAACTTCCATATTTGTTGGCATAAATATGATGCTGAAACCAAATGGCACTTTGTAATTTGTCAAGGAAATAGGAATTAATTGAGTATAGCGAGAGACCCAAGACTGAGCCATGTGGATCTTTAACTGGGGGCTGATCCTCTGAAGTATTGTCACAGGAGGAGATATTACAAGAGAAAGCAATTGCATACTTTGTCATGGATATGAAGAAGAGAGGATAAACAGTGGAAAATTCAGTTGAAAAGTCAACAAAGTTATGATGGAAAAGCTAGCCCTTATTTTGGTAATAACTAGACTGTGTGTTGGTGACTATAGTTCCAGACAAGTATTGTCACAAATTCATGTTTATTATGTGCTGTGTGCATTAAATAGACATTTACCTATCACTATATGGCTATGCAGAATTCTGTAATAGTGCTGGAGTTTAATTTGTTAATGATGTTTATTGCAAAGTAGAGTTTTTAAAGTGAGGATCTATTATCATTATTGCTGCTAGATGGCACCTATTTGTAATGTGATGTGTACGTATGTTCCAGTCTGCATTTGTATGAATGGATACATATCTGCATATATGTTACTGAGAATAAGTAGGCAATTTTCCAGACAAGAGAGGTAAATATCTATTTCTATATTTACTATAATGCCCATTTAATCCTCTCCAGATGTCAAATGAGGGCATGCAAGAGTGCATTTTCCTTTTTTCCATATTGAGCTGGAAAAAGCTCTGACCAACCAAAATAATAGGCGAGGATACATTCAGAGGATTACAAGGACAATAGTGTCTGCCTAAAGTGCTCATAATCTGGTTAGTGATCAAACCTCCTCTGGGACTTTAAGAAAATGTCAAAAAATCAGGGCAAAGAAAGGAAAAGCAGGCATCAGCCCCAAAAGAAAGGATGCCACATGGATAAGATTAATATATATATATATATATATATATATATATATATATATATATATATATATATATATATATTAGGAGGAAATCCCTAGACCTATCCATTAAGGTTTTTTTTTCAGACAAGGCAGTACAATCTCAATTTATCCAAGTAAAATGCCTGTGAAATTGAATGGGAGTTTTCTGCCAATCACACTACAACCAACCTCTTCAACTCTCAGTGATTAAACTCTAAAGACTTATACATGTCAAAATATTACTATTACATTTTTTCTACAAATAGGATTATTGACTTAGGAATTCTGTTTTAGCAAATGCCTAAAACAACTTGAATAACAAAAATCAGTCTAGTTGTTCCTTCTCAATATTACCTTAATAACAGCTGATTGGAGAGAGATTTTCCTCTTTAAAACAGCTAAAGTAATCTTCATTAGACTCTCTACATGACTGTAAAAAGTACAAGATACATCAAGCTGTCCCTGTCTTACATTGAGTATTTAAAAGACCACTGAAGTAAAACAAAACATTATTAATTCAATATTCTATTTTTGGCGTATTTCTTGCTTCAATGCATTATTAACATAAAGAGATAACAATACTTACTCATAACTTAGCCTTCGTTTTCCATTACTGAGACGGGCTTTTTGTAATTAACAACTCTCCCTTGATAGCACGACCTCCCTCTTACTAATTCTGCAAGTTTATCTCCAACAGTAGCTAATGTGCAAGCACACCCATGGACAGTTTAGTAGATGTATATTTAAATACAATATTTAACTTTTAAAGGTTCATTGTAAAAATACAAAACCATACAGCATGTTGTGGAGCAGTGGTGTTCAACATTTTTGACTCTGGTCAGTTGATTACCTTTCAATCTTCCTGTAGGCCGGGGGATTATCTTTCAGTGCTCCTGGGGCCAGATGATTACCTTCTAATCCTCCTATGGGCCTTCTGGTTGCCTTCCAGTTCTTCAGGGGGGCCGCTGATTTTTTTCCAATGCTCCTGGGGACCAACAGAATATACCCTCAGTGGGGGGCTAGCGGATTACCTAGGACCAGTGCTCCTGCAGGCCTCCTGGTTGCCTTCCAGTGCTGCTGAGGACCCGACTAGCTACCATCCAAATGCTCTTTGGGCCCGTCTGATTAACTTCCAGTGCTCCTGGGGACCATCTGGTTATTTCTTTGTGCTCCTGGAGACTAAATATTTATTTTCTATTGTTCCTGGGGATTTGCTGGGTAAATTCCAATGCCACGCTAGATCACCATTGATATCCAGAACATTTCTTCCAGGGTGATTCTTCATGTACCACACCAAATTTTGGACTGATTTGAATAGAGTGCAGTTTAACAACCCATAAAGTCCTCAATAACTTTTTTATGACTGTGACTAATCATAATAATAAGTTTAAAGTTTTAGTTTCGCCTCTTGGTCACTGAGTATGGACAGATAATCTCTCATGGACCAGCACTGGTCCTAGGACCAGCTGTTGAGATAATCTATTGTAGAGCACAATTAGATAAACAATTTCACAGTATGTTATTTTATAAAAGCACTTTCCTGTCACTATGAGATTGTCTTTACTCCTCCCCAGCATAATTATTAGTATCAGTGTATTAGCATGTGTCACTAGTCTAGACTTAACGGTCATTGTTTCCCTATCAAAATGCTAATGTTAAGTGATAAAAGCCATGTTGTATTAGAGTAATTTGCTAATAATCTCCCACACACTGATTTTTCAGGAAAAAAATCAAAAATATTACAAGATTAGTTTATTCGCTAAAACTTAATGATGTTAGAAAACTAACAACAAAATATAAAGTAAAATGTTGTCTACTTTCCAAGTCCTCCAAGATTAATTTCTATATACTCTGGGGATGAGGCAAACTACTGCTCACAGTGGTATTTTTACAATGAAGATTCCACCAAGAAAATAGCATTTTTAATTTGTTATAGCATTGTTTATTTTATTGCATTCTTCAGAATACTTTAAAGTATTGGAATATTATAGTGGTCCTTTTAATCAATTTTAATGTCATGTGGGGTTGCAATTTCAGGCCGATAAATCTAATACTATTGACTTGGAGTGTTTGTGCCTTTGACTTATACATGAGTGATGTTCTCTGCTTTTCATTTTTAATTTCCTGTCTGACCAACTGATATAGATCATAATGTAAAGTCTGATAAAATGAATTAAATAAGAAGCAATTCCAATAGACAATGAGTCTGCCATGAGGCCAATTACATAATTCTGGTACATTAAAAAAGCTGTGAGCTAAGTTGCCCTTGTGTATATTTTATGTATTCCAATTCAACTTATGTTGCCCAATAATTTTATTTAAAAAAAATTGCACATTGAAATTTCAGAGGCAGATGACAAATATTATTCTATATTTATTAAAGTAGAGTTTTTAATTCCTCCTTTTAAGTCAAATACAATATCATTTAAAACATATATTTTTACCTTTGTATTGTATTAAACAAGCAACTTCATATTACATTGATACTCAAGTCAATGGAGTTGCCAATTGAGATATCCCACATTGTACATGTCTGGCTTCATTTCATATTGGGTAACCGCTAATTCCTTTTCCTCATGGGGGAAAGTTGCTGTAAATATAAGGAGAAAAGTCTAAAAGCATAGGTTTTCTGATCTTGCCTTGTTAGTATTATGCAAAAACAATGTTGTACCCAGCACATCTGTCAGACACTGCCCCTCTGAGTTCCATCAAGTATATATTGTTCCATATTGCCTCAATGATCTCATGTATCCATCTCCTTCTCTGCCATCCACTTATAAGTGTGCCTTTAATCTTTCCCAGCATCAGAGTCTTCTCTAGGGAATCCTGCCTTCTTATTTGTGTGAATTGCCTATTTTCCTTGCCTGATCCTGCACTCATTTTATGCCTATTAGACTAACGCTATCCCTATCCCTAACCTCTGTCATAATTTTTGCGAAGCATAGACCTAATCCGAACCTTAACCTCAATTCTTAAACTGACTTTAAACTCTAATCATCACCCTAATTCCTCACCATATGAGCAGCCATAACCAAGTGGTGGGAGAGTATATGACCTTCAGAGGCTTCCTGATGGCACACAACCTTTTTATGAAGAGTTGAAAAACATGTTTTTGACAACAAATTGCCAGATTGCTCTGTTCTACCACATAAGACTGTTCCCACCATTATCAATTAATTTAGTCAATCTTACTTCACCTCTCTTTTCCTGATTCCACATGTTTCCTAAGTGGTCAACAAAAGTCATTATGTAGATTTCAAATGAAATGGTTGGGATAACCCTACCTACCAACAATGGGTGTGGGAGCCCCAAAAAATCTGGGGGGATAATTCAACTACTACTCCCAGGATTTGAAGCAGGGGCGGATCCTGGGTATCCCCATTGCTCTGCAGTGCCCCTAAAAAACGTTTTGGTTTATTTTTTAGTTTAAATTCTCAATACCCCTGCCCCCAATATAATAATATATATATATATATATATATATATATATATATATATATATATATATATATATATATATATATATATAGTGCATGATTAAGTTTAATTATGCTATTTTTTGTGTTCCCTATTCATTTAATATGGGGGGGGTCCCTATCTCCCCCAGTTCCCACGCCACTGCTACCACACCTGTGCATAATAATAATAGATACATTATTAAACCCCATGAAACCTTTCATACAATGAATCGGGTCATAAAATTCTTTTTTTAGTTTTTTTAAACTAGTGAAAAGTTATAGTGACCTAATAGTGATCAATATAATCAGCCATCTCAACTTATATTACAGTAATTCTCAGCAAATATGTAGGATTTCAAATAAGTTGTTTTTCTACCATATTAGTTGCATCTTCTAACCTCACAGAGCTAGTATACTGGCAGCTTCATTAACTCTGACACAAATCTAGGCTCTTAACCAACACTCCAACGCAATCAATAAGGTGGTAAAGTATTTTACTGGAAATTGAATTCAGGATATTACTGATGTTTTGTAATTTAGAAACAGACCACCACAACACACTGTATAATAAAATGATTTACTTATGACAAACATGTGCTGTGTTTCCATAGAAAGAGCTAAAATATGGTAATCTAAAACACAGATACAGGAATCAATGGGGTATGCTTGTTATAAATGTTGTGATAAGTAGGTATATAATGAGTGAAGTAGAATTAAAAGCTAAAACTTCCTATGAATTATATGGAGCCTAGTTATGAAGTGGGGATAAAATGTATAGTCACCCTAAAATCAATTTGTTTTTTAGATTTTTCTTAAAGAGCATGAAAACTGGTCTGTTGTTTTATTCGTTTTGTTCTAAAATGAGCCAATCCTGGGAAACTCTATGTTATTGCTGTATTAATATGCAAACGAGCATCTCATGCATATTAATTAGCTACTTTAATGCTATTTTAGCATTTCAAAGTCTGCTTGTCTCTCGTAATGTCCCTCTCCCATAAGCACTCTGAGCCACACCTTAGCATACTGAGCCTCACATTAGCATACTGAGCCATACATTAACATACATAAGCCACAAAATTAATTACCTTTTTTCACTTTTTACATTTAAAAATGTTTTATCTACATTTTATTATTGCCTGGCAAATAAGTGTGAAGAAGTGCAGAGATTTTATTTGCGTCCAAGATCTCTGCAGATTGTAAATACAGTTATGAAAAAGAAAGATGCTTGCTTCTGAGGAGGAAAGCTATGGCAGGTCTGGACAAGCTATTCAAAAGTAAACATATATTATTATCAACAAAGGTCTGCATAATTTAAAAAAAATATATGGTATTCCCAGTAGTAACATACTGTATGGATGTGAGAGCTGGAACATAAAGAAGGCTGAGCACCGTGGAATTGATGCCTTTGAATTGTGGTGTTGGAGAATAATGTTTAGAGTAAGAAGATCCAATCCAATCAAGTAATAAAAGAAATCAAGTCAAACTGTTCACTGGAAGAATTGGTCATGAGGCTAAAGCTAAACTATTTTGACCATAAAATGAGAAGACATAATTCGCTAGAGCAGACTCTGATACTGGAAAAAAATAAAAAGGGAATGGCAAAGGAAGAGATGGATAGATGAGGTCACTAAAGCAATGAATATGAACTTGATGGAGCTCAGATGGGCGGTGGCTGACAGATGTGCCTGGCATGCTGTGGTAAATACTGTCACAGAGATTCAGATACAATTGAATGACTAAACAACAAAATCATTGCCTAAGCCCTCTTTTTTATTTTCTCATTGTGTATGACCCTTTGATGCCTACTCCTGAGGATGTACAGTCTGCTTCTGGAACTCTTGATAGGGTATTTTTCAGTGTTGGTCCTCTAACAGCAAATCCATTTCTGATTTACAGTAGGGAATGTCAAGAATACAATAAAACATTCACAGATGGCTATATCTGAAACAAGAAATTAAAGTAAACAGAAAAGAAACAAAGTGTAGAATATTGATGAAGGTAATGAAATGTTATCAGTCTTCACTGGCTTTTTACCCTTGTTTCCGGCACTTATGATAGAGGGACACAATTATAGCAGACTTTAATGTGTTTCCAAATTTTACTATAATATATCCGCAAGTGTTTCAAAATAATACACCAAAACAAATTAAAAAAAAATAACTAGCTCCCACCAGAGCACTACCGTCACTGTTAGACAGTTCCCGAACTATCAGTTCTAGTTGAGGTAAACCTGAGTGGAGCAAAAACAAAAACAGTACAATAGTCCACAATTACTGTATCCTTTAGAAGTCCAAGTTTCCACTCTTCTGCAAAACAAACATCAACTCCGAGCTTAAGCATCTCTGTCTGTGTTCTTCTTTAGCTTCAGACACACAGTTCTCTTGTCTCTTTTACCAACCAGACCAGTTGTACACACTTCTGTGTCTTTTCTCAGATTAAGTAAACTCCCCTCTGTGCTTCTTTACCCTCCCTTGTATCTGTCTCCTGCTTCAAGCAAACTGTACACACAGTTCCTTCACAGCCTCTGACACAGCCAGCAGGCTTCAAATACATCCTATGTGACTGCTACCATAGCCTAAAATGCCCCACCCAATGTCCAGCTTCAGTCTCAAGCTGTACTCAGCTGTTGATAATCAAACTGTTTACGTAAGTTAACTCTTTCAGACCTTGGGGAATGGGATCTTAGTAAAGTATGTGGCTCATACAAATCCATTGTATTACTCTGTCACAATATATATATATAGAGAAAGACCTAGTGAGAGAGACAAGAAAATGTAATTCACTGTGTCCAGCCCAGCAGTGAGCACACTATAAATACAAATACATATATATATATATATATATATATATATATATATATATATATATATATATATATATATATATATGTAGATCCAAACCTTAGTAAGTACCACTGAAATTATTTATGTATTTCTTTCAAGTACCATTTTAATGTTCGTGTAATACATGCAATAGTATACAATGAGTTGAATGCATATTAATTGCAACATTATGTAGTGTCATTGTTTAATAAATATTAAAGTGCATTCATAAAATGTATCAGAGGAATGCTATAGCCCAGTTTTATAGCCCTCATAACAATTTTAGTATTTAAATAAATGTAATATATGTTGTGTAAGCAAACACCTATACTTATATATTAAATACAAACACATTTGCTAGTTAGTTATGTTTTTAAATGAGAACTATTTGTCTATCTGAGCTGATTTCTCAATGTAATACAAAGCTTCAGTGGCTCAAAAAGAAGGGAGAAGAGTTTTAACCCATCTGACATTTTTCAATATATGAAAATGCAATTGTAAAAAAATAGCTTCCAAACATTTTTCCATTGAAGGTCCACTTTAGGTTTGATAAAAGCATCATGTCAATCATTGCGAACCAAATGACCAACATTGTCTCATAAAGTAAAGTCAACCAAAAAAATTTAGCACACTTTGCTTGTCATGGATCTTTGAATCTTGGAGTATTAGTTGGCCTGAAACCCAATGGGGTTATCCTATTGGACTTGTAGTACCATTTTGTCCTTTTTTCAGGTGACACTTCATAATAGCAACTTTTCAATTGAGATGAATATATACTGTATATATGTGTTATCTTAATCCATGTTCCTTTCATTCCTACCAGGTGTATAATTAGGTGCAAAATTAAAATAAATTAAAACTAAAGATGGAAGGCTCTATTTATTTATGTTAAGCTTTCTAACCTGTTGTCTATTTCAAGCCAATCTATTCATAGAAACAACCTATGAGCCCAAATCAATTAAGCAATTGTAAGTTACTGGAGCCCGTAAGTTAATTTGCTATTCAATTGGCACCTCTTTGCGGGCTCCAAACTGTTTACAAGTTACAGCATTGAAACCTCTGCGATTGTTAAACGTGGAACTTACAGCCTCCCGAAGCATTTGATCTTTCAATTCTGTACGAGTTACAATGGCTGAAATTGCAAACCGCTATTCAATTCAATATACAATTTCCCCAAGCCCCCAAATATTTTTACACCCGTAAATGGCAAATGTAGGAGAAATTCCTACGAGTTCTAGAGAGGACCAACAAGGGAGTTTAACCCCTGTCCATAGCACTGTAAATGCAAATATAAAAGCAATACTGTGCTGTAAATGACGGGAAAAGCGCTGAAAGATATCCAAATTAATTGCACAAGCGTCTCAAGCTCGCAAATCGGCAATAAAAATGTAATTTTTTTAATGTGTCATTTCGAGGTTATATCAATCTCAGGAATCGAGGTATTAATACATATCAGGCCACCAACATGGACTAGAACAGTATTGGCAATAATTTTGATTATTTTGTATTTTGCATTTTTGCAAGTCTTATTGCATATCGAACCCCCAAACCTAATTGATTGACAAGTAACCTCCATGTTTTACTGCCGTAATGATAACAGTCTCATTTTCTATTGGCTGTTTTATAGTTATGGCCTTGCTTAATTGATCATGTTCCTTCCCTGAACTGCTACGTACTAGTGCATTGTTTATGGTTTGGGCTTTCGGCCCTTAACTTGCAGGCTTGTTCAATTGAATAGCACTGGAATTGTAGCAGAGTTCAAGCCCACAGCACAGTCACAGACATACGGCGTGTATACCGCGAGATTTGGCTTCTAATTGAATCAGACTCTATGACTGTAACTATGACACTTCATAAGTCCTTTAAAGCAGGGGTCCCCAACCGCCGGGCTACGGACCAGCACCTGTCCACTGCCTCTGTTCAGTTAGTTTATGTGGCACACGAGCGTTCTGCACAAGTACTTCTCCTCAGCGGAGCCCAGCCATTGTTATCACCACCCAGTCCCAGCCCCCTTGCTCTGCCGTCACTTCCTATGATCACTTCCTCCGCTGTGCTGGTTGCTGGATGCTGTGTCACTGTCCTGTCATGTGACAGGAGTGCTCGCCTCTGGGTGCCGAACAGGTGAGAGCTCCAGACCCCTAGAGGAATTAGGCGTGACATCACCAGGGGGGCAATCACCGACGTTAACGGCCGAACCGCGCAAACCAAAATACAACAAAAACACAAAAAATAAAACACAAAATTCCTTATACTTTATAAGCAGGGCACCAACACTCAATACACAATGTATATTCTATGCAGACGCAAAATACAAACAGATTGTTAGCTCTTCAGGCTATTCCTGGCTGCATATATTAATTATAAATACTTCAAGTACATAAATTTATTCAATAAATAATTCATTATTACTTAACTACATATACATAAAAATATATATCTCTCTTTATCATGACTGATGAAGGTGCTCAGAGGACCAAAAGTACATGACAAGAGAGGCTCGGGCAAGTCGCTAATATATATATATATATTAGCACCAAAGGAGGGGCCAAGGGGGGACCTAGCACAAAAAAAAAGTTGCAGCTACACCCACATTTTTTTATTGCAATGGGGCCCTCCACCACTGGACTCCCACCATGACTAAGGTAAATAAATACTGTAGTTTGATTGCTGTAAAAGCTAACACTGCAGTAAAAACACAACATGATTATAACACATTAAAAGAATGTAATGTAAAAGGTTTTACAATTTTACTTGATTATATCTGTTCTTCATGATGGTGCACAGCAGTATCCATGAGTTCCCTTTAAGCAAATTGACTGAACATTTTTAAAGCACAATCTATGAATTCGGCAGTTTCAGAACATTCCTGTCCTACTGTCATGCCAAGAAAGCTCACAGTCTGGAGTATACAGCTCAGTGTAGAAGGAATGTGTGAGTTCTTTAATTTGGCCTACACTAAAGAAACCTATTTTTGTTGTGACCTATTCTTGTTGAATAAAAGCCTAGTGTTGTGTTTATTTGAACATCTGAGTCTCTCCACTTGTATACCCTTGTTGTAGACTTCAATTCAAGAGGTACCTCTGTCATGAAATTCAGCCTTTCACTACAAAGAAAAGGCTGAAATAGAAAATGCACATTTACCTGGTCATTATGTCTTTTGTATGAGAACTGCGGCTTTCAGGCTTGAAAAAGTCAGAAAGAAGCAATGGGAGAGAAAAGGTGACATTCTGGAATGATGGACGTCTTGCCTCGGCGTTTACGTAAAGGAGCATTTACCTCACTGTAAGTGCTTTTCATGGTGTGAAAGAGCACAAGATTATATGTTAAAATGATCTATTCTTTTTAATTACACCGATAGCAAATAAAACATCTAAAGTTTTAAGCCTCTGTTCAAATACAAAGTGTATCCTGCCTACTGGCTGTTGCTTCAATGAGAACAGATTGTCAAGGAGTGCATGGTGTGGTGATTGTCTAAAGTTAAGACAGTAATTGATATCAGTTTTTCCCTGGAATCAAGACTACATTAACCAGTTAACCCATAATTGACCTGTTTAGCATTCATTACCTGCACAGATAGATTTGTTAAGGGTTTGTTTATTATTATTTTTTCTGTTTTGATCTATACATGGACGGCTTCAGAACAGAGAACTGGCCTGGATAGCTCAAATGTCAAAGAGGCAAAAGAGTAGAAACCTGAATCTTCTGCCACAAAAAAATACAAAAATGAGGCCTGTTCCCTTCAAACTGGAAATGTAAGAATGGGACATACACCTGTAACCTGACTGGCTGTGGTAATGCCAAAGCATGCGGGCAGTCTATTCCACATGGAAACAAATATTTTATTTGTCAGTAAAAAACGGATGCATTTCAAAAATCCAAAAAGTATTTCAACATGCTTTTAGGAGATCTTTACTGTGATGTGGTCCAAATTGTGCTGAATTAATTGACCCTTTACCCACACTGGTCTCTGGGCATTTCTTTCTCTTTTTTTGTTTTTGCATTTTAATTTCAATTGTTTCTGTTCTGTTATTGGAGACTTGAGCTGCTGTCCAGATTTTAGTAAATGTTGCTATTGAAACAGACCAAAAAGTAGTATATTGCAACGGTATATCTTAAACAAGCCATACCTGTAACATATGCAAATATTGCTTTTGTTTCCCTTATAGATAAGATACATTAATATAATCTATGCTAAAAGTATATGGACGTTTCATGGATTATGAATGCATCTGACTTGATAGAGGAGAATTAGTAGTGTATGATAAAAATTCTAATAATAAACTTACCTTAATTCTGTTTTCAAACAGTTGATTTTGAGAAGGGACACCTCTGAAAATCAGCATAAAATTCATAATTAGTTGTGGCCAATCAGAGGCAGGTGCAACAATGTGTCTGTTTCCTTCTCACTAGTTGAGACAAAACTGCTCGGTAGGCAGCCATGATACTGACAGCTGATTTGTTACAACACAACTCCGCACAGATCATTGGCTCGGACGCTCTACCTACAAAGGTGCCTTGATTTAGAAATTCCTCAATAAAATGATCTGACATGAGACGTCCAATCAGAAAGACTTACACAGGATATCACACATATTTCCATATACCTTTAACTTTTATGCATATCCAGATTAAATGCACACTAAAGTCAGGAATGTTCTATTGAACATTTAAAAAACATGTTTTAAAAATAAAAATGTTGTGTGTATATAAAATATGGATGTTCTCTTATTGATGCAGAGTAACAGGAAATTATATCACATATTATAATTGTCAAACTGCGATTTGTCATCACGCTTGAGATGAATCGCAGTTTGACAACGAACGAGGCATGCATACACAATGCACGGCATGAGTCGCGCATTGCGCATGCACGGCGCATAAGGAGAGGGAAGAGACACAGAGGGATGGGGGGGAAGAGACACAGAGGGAGATTGGTGGAAAGAGGCACAGAGGGAGAGGGGGGAAGAGGCACAGAGGGAGAGGAGGGGAAGAGGCACAGAGGGAGAGGGGGAAAAGGCACAGAGGGAGAGGGGGGAAGAGGCACAGGGGGGAGAGACACAAAGAGAGGGGGAAGAGACACAGAGGGTGAGGGGGGGAAGAGACACAGAGCTGGAAAAGGTACAGAGAAGGGAAACAAAACTAATAAGGGGAATGGAGGGGCTAAGTTATGAAGAAAGACTAACCAAATTAAACTTATTTTCTCTAGAAAAAAGGCGTCTAAGAGGAGATATGATTACCTTATATAAATACATCCAGGGTCAATACAAGGCTTTGTCAAGGGAGCTTTTTGTGCCAAGAGGTTTTCAACTGACAAGAGGACATCCCTTGAGGTTAGAAGTAAAAAGATTCCACCTCAAAGAAAGAAAAGGGTTCTTCACAGTAAGGGTGGTTAATCTGTGGAGTTCTCTACCAGAGGAGGTGGTGACAGCGGATTCGATAGATAACTTTAAAAGGGGACTAGATATATTTCTAATTAATAAGGGTATTCAGGGTTATCATGGATAATTAGAGAGACAGTAATGATCCAAATTTTTTACATTTCCCCTTGAGACAATTGGCTAAGTCTCGTTTGTTTTTATTTTTTCTATTTGCCTTCCTCTGGACTAATTAATAATAATAAAAAAAAAAAAAAAAAAAAAAAAACATTAAATAATTGATTAATATTTAATTAACAACTAATGAATTAATAGTTAATCCGCATATTGCAGATCAGAGGAGATCATAAAAGGTTGAACTTGATGGACTGAAAGTATTTTTTTAACCTTAAATACTATGGGCCTCATACTATTATCGGCCGTAAATCGGCCGTAAGGCTGCGATTCCTTGCGGGGGTTCTGTTTGCCCGCGATTCTATTATACGGCCCCGCAAGGATCTCCCCTTACGGCCGGCCGCATATCTTGGAACCGGCCGTAAGCTCTGAAATATAAAAACGCAAAAATAAATTTAAGCCTGCACTGTACAGCTCTGTAAATGCTAGGGATCATATTGGGGGACATGAGGATTAAAAGTAACCCACTCTCAAGCTTGCACATCAGCCCAAACCCGAGTTTAAATTAACTGTTTATTTTCCGGCTGCGGCGTGGGCGTGTCTGAGGTGCTCCAAGCACTCTGGACTTTTTACATGGATATTTTACGGATATTAAAAATAAAATATTTTACGGATTTGAGTATAGGGTAATTATGTGCTATTTTTTCTAACACCGAATATCACTTTATAGTCTTCTCAAAGTGCAGGATGGCTTTATTTGAGCTATTTTATGTGCTTAATTGGTGCTAGCGAGACCTCTTTGCTGCAAGTAAGCTGCGGCTCGTTTTTAGCCTTGCAGACAGGGTTCCGGGTGCAATAGAATCACAACCAGGCTTTTCTTACGGCCGATTTCCTTGCGGCCGTTTTAGATCAAAGGCTTTCCTCCGGCGCGATCGGCCGCAAGAGATAGCAAGGCGCCGGCCGCAAGCCTGCCGGAGTCCCCGGCCGTAGGGGAATAGAATAGCCGTAAAGCTTGCGGCTGGTCCTTACGGCCCGCAGCGGCTGCGGCCGTAATAGAATGAGGCCCTATGTAACTATGTAACTATGTAACAGAGGGGGAGAAAGAGACACAGGGGAGGAGGAAAGAGACGCATGGGAGGGAGAGGGTGGAAAGAGACACGGGGGAGAGGGGGGAAAGAGACACAGGGGATAGGGGGAAAGAGACACAGGGGAGAGGGGGGTAAGAGACACAGGGGAGGGAGAGGGGGAAGAGACACAGGGGGAAGAGACATGGGGTGAGGGGGGGAAAGAGACACAGGGGGGAAAAGAGACAGAGGGGGGAAAGAGACACAGGGGAGGTGGAAAGAGACTCAAGAGGGAGAGGTGGGGAAGAGACACAGGGGAGGGAGAGGAGGGGGGAAAGAGACACAGGGGAGGGAGAGGAGGGAGAAGAGACACAGGGGAGGGAGAGGAGGGATACAGGAGAGTGTGAGGAGGGGGAAGAGACACAGGGGAGGGAGTGGAGAAGATACACAGGGGAGGGAAATGGGGGGCAGAGATTTGAGGAAGGGGGGACCAGACGCAGGCGGAGGGGGTGCTCATTGCGAGGATAGTAAAGTAGACAGTGGGAGAGGTGTGGGGGGCGGCTCGCAATGAGCTCCAAAGGCGCTCATTGCGAGGCCTGGGATGAGTCCTGAAGGTGCTTATTGTGAGGCCTGTGATGAGCTCCAAAGGCGCTCATCGCGAAGCCAGTAAAGTAGAGGAGGAGAGGCTCCCATTGTGTGGCAAACAGCATTGCCAGGCTTCACTATTTATTGCCGTTATTTTGGACGGGCAAGTAGCTAGTACAGTATATATATATCTATATATATATATAAAAACATTGGCAAGATTTGAATTGGGCCTCAGCAAACCAGCAAACTTGCTGCCTCTTCCTCCCTCTGCTTTACGGCTTTGCCACTCATTGCAGGCCACCTTCGGCGCTCAATGTAAGTCTCTCCCCACCCCTGTGTCTCTTTCCCCCCTCTCCCTCCCCTGTGACTCTTCTCCCTCTTTCACTCCCCTGTGTCTCTTTCCCCACCTTCCCTCCTCCTTCCCCACCTCTAATTTGCGGGCTTGGTGGCAGTTGAACCTGGTTTTCAAGCCCGCAAGACTTGAAGCTTAATTTGCTATTGCTTCCAGCCTTGCAGGCTTGAAAAAAAGTTACTGGTTTAACACCGCCATTTTTTTTCAAGGCAGCCGTTGAGAGGCCGCCAAAAGTTGCCAATTGAATAGCAAATTAGCTTTCAACGTGGCTTATGGACTCCCTGTCTTAGGAGGAGGAAGGGAGCCCATAAGTGAGGTCGGTATCTTCAGAGTTACAGGCTTAAAAAAAAAATGGCGCTCATGGCGAGCCTCGCAATGAGCTTCAAAGGCCTACGGCCTTTGGCACTCATTACGGACCCCGCGATGTTTGCCAAAGGCATTCATCGCTCATTGCAGCCCCCATCAAACCCGTAACTTTCGGGCCTACCGATGAGCGACTACAGCGCTCATCGCAAGGCCCGCAATTAGCACCATTGGTGCTCATTGCACATGTGCAAGCTCATAACTTTTAACATAGCGTGACCAACAAATCGCGTTTACGACAACTTTATATGTGATCTATTAGTAGAAACTATGTATATACTAGCGACTTGCCCATCAAAAAATGAGTGTGTAACAATCTCCTAAAGTTTGGAATATTTTTCTGGCTCTGGCATTTCAGCAGTAATGACTGAATCCACTCTCTCTGCAGTATTCAACTTATCTTTTTCCTGCAGGATTAAAAGTATGTGAGCATGTGGCAGTCCTCTTTTTTTTTATTAAATGGTATAAACAAAAGACACACATTTTCCAAATAACTGTGCTTTAGTTATATCATGTATTATTGAATTGAGTTTGATTTTGAATACTCTTGCCACTAAATATGAATGGTCAGAAATAGTTTCTCCCACTGCAGCCTTTTTTTTTCTGTATATGTGTTGTAAGTCCTTTTTTTTTTTTTTCCTTTCTTCATTTTGTGTTGGTTATTACTGGAATTATCTGAAATTGTTGAAAATTTTTATTTTTGTAATTGAAATAATGTTCCACTAAGAAGAGGGCAATTGACCTTATTTTCTTCATTCAAATGAAACCACTATTATCTGTGATTACAAAACCTCGTAGTACACAATATTTTTTGTAAAAATACAGCCATCGTGTAGTAGATCACCCTGACTTGGGTTGTCTTCAATTGAAACTTTAATTGCATCTGGATTTGTGCACCTTGAAAAAGCAACATAGAGTTGTCCATGTGCAAAAACAGGTTCTTGTTGAAAAATACCCACAGACCTAAAAGTTTGTCCTTAGAATTTATTGATGTTCATGGCAAATACCATGATAACTGGAAATTGTCTCCTTTTAAGGACAAAAGGCAAACCACTCTCACTTGGAGCTAAATCAATTCTTGGTATAAAAACTTGTTCACCTTTATGGGTCCCAGTCATAATTTCTGCATGTATAAAATGATCTTTTAACTCATGCACAATTAATCTGGTCCCATTACAAAGTCCTTTTTTTGGATTTATATTTCTCAATAACATGACAATTAACCCTTTTTTCAATTGCAAAACATGTGGTGGCATTCCAGATGGGGTTAAATAATTAATAAATTCGATACTAAAATTCGATTCACTGTCTTTATCATCAGCCAGAACTGAATCTGCACTGTAATAATTATTTTGTGGTGCGTTGTTGAATTTAAACATTTCGTTATTTAGATTCAATGCATCTATATTTTTTTGATGTTAATATCACAATTGTTTGCAATGCCTGAGTAATCGTCGTTATTCAGAGTGTTTAGAAAGATTGCTGATATGAGTGATTGAATTCATTTTGGCCTTTGGATCTCATATTTAATTCTAATTTGAGATGTATAAATATTTACCACAGTTTACTTGTCTTGATACATGTTTCAATGATATCAGTTCTATTTCCATGTGGCACAACAGGTAATGTTTGCCTAAAATCTCCTCCTAAGAGCATCACCTTTACACCAAATTGCAAATTATTATCCATCATATCCTTTTAAGAATCTATCAATGCATTGCAAAGCATGACATGACATCATTGTTGCCTCGTCTATGATAAATAATTGACTTTTTAAAAATGTTTTGCTTGTAAAGAATTCAGTCGAATATCTGACACTGATGTTTCCAAAATGGGAACTGGCAGCTTAAATCCACTATGCACAGTTCTACCACCATCTAACAAAAAAGCTGAAATTCCAGTTGTTGCAAATGGCATAGCTATCTGACCCTGTGCTCGAATGTAACTCATCAAACAATTGCACAGATAAGTTTTTCCTGATCCACCAGGGCCATCTAGATAGAAATACTGGTCTTTAACCATTTCATCATCTGTAGCATTTGTGATGGCATTAAATGCTTGTAACTGTAAAGTATTTAAAGTTGCCAGTTTTTCTTCAGTTTTTTGTTTTTGTAGCTTAGTGTCATAATCATCAAAGTTGATGTCATCTATAAATCCTGGATCAGGCAAATTAAAACTTGCACAATTTAATCCATGAGCAAACAATATTTCTTGAATTTCCATAAAATTTTTTTAACAGTGCTATTGGCTCATTGTAACGTTTCAAGAAGTCTTCAGACATATTTAATTTAAATGTTTCCCACAAAGTAAATGCATCAGGTACATTGCAAAAGATGCAAACGAATGCAAATTGTTGTTTTATTTGCTTTGGCATTTGACATAGTGCTGCTTCTTCCAGACACCTCTCCCATTCTGTATCATCAGTTATGAAGTTTTGATGTCTTGCAGCTAATAAGAAAGTATCATAAACAATGTCATTCACTGTGCGTAAATATTCAAAACTTTGTGCACCGGGAACATGTAAAAGAAGTAATCTTAAACTGAAACGTTCAATGTCCCTTGGACTGAAGGTATAAATTTGTGGTATCATTTTATGTGTATCTCTTCTTTGTTGTCGCCATAGGCCATTTACAAATACATAGTGATATGGAATCTCAATGTATAAAAATTGTCTGGCCTGCATATCCTGGCAGTTTAATTTAAACCATGCAGTAAGTGTTGTATCTCGGTGTTCACTTTGAGCTAAGGCAGTTCTTTCATTGCCTGCAGTAAAGCAAACATACTGACTTTAAAGCAAATGTACAGCTAAACGATAGACAGCATGTGACAGATCATTCACCTCAAATTTCCGAAGCCTCCACATTGCTTCAGGAGCACTGACATAGCGAGCATCTAAATAATTTGAAAGTTCGTCATGTAAAATTGGATTTTGCTTTTCATTTGCAGCACCTTGCACAACAACAGTTGCTGCATCCTATCCTTTGTATATATTTATACACATATTTGATTGATTAGAAGTGCAAGCTTCAACATTTATGTGTGCATTGTACTTGATGAGCAAATGTGAATTGTATGGAACGACAAATCTATTAACAACCTTTTGTCCACAGATAATAGCTGTTTGTCCTTGTCTTCTTTTATACAAAGGGTATCCATCACAATTTGCATAAGTTTGCCTTTTTTTTAGGAAATTATTTAGAACATTTTTTATTTTCCATACATGGTGAATTAGGATTCATATCTCCACATGGCCCATGAATCATTCTCTGTGTAACAATCTCCTAAAGTTTGGAATATTTTTCTGGCTCTGGCAATTCAGCAGTAATGACTGAATCCACTCTCTCTGCAGTATTCAACTTATCTTTTTCCTGCAGGATTAAAAGTATGTGAGCATGTGGCAGTCCTCTTTTTTTAAATTCAATGGTATAAACAAAAGCCACACATTTTCCAAATAACTGTGCTTTAGTTATATCATGTATTAATGAATTGAGTTTGATTTTGAATACTCTTGCCACTAAATATGGTCGGTCAGAAGTAGTTTATCACAGATTAAAAATTTTCTTTGATCTCTGGCCATTGAGGACATGTAAATGTAGTAAATACATCTGGTTTTCAAAATTTAGTGACAATAGCCATAACATCATTATATCTTTCTGGCATATTGTGAGGAGATCCTTGGAAAGTGGATGGCAAAATAATTGCTCTTCCAGCTGGAATGTCTCTGTTGTTAGCCAATTCAGCGACATAATCCATCAATCCACAATACTGTTCTGATCGTAGCTTATTTTGTTGAAATTTTATGAAATTTAGATTATTTGCTTCAATTGTAGATAGGAATCAATAATCCATTGTTGAGTGAGTTTGTCCCCACATAAAATTGGATTAAAAGAATCCCGAATAGCAGTTTGTGTCACTTTATATTCCAGCATAGAAATATTGCATCTAACACGAACTTTACTATTAGGATAAAGTTTCAATTGTCATTTTGGTTCCAATCCAGGTTCACCATTTGGAAAAAAAATGGGATATATCATTGGATCTAAATTACAACTTAATATATTTATGTTCATAAAAGGTTGTTCTTCATTGCGTGGATATATTCTAATATCCCACTGAAAAGGTGGTTCACCATCTTATTTTTAAAAACCATGGCAACCTCATTGACTGTTGGTAAATTATACCGTCTTTGATCAGTGTTGCGATCTCTTTTTAACAACATATTTACTCTTGGCATTGTCAATTGATGTCTTTGAGCATGTTCCTGTTGTTCTTTTTCAAGCTGTGCTAATTGTTTGTATGCTTGACTGTATGTGTTGTTGGCCATAATTTTATCCAGCTGTTCAAAGACTATGCGCAAACACTGTTTATTTTCTGGAAGCGTCTTTCTTTGTTCAACAGCTTCTATTGTATCTAAGCCATATAACTGTGCAAATATCCTTTGCTCTCCTTCTTGTGGGTGTAAATGTGAAGTTCGGTGGTAAATTTGTCCTTGAACTCTAAAACAGTAAGGACCATGTCCTGGTACCTTTTCGGCTAATGTGGCACCCATTGAAGCAAATGAAATTGCACTGTTATACGACCTTATGTTTTTTTTTAAATTTGTATAATTTGGAAATGTTGGATAGCTCATGATACTTTGTAAGTAATCTGGAAATGGGTATCTTTGTGGAAATCTTACCTTTCGTTTCTGACAGCAGCTAATGAAATCTCTGTCTTTGATCTTTCGTTTAGAAAATTATAGGCCCCACAAAACTGACAAACAACATTAAGTAATGCACAATAATGAGTCTACTTTTAGTGCTCTACTAAACACATTCTTATGCATTTCCTCAATATAGATATCACTACAACTTTCTATATCTACATTGGTGTCATGTGTCTGAACATTGGTGTCAGTAGGCAATATAGTATCATTGGGCAATGGTTCACAGACATGTTTTAGTTTACTTTTTCGTTTCTTTGAAGCCCCAGCACACTCACTTTGTGCTTTCTTACTCATTTTTCTTTTATTTAAAAGTCTCTGTTGTTCTTCTTCTCTTAAGTTTTGGGAAGTTTCAGTTGACTGCATCTTTCCACCTTTGCTTCCTTTCCCTTGCCAATCTTCTTTTGCTTTCAATGTTTTCTTCTCCATTATCCGCCATTGTAATCTATAATTGTTAATAGAGATGTAATTTGTCTTTTGTTTTGTTTTCTGTACATATTGTTTGTAGCTGGTTTCAATCTAAAAGTAAATCGGATTAATTAAAGAATGCAAACATTTTAAAATCTTTTACTTTTTTTCGATGCAATAAATGAAACCATTTTTGTAGTTTTTTATTGACTTAGATATTACTAAATGAAGATACGTTAGTGAATTAATCCAAAATGAGATCAATGTGAAACCTTAAAAGTTACTTATATTGTCATAAAGAAGATCAAACATAAACAGCTATTATCAAAGTATAGATGTGTTCTAAAAGAATGTTACATTTTCTTAAAGATGCAATGAATGTAGATATGATGTCTAATTGATGTTCTTTAAAATGTAATTACTTAAGCATATACTGTATATATATATATCTTCCTCTTTTTTTTTTTTCTTGTAATGACCAGTTAAAGTCTCCAAACCTCCTTAATCTTCCTTTTTGTTTGTTTTTTGCAAATGTACATCCTAAAAACCTCATTTATTTGCAAGTTGTTCCAATCATTCACTGTATAAACACCTTTTTTTTTTTTTTTTTATTCAAACTTTATTTTTAGATAGATATTCATTCCCTAAAATGTTCATTTTAAATAATATGCTATGTGGTTATGAATCCCTAATATACTTTTCTTAATTAATCATTAAATGTCATCAATCCCAAACCCTAAGGGCATGGTAAAATCATATACCTGTGAACTTGCTGTTCTTTGTGTCCAAATCCTTGCAAATTTACTCTCTGTCTTGAGTCCGGTCCAGAGATTAATCTGTCAAATAACATGAAAATAAGTTTTAATCATTGAATTCCATTACTTCCTGATTGAATTAATTCCATATATTTAAGTGCTTATTAAAATGTAATTTTTTTTTCTAAATTCTTCTAACCTCATCTTGTTTTTTATCTTATTATTAATTAATATTTCCCAAACAAATGTACATAAATCAGCTGTAAGACAGATATATAAGTGCATGTTAAAAATTGTTCTTACTTTTATTGCATTTTTTTTAATGATGACAAATTATTAATTAGTAAAAAAATATTAGTATACGTTAATTAATCAATAACTGTTATCCATTTTAGCAACATTTAATGTAGCCTTTTTTGTTGCATAACTCCATAATTAAATGATATACCTGTCAAGGTGATCTTTATGGTGTTCAAAGGCTGCAAACATCACTCTCTGTGTTGAGTCAGCTGCAGATCCGATGAAACTGTGAAATAACATTGAAATCCTTTTTAATATTTTGCTTCATCCCTATCAGTCAATCACCAGCAACACACATATATTGGCATACAGTGGATATAAACAGTCTACACACCCCTGTTAAAATGTCAATTTTCTGTGCTGTAAAAAAATGAGACAAAGATAAATAATTTCAGAACTTTTTCCACCTTTAATGTGACCTATAAACTGTACAACTCAATTGAAAAACAAACTGAAATCTTTTAGGTGGATGGAAGAAAAAAAAAGAAGAAAAATAATGGGGTTGCATAAGTCTGCACAAACTCTTATAACTGGGGATGTAGCTGTGTTCAGAATTAAGCAATCACATTCCAAATCGTGTTAAATAGGAGTCAGCATACACCTGCCATCATTTAAAGTGTCTCTGATTAACCTCAAATAAAGTTCAGCTGCTCTAGTTGGTTTTTCCTGAAATTTTCTTAGTCGCATCCCACAGCAAAAGCCATGGTCTACAAAGAGCTTCCAAAGAATCTCATTGTTAAAAGGTCAGGATAAGGGAACAAAAGAATTTCCAAGGCATTATATATACCATGGAACACAGTGAAGACAGTCATCATCAAGTGGAGAAAATATGTCACAACAGTGTCATTACCAAGAACTGGAGCTCCCTCCAAAATTGATGAAAAGACGCAAAGAAAACTGGTCTGGAGGCTACCAAGAGGCCTACAGCAACATTAAAGGAGCTGCAGGAATATTTGGAAAGTACTGGCTGTGTGGTACATGTGACAACAAACTCCTGTATTCTTCATATGTCTGGGCTATGGGGCTATGAGTGGCAAGACGAAAGCCTTTTCTTATGAAGAAAAACATCCAAGCCACACTACATTTTGCAAAAACACATCTGAAGTCTCCCAAAAGCATGTGGGAAAATGTGTTATGGTCTGATGAAACCAAGGTTGAACTTTTTGGCCATAATGCCAAAAGATATGTTTGGCACAAAAACAACACTGCACATCATCAAAAGAAAACCATACCCACAGTGAAGCATGGTGGTGGAAGCATTATGCTTTGGGGCTGTTTTTTCTTCAGCTGGAACTGGGATCTTAAGATAGAGGGAATTATGAACAGTTCCAAATACCAGTCAATATTGGCACAAAACCTTCAGGCTTCTGCTAGAAAACTGAACATGAAGAGGAACTTCATCTTTCAGCATGACAACGACCCAAAGCATACATCCAAATCAACAAAAGAATGTCTTCACCGGAAGAAGATTAAAGTTTTGGAATGGCCCAGCCAGAGCCCAGTCCTGAATCCGATTGAAAATCTGTGGGGTGATCTGAAGAGGGCTGTGCACAGGAGATGCCCTCGCAATCTGACAGACTTGGAGTGTTTTTGAAAAGAAGAGTGGGCAAACCTTGCCAAGTCAAAATGTTGATAGACTCATACCCAAAAAGACTGAGTGCTGTAATAAAATCAAAAGGTGCTTCAACTAAGTATTAGTTTAAGGGTTTGCATACTTATGCAACCATATTATTTTATTTTTATATTTTTTCTTCCCTCTACCTAAAAGATTTCAGTTTGTTTTTCAATTGAGTTGTACAGTTTATAGGTCACATTAAAGGTGGAAAAAGTTCTGAAATGATTTATCCTTGTCTCGTTTTTTTATAGCACAGAAACCTGACATTTTAACAGCGGTGTGTAGACTGTTTATATCCACTGTAGATGCAAAACATAAAAGCATATTCCTCAATGTATTGTTAAATCAAAAAAAAAATTGGAATGATTACTAATTATTAATTAATTAATATATTAATATACATTAATTAATCAATAAGTGTTATCAATTCAAATGAAAAAAAAAATCCTTTTTTTTTTTGCTGTACGAATATAATTTAATTCTATACCTGTCAAGTGTATCCTTATGCTGTTGAATGCCTGAAAACGTCACTCTCTGTGTTCAGTCAGCTGCAGGTACACTGAAAGTGTCCAATAAGATAAAAATAATTTGTAATATGTTGCTTTATCCCTATCAGTCAATCAGCATCAACACAGATATTTTAGCATAGATTGAAAATATAAAAGCAATACTCATCAATGTATTGTTAAAGAAAAAAAATGTCTTGATCCTGATTACTAATTATTAATTAATTAATATATTAATATACATTAATTAATCAATAACTGTCATCAATTCCAACTAAGAACACTTAAATCCTTTTTTTGTCCCCAAGAACATAATTTAATGATAAACCTGTAAAGGTGCTGTTTATGTTGTTGAAAGGCTGCAAACGTCACTCTCTGTGTTGATTGAGCTGCAGCATCACTGAAAGTGTAAAAAAAAAGTAAATCATTTGTAATATTTGAATTAATCCCTATTAGTTAATCCACATCATCACAGATATGTCAGTGCATCTTAAAAGGTACTTTTTTTTTTTACCTTATGTAATCTTAGTCTTTACACATTAATAAATTAATGTACATTAATAATAAACTAATCACTCACTAAATATAATCTAAATATGTAAGCATTAATATATTCCTAAACTAAAGGCATTGTATACATTTGTTTTTGGTTTATAATGATTACTAATAATTAATTAATTAAATAATGTACATTAATAATTAATGAATCAATGTGTAAATAGCTTTGTAATTTTAACCTTTTTTTATAATGATTGCTAATTACTAATTAATTAATTAAAGTACATTATTAATTAATTATTCAGTGAATTAATATCTTACAAACAGGTAAGCATGGAAGTATTGCTAAACTAAATCAAGCGTCAATTCTTGTTTCCTGAATTATTATTTTTTATTAATAATTAATTAATGTATTGATTAATGACTATTAATATAATGTACCTTTTTGAATTTAATATTCATCAAGCAGTATCCTGAAGAGCTAACAATCTCTTTTGATTTTCCAGCAGCAGAAAATGTCATCACCTGAGGAGAAAGTGTCGGTTCTGTGCCAAGTGTGCCCTATATAAAGGCTGCATGCAGAGACAAAACCGTTGTTTTAGGCGGGAAATCCGCCATTTTACAATGTTAATGTGTAAAAGTGTAAGTTAGTGTTGTAAAATGGCGCGGTTAGTCTATGTTTTCCGCGTTCCGCGATTATTTTCCATCCTTCTTATTAGTATTTTTCTACCACATACGTGTCTCGCTGTGTTTTACGCATTTCGTGGTCTTGTAGACTCGTTTTCATTTTTTTCGGCACCCATTTGTTTTCTCGCTTAAGTGATTTTCGAGTTCCGAAAATCGGCTAAATCGAGTTTGTAAAAATCGCTTAAGTGATGTTTCTGTAATTGCCTAAGTGCGCTCATTGCCTAAGTGCTCCGAGTTTAACGGCTCGCCTCACTATGCGGGGCTCACCGGCAATGAGCGCCTTTGGCGCTCATTGTCTAACTGCTCCGGGTTTAATGGCTCGCTTCGCTATGCTCATCACTAAGTCGTACGCACCACGCAAACAGCGTGACGGCATCTCGTAGTTGGACAATGATAATATGTGATGTATATATATATTGTCACAATGTTTTAACACACTCTACAGTCTCTTGTTATTAAGTTTTATTGAGTACTTTTAGTAATTTATTAGCTGTAGTCACCAATTGTGGTTAAGCTCATGTATCAGAATTTAATGTGATTAGGGAGCAGCAGTTTAGAATCAGTTTTAGTAATGTGAAACTGGCAGTAAATTATTTTTGTTGCTTATGCGTTCAGTCATGTCTGATTCTCAGTGACTCTATGGACAGCAGCACGCCAGGCACATCTGTCAGCCACTGTCCTTCTGAGATCCCTCAAGCTCTATTAGGGTAATTAGATTGATCCATATGCTATCATAGTTAAAAAATATATTTTTTATTGTTAAAGGGAATTTTTAACCCTATCATGCAGGGTCAAGTCACATTATTTGACATCAGCAGCGTGTAGCCAATGTAGAGTCGTGAGCTAGCTTGCTGGATATATAAGGTGACATTTAGGCATTCTTCAAACATATCAACCATTTCTCTCATGGGTAAACCGTGCAATTTATCCAGCTTTGAAAAGTTGATGGTCATTGGTTTTAGTGCCAAGGCTGGCAGTATTTTTGATACAGAGATTTTTGTGAGATGTCTGTGTGCTGCTGTTGTTACAGTGTGCTGTGACTGGACAAATGGCACCATTGTGAATAAACAGTATGAGCCTCATTCAATTGAGGCATCAGGAGATCCGGGCTTCAGAAATGGAGCCTGTAACTTAATTTGCTACTCAATTGGCGTCTTTTTGCAAACTCCGATCGAGCTACGGGTTACGGCCTCTGATTCATTGCGATGGTTACCATTGCAAGTCAATGCCCCTTCAAGCCTTTGATCTTTCACGGCTGCAAGAGTTCTGATCACTAAAATCACAAATCGCTATTCAATTGCTCTGATTCCCCCTCGCTAACTACTCTGTCAAGCCCGCAAATGGCAAAAGTCGCTCCACAAGTTAGTGTTTCCAAGGAGGACTCGCAAAAGACATGTCAGGAGCACTTTATAAGCAAATAAAAAATCAATACTGTGCTTTAAGTAAAAGGAAAAGTGATGTTAGGTCTTAGAATTAATAGCACTACATTCTCAGGCTTGCAAATCCGCTTAAAAAATATTTTATTTCATGTTTAATACATATACTGGAACTCGCATGTAATAGAAGTACATATTTACGGTTTTATCGATATTGCAATATTTCAGGAATGTGGGTCCGATTGTAACTCGTAATTCAAGCCCGTACGACTTTGAAATCCAACCTCCATTTTCCATTGAAGTAATGATGATGATCTCTGTTTCCACTGGCTGTTTTGAAATGGAAGTTACGGCCTTGCTTAATTGATCTTGTTGGAACTCGCAAATGCTACATACGATAGCATGGTTTACGATGTGCTCTATCAGGCTGGGCCTTGCGGTTTCGGCCAATTGAATAGCACCATCAGTTGCGGACGCTGCAAGCCCGCAGCAGGCCCACAGATATACAGCCTATATCCCATAACTGTGTAGTTAAATCATAATTTATTAAAATTTCCTAAAATGTTTATTTAACCAAATTATCAAGCTGGGGTAAATTAAACTCTGATAACTAGCGCAGCAAACATGGAATGTTGGGATAATTAAATCCACATCTTTAAGCTCCATGTATCCCCACTTTGATGATTAAATAGTATGAAAAACAGGAATCATTCAAATTGCTGGAGTGGATATGGTTGAAGCTATTGTTTAAACCAATAGTGATCTCAAAAGCATAAAATACACTGGACGGAATATATATACTAGTGGCACTCTAAATATATATAAGAGAGACATGTAACCGCCCATATATGTGCATAAATGTATGAATACTATTATATATAGCAAGATGCAAACAGTATCCTATTGGATGTGGTTATAGCTTCCCTCATATGGCAAATAAATTGCTTAATCCTTGGGAAGCTATGACTGCAGCTAAAACCAGTAGTTGTCTACAACAACAAAAAACAACAAAAAAGGTAAGTGCAATTACCCATAGGTTGGGAACAAAAAAAGGATAATATGGTATGAAGCCGACCAAATAACAAAGTTTGGGTGTTATATGTCAATATGCAGGAGAAAGTGTGAGAATATTTCTAGTAATATAGGGTAAATGGAAGAACATTGCCAGTGTTTTCCATATAAATTCACCACATATTCATTAATGCATAACATGCAATTCAAAGATGGTGTTTGTCCCAAAATACACAGGTACACACTATAGGTAATTTACACTAAAGAGGTAATCATTCAAACACTCTCTGTTCAATAAACCAAACCAGAGCAACTGCACTTATCTTAATGTGTTGAAAGAAGTCCCGACGGCTCGTATCGCCCTTCCTAGAGCTTAATCATGGGTTAATGAACTTCACTTCTGTGGTGCTTTTATAGCACCCTTCTATCCACTGATTGCCAATTTTGTAGCCACCTCATTGGTCTATTGGATAGCGTGGTGACGTCACACGTATTGTTGCGTCACCACGCTATCCACGTTTTGCCAACCACTTGAGTTTTTGTCATCCAAGGCTGTTGTGTGTTCGCGTGATGACGTCACAGCGTCATTTCGCGCATTGCATCTCTGGGTAGTAATTTATACATTTATACATTTAATTTTACACACACACTGCATATTCATAGTCATATTGTTACAGGGATTATTTATTTATTACCTTTTTCTCTAGTCATTCACTTCAGCACTCTATAGATTTCATGTGCACCTATTTAGATTTATATTTATAATTATATTTATATTCATATATGGGGGTGACATGTTTTTTTCCTATTATTATTATGTGCATGGGTGCTTGTAATTCGTTTTGTATATATAATTGGTTTTACAATGCTCCATATATATATTTTTCTGATATTCTCCTCTTTTTATAGTCTAAATATTCTTATAGTTTCAGCCAGTATTAATTTACTAGGTATTATTCTTCTTTGTTTAGAAACATGTGTATTGTATAATCAGGCATTCAGCAGCGTTACTACCCAGAGATGCAATGCGCGAGATCACGCTGTGACGTAATCACGCGAACACACAACAGCCTTGGATGGCAAAAACGCAAGTGGTTGGCAAAACGTGGATAGCGTGGTGACGCAACAATACGTGTGACATCACAACGCTATCCAATAGACCAATGAGGTGGCTACAAAATTGGCAATCAGTGGATAGAAGGGTGCTATAAAAGCACCACAGAAGTGAAGTTCATTAACCCATGATTAAGCCCTAGGAAGGGCGATACGAGCCGTCGGGACTTCTTTCAACACATTAAGATAAGTGCAGTTGCTCTGGTTTGGTTTATTGAACAGAGAGTGTTTGAATGATTTCCTCTTTAGTGTAAATTACCTATAGTGTGTACCTGTGTATTTTGGGACAAACACCATCTTTGAATTGCATGTTATGCATTAATGAATATGTGGTGAATTTATATGGAAAGCACTGGCAATGTTCTTCCATTTACCCTTTATATTACTAGAAATATTCTCACACTTTCTCCTTCATATTGACCTATAACACCGAAACTTTGTTATTTGGTCTGCTTCATACCATATTATCCTTTTTTTGTTCCCAACCTATGGGTAATTGCACTTACCTTTTTTGTTGTTTTTTGTTGTTGTAGACAACTACTGGTTTTAGCTGCAGTCATAGCTTCCCAAGGATTAAGCAATTTATTTGCCATATGAGGGAAGCTATAACCACATCCAATAGGATACTGTTTGCATCTTGCTATATATAATAGTATTCATACATTTATGCACATATATGGGCGGTTACATGTCTCTCTTATATATATTTAGAGTGCCACTAGTATATATATTCCGTCCAGTGTATTTTATGCTTTTGAGATCACTATTGGTTTAAACAATAGCTTCAACCATATCCACTCCAGCCATTTGAATGATTCCTGTTTTTCATACTATTTAATCATTGATATTAGAGTGTTAAGCACTCAGGAATTACCACATAGTGATATATATTTATACAATTGAACAGTGGTTTAATCCACAATAAACACACTTATAGTAAGTCCACCTCAAGATATATTCAATAGTCCAAGACAATTAACCTTTTCATAAACTCTATAGAGAATGGCACATTCTAATATAGATCAATGGGACTTTTCAAAATTAATCAAGGAGGCTGAATCCACATTTTCCATCAAAGAGACAATGACCACTAAAACTACACAAGACATCAATATAATAGAATCTTCTAAGGAATTATTAAAAGCCCTTAAAAAACAAATTAGAACCATCTGGGAGATATCAAGTTTACAAAATTATATTAAATCTAAAATGGTCCCCAGAGGATTAAGAATACAATTAGCTCCGACATCTCATCTTCTAGATAAAACGTTCGTTACTAAGTGGACTGAAATTACAGATAAATGTTCTAATGACCTAATGAATTTAATTCTGGAAACAGAAAGAAAGAATCTGGAAACTACAAAAAAAAAACGGTTACAGATTGTCAAGCTAATTTTACAAAGTTTCAAGAAAATACAGAATATGCATCTCACGATATGAAATTAAACAACATTTTAGAGAAATTTAAAAAAGAACTAATCAGTAGAAAACAGAGGAAGTTCCAACGTGATAGTAATGACTATAAAGTAGGGAGAGTCTACAAAATTGTTAAACGAGAAAATCCAAATAATACTGATATAAGCTCCTCAGAAGCTTAGGCATCAGAGAGAGAAGATACTCCATACCGATACAAACCCTCCAAATATGACTATGCAAGAGGAGGAGATACTGCAGGTCCCATTACACAATCTGGATCGAACCAAACAACAATGGAACACCATTTTTTAGGGAGGGGGCGCGTCCAAAAACGTCATTATACCACGCGCCCCAGGAAAAATCAGTAATCAATACTAGGTCGAATGAGTTTCCCAGTGTGAATAATAATAATAAAAAAATTGTAAAAAACGTAGAAAAATCAAATAATGGAAATACTGTTACAGTAAGAGAAGACGTTGCCCATGGATCCAAGTATGAAACTGAAGAAACAACAGTAATAAATTTATCGCAATTTGATTTTAAGGAGGCTCATAAATCACTGTTGTCAAGAGGACTTTCCTTTGTATCCACCAGCAATTCAAATTTATTTGAAAATGTAAAGGATATAAATCTGTTTGCAAGAAAACTTGCATTAAAGAAATTCTTCACTCTAAAGAAAGAAAGAGAATTGACCCAATTGGGAGTAAATAATGAAGACAAAGACATTTTTGAAACCATGGTGTCTTTAATGAACGAACAAGATGATCATGATTCATCTTTACAGGAAACAAAGAGAAAAAATAAAACAACATTTACACCTGACCTTAAACAATATGCCAATATTCAAGTGTTCTTGGATTTAGTAACAGAAGACCTAAAAAAGGCATTCAACCCTGAGTTGAATCTAGCTCAAAATGATAAACATTACTTAAGTATCCAGGAATTTAAGGCGTTACATGAGTTAAAGAAAAGTAATGTGGTAATTAAACCAGCGGATAAAGGAGGGAATACAGTTATTATGGAACAAAAAGAATATCTACAAATGTGCGATAAATTGTTATCTGATGCCTCAACATATAGAGTCTTACAAAAGAATCCTATGTGTGAATTCCAAAAGGAACTAAAACACTTATTGAATTCGGCAAAACAAGAAAAGATCATTGATCAGAACACTCAAGAACATCTATCTCCAAAATGGCCAAGGGTAGCAACCTTTTATTCGCTACCAAAGGTTCACAAAAATAAAAGACCTATACCAGGCCGTCCAATCGTGTCAGGAAATGGATGCCTCATGGAGAAGATCAGTGAATACGTCAATGATTACTTGAAAGACATTGTAACAACAATTCCTTCATATTTGAAAGATACACTGGATTTGTTAAAACACTTAGATGAAATTACAGTTCCTGAAGAAACGCTACTAATATCAATAGATGTGGAACAGCTATATTCCAGCATTCCACATGATCAAGGAATTAAAGCTGTGGAACATTATCTAAGTATGAAACCGATCAAGTACAGACCGATGAACAACTTCATTGTAGACCTACTCAAATTTGTCTTAACAAGGAACTTCTTCATTTTTAATAACCGTTGGTACCATCAAATAAACGGAACAGCAATGGGCACTCCTTGTGTTTCAAATTACGCAAATCTGTTCCTAGGATTTTGGGAAAAGAACTATGTGTTCTCAGAAAATATGTCTCAATACAGTGAAAAAATCCTCACTTGGTATCGTTTTATCGATGACATATTGCTATTTTGGACTGGAGATACAAATGAATTTGGGAAATTCATGATGTAATTGAATCAAAATTCTCTTGGACTCAAATTGACTCATGTTATAAACAAAGACAGGGTCGAATTTCTAGATCTCACAATAACTAAAGACCCAGAGGGAAAAATAAACACATTAACGTATACAAAACCAACAGCGACCATTTCTTTGTTGAAATGGTCCAGTCAACATCCAAGAGCTTTAAAGGCAGGCATTCCTATAAGCCAATATCTACGAATAAAAATAAATTGTAACAATTCAGCGGATTTTAAGAACCAAGCTGACCAATTAAGGAATAAATTTAAAGCCTGTTGCTACCCTAATCGTACACTCAAAAGAGCATATAAAAGAGCGCTCGAATCAGATCGTAACGATCTTCTATATATCAACAAAGAACCACAGGAGGATAATCAGATAAGATGTATAATGACATTCGGGAAGGACTGGAAAGATATTAAAGAAGTACTAAATAAATATTGGCACATCATTAGACATGATCCAATTTTACAATCCAGCCTCCCTGAAAGAGCGTCTATTACATACCGAAAAAATAAGAGCATAAAAGACGAACTTGTAAGAAGTTTTTACAAATCATCAAATAAAACATCATGGCTTTCCCCTACAAAGGGGTTATTTAGATGTGGGAGATGTAAAGCACGCAAATTCATCAAGCCAAGTAAAGAATTTGTTGATCCAAATACACAAATCAATTATCCAATGAAGAACTTTATTAACTGTAGCTCCACTCATGTGATCTACATAATGGTATGTCCATGCCCTAAACAATATGTGGGGAAAACAACACATCAATTGCGAAGACGTATTCTTGAGCACACATATTCAATCATTAAGGAGTTAGATACTCCTGTATCTCGTCATATAAAGTTATTCCATGGCAATAATCCTTGCTTTATGAGATTTTCAGTAATAGATCATATCCATCAGGGACCCAGAGGAGGAGACCTGGATAAAGAACTACTGAAATTGGAAAGCAAATGGATATTTGAACTGGATACACAAAGTCCTCGAGGACTTAATGAAGGCTTTACATACTCAGCTTTTTTGTAATAGAAGATATTTCATTACACATTTTTCTTATAGCCCACATCATTTATTGGTTTCATAAAATCTTTTCAGGACAACATACCCTTCTTCCTTTTATATCACCCCCCCCCCCCCTTTTTTTATTACACCATTATATTTCACATTAACTTCATCAACACACCTGGTTATAACCAAGTTTAGTCACATTTTTTCACATTTTTCTCTGTAATCATTCATTCATTCTTTGAGCAATTTTACATGCTTTTAGTCTTCATCAGCATCACATTTATACACTTAATTTTACACACACACTGCATATTCATAGTCATATTGTTACAGGGATTATTTATTTATTACCTATTTCTCTATTCGTTCACTTCAGCACTATAGATTTCATGTGCACCTATTTAGATTTATATTTATAATTATATTTATATTCATATATGGGGGTGACATGTTTTTGTCCTATTATTATTATGTGCATGGATGCATGTAATTCGTTTTCTATATATAATTGGTTTTACAATGCTCCATTTATATATTTTTCTGATATTCTCCTCTTTTTATAGTCTAAATATTCTTATAGTTTCAGCCAGTATTAATTTACTAGGTATTATTCTTCTTTGTTTAAAAACATGTGTATTGTATAATAAGGCATTCAGCAGCGTTACTACCCAGAGATGCAATGCGCAAGATAATGCTGTGACGTCATCACGCGAACACACAACAGCCTTGGATGGCAAAAACGCAAGTGGTTGGCAAAATGTGGATAGCGTGGTGACGCAACAATACGTGTGACGTCACCACGCTATCCAATAGACCAATGAGGTGGCTACAAAATCGGCAATCAGTGGATAGAAGGGTGCTATAAAAAGCACCACAGAAGTGAAGTTCATTAACCCATGATTAAGCCCTAGGAAGGGCGAAAAGAGTCGTCGGGACTTCTTTCAACACATGATTTGGTTTATTGAACAGAGAGTGTTTGAATGATTACCTCTTTAGTGTAAATTACCTATAGTGTGTACCTGTGTATTTTTGGACAAACGCCATCTTTGAATTGCATGTTATGCATTAATGAATATGTGGTGAATTTATATGGAAAACACTGGCAATGTTCTTCCATTTACCCTTTATATTACTAGAAATATTCTCACACTTTCTCCTTCATATTGACCTATAACACCCAAACTTTGTTATTTGGTCTGCTTCATACCATATTATCCTTTTTTTGTTCCCAACCTATGGGTAATTGCACTTACCTTTTTTGTTGTTGTAGACAACTACTGGTTTTAGCTACAGTCATAGCTTCCCAAGGATTAAGCAATTTATTTGCCATATGAGGGAAGCTATAACCACATCCAATAGGATACTGTTTGCATCTTGCTATATATAATAGTATTCATATATTTATGCACATATATGGGCGGTTACATGTCTCTCTTATATATATTTAGAGTGCCACTAGTATATATATTCTGTCCAGTGTATTTTATGCTTTTGAGATCACTATTGGTTTAAACAATAGCTTCAACCATATCCACGCCAGCCATTTGAATGATTCCTGTTTTTCATACTATTTAATCATTGATATTAGAGTGTTAAGCACTCAGGAATTACCACATAGTAATATATATTTATATCCCCACTTTGATAAACATATTCTTTTGACTTTCCTTAAGGAACAGAAGGTAATACAGAGGTGGGCCTATAGATTACCAGATTACTAAGGCTGGTTTAAAACTTTTGGAGGCTCTAATGGGCCTCCATTTATATCTACTTCAAAATATAAGTACTAATTACAATGTATATCATTAACCTCTATTATTATAACTATCTATTTCTTTTTTATTATTTATTTTATTATTATATGTGTGTGTGTGTTTTCATTTAATGTAGTAGCCCCTTTTCGTCAAGCCTGGTTCAGTAGCGCCATTTGCAATATTGCACCACCATATGATGGTCCATGTTATAATATATCCGGGAATGGAAAATGTCTGTGCTTTCCCCCTTTTCTTGATACTCTAAGCTTGTGCTTATTTTGCTTAATGGTTAATTCAACCCTGGTGATGACCATTCTTAGGTATGAATCTCTCACTTTAGTTTTTCCTGTCGCCAATCCATAATAGGCCGCCGAAAATTAGTATTACAATCTATTTGAAAACTGCATATATACTGACATATGAGCAAAATCCCACCTATCATATATATAGTTGTGGACCAAGAACGCTGTCTGTAACATTTGCGATGTTGGTCACGCAGTTGCGACCTCGCAGCGCCTGCGAGCCCTGTATGGCGCACGTCTTAGGCTGGATGAGCAGCAAAGGCGTTCATCTGTTCATCTTATCCAGTGGCTGGATAAGCGTTAAAATATAATAACACACTCACAGACAGCACGGGGGGAGCCAGGAAGCCTGGGAATGAGGTTGCAAGCAATTTTGAGCCATATTTGGGGTTTTTCGTAAATCCAAAATCGGCTAAGCAAGGAAAAAAATGTCAAAAGAGAAACGTAAGAACATTCGGAAACTGAATGAAAACGAGGCTGAGCAAAGACTTTGAAAATAAAACGGCTTTCAGCAGACACACAGAGGAGAAACACACAGGGAAGGGACAAGGGGGAGATCCTGGAAAGAGACACATGATATTCCCGAGCACAAAACTTGCAGGTTAACAAAAGCTGCAATGAGCGGCCTGTACAGTAGGCGGGAGGAAAGGCTTGCAATGAGCGCAAAAGGCGCTCATCTCGGGGCCCATGATTATCACCACGAGCGGGAGAGGCTTGCAATGAGCGCCAAAGGTGATCAGTGCAAAGCAGGAAAGTTGAAGTACACAGGGGAGAGGCTCCCAATGAAATTGCCAGCCTTTCAATTTTAATCCTGTCATTTTTGACGGGCAAGCTCCTAGTATAAAATAAATGTAATATCTACACAAACCCACTACAACAAAAAGAAACATTTTACAATATATACCAAACACCAGTCCCCGTGTTTCTATATACATCATCTAACACATACACAGTTTTTTTTGTCAGTTAGTGAGAGTGCGAGGAATAATTTATTCACAAACAGACTTGCTGAACAGTTGTGCAGTATAAATATTTGAATATTATTCTGTGATCAGTGATTCTGTATCTTTTTCGTGGAAGGATGCTAAGGTTATTACAAAACAGAAGGAGCCATGAAGTAAACATCAGTTAAAATGTTCCAAAATATTACACAGCAAGAGAAGAAGTTGCTGCAGGAGATCATATGGTTTATAGTATTACAGGTTACAGATGGTTGTACAGCGGAGCACAGCAGCCTTCAGATTATTCTATATTTTGTATTACTTTTCCAACTGGAATATGTCAGCTATGGAACACTTCTCCACAATGCATTAAATATACGGATAACAGATATATTAAATATTTCTGCTGGTATCCACCCTAGCCCCACCCATGTTCTGTGGGGTGGTAGATCATATGTATGTCCACAAACCACTTACACTATGGGATGTGTGATGATTCCTAAAATTACTAATAAAATGCAAAACAAAATGATGGTACTATATTATATATTGGCAAGTCTGGATAGGCAATTAAAATGTAAAGATATTACACTATCAATAAAGGTCCACATAATTACAACTATGGTATTCTCAGTAGTAACATACAGATGTGAGAGCTGGACCATAAATTAGTCTGATCACTGTAGAATAGGCGCCTTCGAATTGTGGTGTTGGAGAAAACTGCTTAGAGTTCCTTGGACTGAAGGAAGATCAAATTCATCAATTCTACAGGAACTCAAGACAAACTGTTTACTGAATGGTATGATCATAAGACTAAAACTCAAATATGTTGTCCATATCATGAGAAGACAGAAGAAGATTCTCTAGAAAGGTCGCTGATGCTGGGAAAGATTGAGGGCACACAAAGAAAGAGATGGATAGGTGAGATCATTGAAGCAATGAGTATGAGTATGATGGAACGCTAACAGATATGCCTTGTATGCTGCAGTCCATAAAGTCACGGAGAGTTGGACATGAACAACAAATATTATTCACACCCTCTTGATTCCAGCATTATGAAAAAATGCCCTTCTGTCTATATTTTCCAATGCAAAATCTAATAAATTTACTAAATCAAAAGAACGTTCTTCCAGTTAGAAGCTTCAGCCATCAAAGGTGTTTTTTTACAGGTTCTGGTTGGCTGAAACATGTTGGAATTCAAATGGCTCTTCTTTGATTGGCTAAAACAAGCCAATATGAAGTGGGCAGAATCACTGGCAATATTGACCAATTCTCTTATCAGGCAATGGCATTAACTGACTGAAAGAAGAACAGTAAATATAATTTATTCTCATACATTTTTTTATTTTCTTAATAATTGAGGCATTGCCCACAGATATAGGTTAGGCCTTCAGTCCCACTGAACTTTACATATTTATCTACAGACAGCTCCATTAAAGTTAGTGTCACATACCTTTGCCAAAGAATAGCCTGAAACAACTAATACATATTCATACAACCAGACAAGTTATTATATGTATTTATTTATTTTCATTCATTAATTCATTCATATTTTCCAAGAGGGAGCACTTATTAAACCCAACTGGTCCATTATCACTTGTTTTTAACACTTATGACAACATCCTAGGCGATCACATTTGAGTTTTTTTCCTGTGATCGCGTTTTCTAATTAGTTATGCAAAATGTGTGATAATGTGTTATCGTTGCATCATTATCCTTCTCAAGTTATTTAATGAGCAGTTACAAAAACGAAATGATCATACTGAAATGTGCAAACCATGAAAAGAAAAGATGAAAATAGCATCACTATTTAAAAATAAATCAGTGGAATAGTGTGTTTTTATATTGCTTATATTTATTATTTATTTCATATTGTTTTCTTTGGGTTTGGGAAATGCTCTCATAAATATACTGACGGGGCCATGACTTGATATTTATGGATTATGTTAAATATTATATCTGTAAATTGCATGTAGCCTTCAGAAAGCATGTTTAAATAGATAGTAGCAAGATGTGTCATACATCAATATTTTAAAGTATTTATTTTACTCAACTTTTCTATATTAATTAGGAAAAAACTCCACTAAAGACCAGATATGGCTTTAACTTAAAAAAGAGAAAAATAAAGGAAATGTAAGTTTACAAGTATATGTGATGTCATATCCTGTGTGACATCACAGGAGTAATTATTAGCATCAAAAATTATATCACGAATTATACAAAAAATCCTTTTGCAAGTTATAGTTGTATGAACATACCCTGTGTTTTCCCCCAAATTAATTCCCAGTGTTTTTAAAAACTTACGGTAATTAACAATAACAAGTAACATTAATTTAAAGTTTATGATTGTATGCTACTCATTTATATTGGTAATGGTAATAAAAATCTGAGTTTATGTTATACAAAGTTTACTTAGTTATATGGTTAAAAATAAGATAATATTTATCAAGTATAAAATGTGGAAAATATATTAATTTAATTAAATATAAGTGCCTCTTTAATTTACAATAGAAAAATACAAATTCATATTTTAATACATTTTATATTTTTTTTAATTTGTAATTTTTATAGGGATACATAGAGAGCACTTGGATAAACAGGTAAACATACTGATTACTGATGCAGGGACCACACGGCGACACATTTACCTCTACTTCATTTTGATCTCTCCATTTTTATTCTCCTTCCCTATTCTCCTGTAATCACTTGTAGTCTCTGTTAACATTGCCCCTTTCCGTATAAATGGTGCCCCACAACTCTGAAGTTCAGTTGCAACATCTAATGCATGGAAGGCTTCGCGTTCCCTGATGGTGTGGAACATAGGATGACTGGGATTAGGGTCTTTCTTCCTTCTGCATTGGACCAGGTGTAAATTACCTGCTGCACTAGCTTGAGCTTCTCCTCTGAGGTTGTTTGTCTTTTTATATATTGTGTGTATAACTGTTGTTGTTGAGTCTTCCTTCTCCAGTGAGCCTCCATTTGTCTGGAATCTATGCTATTACCTGCCCATCTTGGTTGACACTACCTAATTTACCTCACAGCTTCATTGAGGTACACAAGCCCCTTCACCACCAGAGATCCAGAAGGGGTGAGTATAAAACAGTGTCTTATATACTGTACCTGTAATATACAGTGTGTCTCTATAATGAACATTGAGTGTACAAACTAGTTTTCGCAATATACAGTGTATATGACAATTGAGCGTGAACACTGCGCTTAATATTTCTCAAACACTGTTTTTTTTAGAAAAAAGCTATTATTCACAGCATTTCAAATTGACTCATTGGAATTTTCTCAAAAGTTGAAGGACATTTCACCATACCAGATAAAATCATGTAAAAGTTCGAAACACTAGAATTTTTTTTTAATTAAGAATGAAATGTTCAAATATAGCACTTTAGTCTATATAACTTTAGCCTATCATGACTATGGGTCATAGACAAATTACTGGGGAGAGCTTTCTGTATTATACTAATTGAAATTCAAAATTTTAACCTACAAAGCACTCAACTATACCAACCTATGACAATCTGTTATCAGACCTCCAAATACTCCCCTAACCACCTCCATTCACTCGTTTGTCTTCGCTTGTCTTCTTTTGTATTTTCTCGGTATCTGCTGTAGTTAATATTATGGAATACACTGGTGATTCATAAATAAATAGATAATTTTAATAAAGACAAAAGGCAAAATCAAAATCAATTCATTACATATGGTCTAAACCAATTACACATTTTCCAATGGGAAAAAAAAGAATCCTCTAGAGTTTGAAGTAAAAATAGCGAATCATACAAAATATTCTGTGCATATTTCAGTTAGAAACTATCTCGGTTCGATCTCATGGCTTGGCAGGAGTGTGAAATGTGCCGCAGTGTCGTGCCGCAGCAACTATAGCTATGTGTGCTAGAGACGAATCAGTCCGAAGTACCTATCCTAACTTTTGATGCTGTTTCTCATGATTGGTTGTTTTTAAGCCCCAGTCTCTCTACCAACCAATCACACCTAACCTGGGACTATTTATTGCTGCTCCATACTCCTCTCTGTGCCTTTTGTAGGTTCCTGTGACTGGGAGGACTTCTGGTTGCTCCTGTGTTGTCCTGCTCTTTTGGGCTACCGTTCCTGCTCCATTCCTGTTCCCTTTTGGACTGATCTTTTTCTGCTGACCAGGATTGTTACTGACCTCATTTGATTTCTATCGCCTCCTGGTCTTCAACTTGTCAGACCATTCTGTTCTTGAGTCCTTGGACCTGTTACTTTGGACTTGCAATGCTCTGGTACATCACCCTTGAATAGTTTCTCCCTGAAAGCCCTGTCAGAAACGTATTAACTTAACATAAGCTTAAAGAAGAGCACATTTTTTAATTATTTTGTGAATACTGGTTTGAGACATTTCCTTACATACATGCAATGTGACAGATGTCTTTTCTTCAGAAGACCAAAACAGGATATGCATTTTTTTAAATTACCTTAAAATAGCAGACATGCTGTATGTCTGAAGATGAATCCTTGAATTGCCTTAATTCTCACTTTGGAAGATGATGTCATTAGAGTAGGAGGAAGAGTTGACAAGTGAAAAGCTTTCAGGTATATTAAATTACTTGACTATAGAGTTGAATTATTCTATAGACAGTGTAAAATTAATTTAACCCCCTGAAGAATTCAGAATAGACATTGAGGTCTGCCTATAGAAGACTTATGAAGGAATTCAGAAGGTAATTTCATGAGATGAATCATTGATTAGCAGAGTTGATATTAAATATTTCAAAAGGCATATCTTGAATCGTGAATATAGAAGATTATTTCCTGCTGACTATAACCATATCTACATAATGAAAGTTATGTCTCTGACTTTTACAGATCAAACCTTAATTTTTTGATGTGGCAATATGCCAATATAGATGATGTTTTGTACTGACATTGTGTTTTTTTATTATTGCACATCAACACTTCTACAACACACTATATTATATTAAACTGGGGATTTAGTGGTAAGAGTCAGCATATTATGCAATGTATTAAAATGACATATTTAAGGAATAAATAAAATATGTCATGCATTAAAGTTCTCATCTGTATTGCCAGGACCCCATGGCAGTAAAATTATTAAATTCATAGTGGGACGAGGTATCACATGGCGTCATGCCGGGACTAAACACTTTTCAGAAATGCTTTGAAATCTTTTTTTATTTTATTTACTGCAACATCAAATTTAAGAATGCACCCAGCTATGTTCTACAAAGTTTACTGCAGTAAACAAGTAGGTACCACTGGACACTCCTCTATTTTTAGCATTATGCTTGCAAAGAAAAATATATTTATGCAGTTTATTTTATTGTCTCTAAGAAATTACCACTGTACTTAATTTATAATATTTACATTTTGTAATTCTAGTAGTTATACATTAACGCTCTTACCTTTATATGTTTCTGCCTGTTGCTCTGTGCTGCTGTGTTCTGGTGTCTGACTGGAGTACATCTGAGGCCTAATCTACACCAGAGCACACAAGTCTGCCACAGCTGTCCAGACCCTAATTATGCAAAAGGAGTGGAATTAAGCAGCACAAAGCAACGGACAGAAACATATAAAAGTAAGAGTTTTAAAGTATTGCACAGTTTAAACATTATAACATTTTAAATCAAGTATACTTATACATGTATTTCATTTAACAGTGTTTAATTTTAGAATTCAGTGGTCCTTTAACATTAGTTTGAAAATATGTATTTCAGTAATCAATTACATCTGATATGGAAAAGGAGAGTTTGAAATGCAAAACGCATTTATTGAGGAAATAAATACATGAAACAAAACAGTGCCCAACACAGACCATTGATCTTACATACTGTGTACTATCATGTAAACTGTTCTTACATGAAAGAACAAATACAGATACGTTAAAAATATATTTAATAGTTAAGTGACATACCTATATTGCATTCTAGAATTTACAGCTTAACTCAAAATACCAATAGCTGATCTTGCTACGTGTTAACCAGTTGGTGGAAAGCTACTTCCTTATTAGTCATCATGTGACTGGCTAGCAATATGGGTATGACAAAACAGGCACGTGTACTAAGTCACATTTGGCTTTAGAGCTGTAAGTTGCTGACCTTGAAGCAGAGTGTTTGAATATTACATTAGCTTTCTAAATAAGATCTCACTTCTGAAGAGCAATCTTGATTTTACACGTCTCTACAAACCCATGTCATTCTCTTCCTATCTCCAGAAAAAAGAACAAGCGATACTGTCAATTAGAAGGCAAAATATTATCAGTGTCTTTAAATGAACACAGAGGTTTCCCTAATTTTAATATTAAAATAAACTACCTAATTGTTTTTTTTGCATATTTAAATATTATTCTATTATCAAGTGCTCTGTTTTTATTCACCAATACTTTCCAAACAGTCCCTGCAAATGTCCAACCCCCCTGTATAGCATGCATGTAATGTTTCTATGTTACTAAAATGTTTCTGAGACTGTTACAAAATATTTTTTTGGCTCTCCACAAGCTGCTGCCAATGCATGAAATGCATTATATATATATAAAAGGATCATTGCATCAACTATTTGGAATATTTCCATGAGTAAATACAGACCTTTTAAACCCCTTTAAAAATAAAATGATGTTTAAATATGCAAATAAACACTTAGGTTATATATTTTAACATTAAAAAACAGGAACCCTCCATGACCCTTAAAGTGTGTCAACAAGGTTGAGCCACTTATTGTTCTAACAATATAACAGATTTGTTTGGCCCAGTAGCAGATAAAGGAAGATTAGAATAACATGAATACGGGATTTCTTTAACTATTGTATTACAAATGACAGGTTTTGAGAAATTGCTTTGTGCGGCTGCATATAATAGAGACATGAGTAACTGCAGAGTCAAAGGTTTGAACTTGAGGAGGTTTTGCAGTTTTTGTGTTGCTTCTAGATTAGTGAATATTATTGATATATGATCTACAGTGACTTGCAGAAATATAATATTGGATATTATTTTTCAACCTCTTAGAGAGATGTTGAACTCCAAAATGTGCCATAATACATTACAACAAATAACATTAGAAAAAGGCACATAGGAATTTTATTTATTTATATGTGTACTTTTATTTCTGTTTTGGTGCATCCCTTTAAATGACCATTGTGCTGGAAAAAGTGTTTTTTTACCAAATATATGCAGTCTTTAATTAATTAACAATTACACTGGTCACCTGTTCTGAATACAAATATTACAGTGAGTGATTATTTTAGCTCTAGGTATTATTATACAGTAAATTTCACTTAATAAATTGTTTTTTTTTTTAATTTTGTATATATTTTCATAGCAGGTATAGTTAGTATGGCAGCACTGCAATAATTTTGTTCTGGTGCAAAATGCCCCCACCTACTGCTCAACTGCAGTGGCACTTACCCCAGGCTCCATTTTCCTCCAGGCCCTGCTCTCTCCTCTGACTCAGGAGAGGAGGAGCCGGCAGTGAGAGGAGCCAGCAGTGGAGGAGCCAGGACAAGGAGCAAGCAGGTAAGGGAAGTTTGGTGTGGGGAGAGATATAGACAAGAGAGTGAGAAGAGAGGAGGAGGAGGAGGAGAGAGCAATGAGAGAGAGTGAAGGGAGAAAGGGAGAGGGCAGAGAGAGAGGGAGAGAGAATATGAGATAGGGAGGGGATAGAGAGGGATAGGGGAGGAGAGAGTGGGACAAGGGGAGAGAGTGAAAGCAGGGAGAGAGAGTTAATTGAGGGAGAGCGGGAGAGAGTGAAGGGAGGGAGCGTGTGAAGGAAGGGATAGAGGAGAGAGAGAGAGAGTGAGAGGAGAGAGGAAGAGAGAATGAATGGAGGGGTGAATGGAGAAAGAAAGGGAAGGAGAGGGAGGGAGAAAGAGAGAGGACAGGAGAGAGAGATGAGGGAGGAGAGTGAGATATAGGGAGAGAGAGAGGGGAAGACATAGAGGGGGAGTGGAGGGAGGGTGGAGAGTGAGGGAGGAGGGAGAGAGAGGGAGAGAGAGAGGAGAGAGAGAGAGGGAGAGGGGTAGAGAGAGAAGCAAAAGAGAGCAGGAGAGAAATAGCAGGAAAGAGAGTGGAGGGAGTAAGGAAGAGAGCGAGAGAGGGAGAGAGTGGGGAAGTGGAGGTAGAGAGGGATGGATGGAGAAAGTGAGAGGGAGAGAGAGAGGGAGGGTGGAGAAAGAGAGGGAGGGGAGAGAGAGGGAATGGAGAGTGAGAGATACAGAGAGAGAGGGAAAGAGAATGAAGGGAGTGAGTGAGAGAGGGGGAGTGGAGGGAGAGAGGGAGGGATAGAGAGATGAGGGAGAGGGATAGAGAGGGAGGAAGAGAGAGCAGGAAAAGAGTTGAGGGAGTAAGGGAGAGAGAGGGAAAGAGAGTGAAGGGAGTGAGGGAGAGAGGAAGGAGAGAGAGGGCGGTGGAGGAAGAGAAGGAGGGAGATTGAGGGGGAGAGGGAGGGAGAGAGAGATGAGGTAAAGGGATAGAGAGGGAGGGAGAGAGCGGGAAAGAGAGTTGAGGGAGTAAGGGAGAGAGGGGGGAGAGGAAGGGAGAGGAAGGAAAAGGCAAGAGAGGGAGGAAGAGAGAGAGAGAGAGAGAAGGGGAGAAGGAGGGAGAGAGAGAGAGGGTAGAGAGTGGGGGAGTGGAGGAAGAGAGGAATGGATGGAGAAGGAGAGAGAGAGGAAGAGAGAGAGAGGGAGGGTGGAGAGAGATGGAGAGGAAAGAGAGGGAAGGGAGAGTGAGAGATACAGAGAGAGAGAGGGAATGAGAATGAAGGGAGTGAGGGAGAGAGACAGGGAGTGAAGGGAGAGAGGGAGGGAGGGTGATTGAGGGGGAGAGGGAGGGAGAGAGAGATGAAGGAGAAGGATAGTGAGGAAGGGAGAGAGGCAGAGAGAAAGAGGCAGAGATGGAAAGGTGATAGAGAGAGAGAGAGGGGAAAGAGAGAGGGAGGGAGTAAGGGAGAGAGAGAAGGAGAGGGGGAAGTGGATGGAGAAAGAGAGAGAGTGAAAGCGAAAGTTAGAGAGAGAGAAGGAGAATGAGCGAGGCTGGAGAGAGATGGAGGAGAGTGAGGGGTGGAAAAAGAGGGATGGGAGAGTGAGAGAAAAGGAAAGAGAGAGAGAGAGGGAAAGATTGAGAGAGAGAATGGGGAGTGGTGGGAGAGGAAGAGAGAGAGAGAGGGAGGAAGAGAGAGGGGTGGGAGAAAGAGAAGGGGAGAAGGAGTGAGAGAGAGAGGGGACAGTGGGGGAGTTGAGGGAGAGAGGGATGGAAGTAGAAGGAGATGGAGAGAGGGAGGGAGGAGAGAGAGGTGGGTGAGAGAGAGGGAAGGAAGAGTGAGAGATACAGAGAGAGGGAAAGAGAATGAAGGGAGTGAGGGGAGAGAGAGGGAGGGAGATTGAGGAGGGAGTTGGAGGAAGAGAGAGATGAGAGAGAGGGATAGAGGGAGGGAGAGGGAAAGAAAGTGAAGGGAGTGAGAGAAGGAGAGAAAGGGGGAGTGGAGGGAGAGAGGGGGAGATTGAGGGTGGAGAGGGAGGGAGAGATATGAGGGAGAGGGATAGAGAGCGGGAAAGAGAGTTGAGGGAGTAAGGGAGAGAGAGGGAAAGAGAGTGAAGGGAATGAGGGAGAGATAGAGGGAAAGAGAGTGAAGGGAGTGAGGGAGAGAGAAGGAGATAGAGGGGGACTGGAGGGAGAGAGGGGGAGGGAGAAAGAGGGAGGGTGAGAGAGGGAAACATAGTGAAGGGAGTGAGGGAGAGGCAGAATGAGAGAGAGAGGGGGAGTGGAGGGAGATTGAGGGGGAGAGGGAGGGAGAGAGAGATGAGGGAGAGGGATAGAGATGCAGGGCGAGAGGCAGAGATGGAAAGGGGATAGGGATTGTGGGGAAGAGGGAGGGAGAGAGAGATGAGGGAGAGAGAGGTAAAGAAAGTGAAGGAAGTGACAGAGAGAGAGAAGGAGAGAGAGGGGGAGTGGATGGAGATTGAAGGGGGAGAGGGAGGGAGAGAGATATAAGGGAGAGGGATAAAGAGGGAGGGAGAGAGGCAGGGAGAAAGAAGCAGAGATGGAAAGGGGATAGAGAGAGAGGGGGAAAGAGAGAGGGAGGGAAAGATAGTGGGAAAGAGAGCAGTGGGTGTAAGGGAAAATAAGAAGGAGAGAGGGGGAGTGGAGGGAGAAGGAGAGGAAGGGTTAGAGAGGGAGAGAGAGGGAGCGAGGGTGGAGAGAGATCGAGGGGAGTGAGAGGTGCAGAGCGAGGGATGGGATAGGGGGAGAAAGCAAAAGAGAGAGAGGGAAAGATTGAGGGAGAGAGAGAATGGGGAGTGGTGAGAGAGTGTGGGAGAGAGAGGGGAAGGAGAGAGAGAAGGGGAGAAGAAGAGAGAGAGAGGGGAGAGAGAATGGAGGGAGGGAGGGATGAATGGAGAAGAAGAGAGAGGGAGAGGGGAGAGAGAGGGAAGGGAGAGTGAAAGATATGTAAAGAGAGGAAATGTTTAATTTCCATGGTGGTCTAGCTGTTTCTAAATGACACGTTGATATATTTATAGAGACCATGCCTTGGTCTGACCACAATATAGGTCCAATTTCTGTTTTGATCACTCTTTTTAAAGTTACACTGTTCACAAGTATGTAGTCCAGTCTAACATGCTTATCATGTCGATGAGAATAAAAGGAGTAATCCCTTTCCTGGGGGTGAAAGGTTCGCCATGAGTCACATACTTGATATTTCATTAAAATATTATGAAAAAGATTAATTTTTTGTTTCGCGTGGGAATCTAAAAATATCCCTTTGTGGGATTTCCTATCTAGATCCGCATCCACACATAGGTTAAAGTCCCCACAAATGATGAGTGCACACGAGCTATATCGTCTTATCAGATTAAATATTCGGTTCAGAAAACTAATTTGCCTTTGATTTGGTGCGTATATGTTGACTATTTTAAATTTCTCACTATTTATTAAGCCTCCCCAAATTATATAACGACCATTGGGATCTATTATGAAGATTTCTTCCAGCAAAATTAATTTATGGTTAAAAAGGATTGAGACTCCCCGGGCTTTTTTCTTATAAGTAGAATTAAGAGTCAGGCCTATGTTTTTCATTTTAAAGTAGGGAATCTTACCTGTCTGCCAGTGGGTCTCCTGGAGGCATACCACATCAGCTAAGCCGGATCCAAACGATCTCTGGCATATCTGTCTTTTTACACCTAAATTTAGTGTTTTCTCCACCAGGGAATTAATTATTCGGTCATCCACCACAGTTGTTTTCCGTGGTCTTCCGGGTCTTTTGGTGTTGCTGAGCTCACCGGTGCGTTCTTTCTTTTTAAGTATGTTCCAAACAGTTGATTTGGCCACACCTAATGTTTTTTGCTATCTCTCTGATGGGTATATATATATATACTGATGGATAGATATGTGTGTGTATGTTATTAGTGAACACATATTTATAAATATGTCTAATACTACGAACTAGTCACTTGCCCGTCAAAAATGAAAGCATAATAATTGCAATGCTGTTTGCCTCACCATGCACAACAAAGCCTTGAAATGCGAGCCTCGCTATGCACTGCTTCTCTCTCTCCTTCCCACCTTCTGTGTCCTCTCCCTCCTCTTCTCTCCTTCTCTTACCTCTTGGCGCCCATTGCGGGCCTCCTGTCACAAATGATGGGATAATATTTGATTTTCCTCTCTCTCCGTTTCCCTTCCCCCACTCCCTCCCCTGTGTCTCTTCCCTCCCTCTTCCTCCCTCCCCTTTGTCTCTCCCCCTTCCCATGTGTCTCTCCTATTCCCCTTCCTCCCCTGTGTCTCTTCTCTCCCTCCCCTGTGTCTCTTCTCTCCCTCCCCTGTGTCTTTTCCCCCTCCCCTGTGTCCCTTCACCTTCTCACTACTCTGTGTCTCTACCCCCTTTTCTCCCCTGTGTCTCTTTCCCCCTCTCCCATCCCTGTGTCTCTTCCCCACCCTCCCCCTCCCCTGTGTCTCTTACCCCCCCTCACCCTCCCCTGTCTCTTTGCCCCCTCTTCCTTCTGTGCTCATTGCGGGCCTCGGCATGTGCTATGCACAAACCCGCAACTTTGTGGGACTCTTCCTCCTTCTGCGGCCATTACGGGCCTCTTCCCCCCTGTGCCCATTGCGACCCTTGCAGTGAGTGTCTTCGGGCACTCCTCGAAGGTCTCTCACCCCCTCTACCTTGTGGACCTAGAGACACATTCAATTCCAAGCCCACAACTCAATCGCAGACGTCCATATGTCTCCGGCTGTGTTGCGGGCTTCTGTTCGTCTCGGATTGCGAAGCCATTCAATAGATCAAGGCCGCAAGTTACTGTCCCAAAGCTGAAACCATAAACCATGCACTGGGTCATAGCAGTTCAGAACAGGAACATGATCAATTAAGTAAGCTTGTAACCGCCCATTTCGAATAAGCCAATAGAAAATGAGACTGACATAACACATGGAGGTTAGGTTCTGGGGTGTGATATGCGATCAGAGTAGAAAAAATAATTATGAAATAGAATACCAATACTGTTCTAGTCGATATTGGTGTCCATATGTATTAACTCATTGATATGATTTTCCTGCCGATTTGCGAGCTTGATACTGTTGTGCAATTAATTCTAATGTCTATCAACACTTTCCCTGTTATTTACAGTGCAGTCTTGATTTTTTATTTGCATTTAAAGTGCTACAAATAGTAGTTTAACACCCTTGTGAGTTCTCTCTAGCATTTGTTGGATTTTCGTCTTCATTTGCCGTTTATGGGTGTGAAAACATTTAAAGCCTTGGGGAGGCTGTAAGTTACAGGTTTAACCATCGCCATTTTTTCCAGGCCGTAACTCGAAAGCTGTTTGGAGCCCGCAAAAAAACGCCAATTCAATAGCAAATTAGCTTGCTACCTCACTTACGGAAAGCTCAATTGAATGTGGCTCTTATTACAGGCCTCGCAATTAGCGCCTTTGGTCTGTGGCCATTACGGGCCTCATTCCCAGCAATTGCTCTCTCCCCTGTGCCCATTATGGGCCCTCGTAATGAGCGCCTTTCCCCCTCTATACCTTGTGGGCATTGCAATGATCGGCTTTGCTGATCCTTGCAGACCTTGGCATGCGCTATGCGCATGAGTAAACCCGCGACTTTGCAGGTCTCGCCCTCCTCCTTCCTGACCCCTGCGGCCATTACGGACCTCTCCCACCTGTACCTTGTGGGCCTATTGTGGGCCTCACAATGAGCGCCTTTGGGAGTCCCGCAACTTTGAGAGTGTTACGAATAAACTCACAATTACCACAACTTTATATGTGATAGATTATGTATTCTATTTAAAAAATAACTAAAATGTACAATTTTTTATCATTCTTTGGTCTGATATAAAATGAGTTTTGTGAGAAAGTGTCTTTTTCTCTTATTTTCAAAAGCATAATTTCATACATATTTTACTAACTCACTATTACCCAAAATGATTTGTATTATACATTCTGAGAAGTTTTTTTGTGGGTATCTATACCAGTCACTATAATAAGGAACTCTTCTTTTCTTTTAATTTGTTAAAGGTTAAGTGGTGTCAAGTGCTTGTAACTAATACCCCTTTGATCCTTTGTTTTTGGTTAACCGCTTATTGGCAAGTGATGTATTAATGGTGGCTAGCCTAGACCACCAACTTACTACTATTATGAGAGACCATTTATAAAGTTATGATTGGTGGGAAGAAAGTATGTAGCAAATATACCGGCCGTTCCCCTGAGACCCTAAATCTGAGACCCCAATCATTTCACCAGAGCAAGTGTAAGTACCTGTCTTCCTCATACCCCAATCCTTCACACCCCCAGGGCAAGTGTAAGGACCTGTCTTCCTCATACCCCGATTCTTCACACCCCCCACGGCAAGTGTAAGGACCTCTCTTCCTCATACCCCGATCCTTCACACCCCCCACGCCAAGTGTAAGAACCTGTCTTCCTCATACCTCGATCCTTCACAGACCCCACGGCAAGTGTAAGAACCTGTCTTCCCTCTACCCTGATCCTTCACCCCCCCCCCCAGTAAGTGCAAGGTGCTGTCTTCCTTGTACCCCGATCCTTCACACCTCCCAGAGCAAGTGTAAGAACCTGTCTTCCTCATACCCTGATCCTTCACACACCCCCAGGGCAAGTGTAAGGACCTGTCTTCCTCAAACCCCAATCCTTCACACACCCCCACGCCAAGTGTAAGAACCTGTCTTCCTCATACCTCGATCCTTCACACACCCCACGGCAAGTGAAAGAACCTGTCTTCCCTGTACACCGATCCTTCACACCCCCACAGTAAGTGAATTGTAGTCCTTTAGCTGTCACCTGCTCTCTACAGTTTTACATAATCAGCATCAATTACAAATATTTTCCTCACACAAATCACATTGTCGTTATATTTCCTTTATTGAGGTTTCCCCATCAGATAAGATAATTAGTATTTTACATATAATTCATTATGTGGCAAGTCCACAATTGCTGGGAATCATCAAAAGCAAATACAAGACTGATGTACACTCCAGGCAAGAGATTGGGGTGTCTGTCCGCTTATAAATAAAGATTTTGTAGTTTCAATGAATTGTAGTCCTTTAGCTGTCACCTGCTCTCTACAGTGTTACATAATTAGCATCAATTATATATATTTTCCTCACACAAATCACATTGCTGTTATATTTCCTTTATTGAGGTTTCACCATCAGATAAGCATCTCTCTATAATTAGTATCTTACCTATAATATCATTATGTTGCAGAAATCCACAATCGCTGGGAATCATCCAAAGCAAAGACAAGGCCGATGTACACTTCAGGTAAGAGAGTGGCGTGTTTGTTTGCTTATAAATAAAGATATTGTAGTTTCAATAAATTGTAGTCTTTTATCTGCTTGGGAGATGTCAGTTCTGTCAGTCTGGTCATAGAATTGGGTCGGTATAATTAATAGCAGATGCCCATGAATCAACCAAAGCAAATGGCCAGTGTAGATAATAGTCTATAGTATAGATATATTATAGATATATGTGATTTATTCATATTAGTTCTGTGTCAGACAATAAGTGGAGTTTAGTTACTACGGTAATAACCTGTCTGTGTTTAAAATGGGTAAAAATAGATCTATTTGGGCCTGTTCCTTTTGCGTATGTGTCACTTTGTACAAAGGAACTTCTGCTATACATTATATATAATCACTATATGATGAGTTGTCTAATGGCTGCCATCCCAAGGCTGAGCTGGGCCCTCCAGGTCACAAACACTTCTTACATTAGAGACGTGTCATAATAGATGATGTCACAGAGCCCCAGGGCTCTATATAAGGAGCTTTTATGGGAGGAAAAGTCACTTATCCCAGGAAGACCAACAGATGAGCAGCTGGATATCTGTGTGCCCATGGCGAATATAGGAAGCCTTACAGGAGAAAACTCTACCTTGTACATGAAGTCTGAGATATTGTATAGATAAAGGTAAGGCTTAATAATTGGGTAATTTGGTGAATTGTAACTTTCTAATGCTATGTATATTATTGTATAGTCTCAAGTCTCATGTCTTTATTGTATCTCTTGTATCTTTCTACAGAAAATGGTAGCACGCAATAAATATAAGAAATAATTACATATGTGAGGTAAGTAAAGACGTTTCTTCAGTTTATTTGTTCTTGACAATAGCGACTCTGTTCTGACCAGACCTCACCTTTAATTGGCATGACAGGGATGCCTTTGGTTTGACAGCAGCTCTGCAATGTGTATTTTTCCCATTAAAGGGGAAGATTTGTCACCCTAATGTATATGAGTTTTGCTATATGTCTCTGAGTATGTAATCCCTTGTGAGTAATTATGTAAGGAGAGCGGCCTTATGTTGCCAATGTCGCCAAGAAAAATACACCAACCCCAAACAGTTACCCACAGTCTATTAATAAGGACCTTGATATGTGGATATGAAAGCATCATATATCACAATAACATCACAAAGCCAACTTATATAGATGTAGGGACTGAAGATCTGCAAGTTAATGTCTGATGTGCAAAGACATACTGTAGTCCTATAATTTGCATTATATTTGTTTGAAGAAATAGACATAGCTAATGGGTAAATAGGCACATACAGTCTTTAATTCATTACTAATCATATGCAATTATGCTTTATTGGGGCAGCCATTGTCTTCTTTGCACATCTTTTTCTCTGCATTCCCCACCTGTTGTAGTAGCAAGGGATGCAAAAGTGGTGACTCCTGTTACAGTATAAATTACATTTAGTATTAAAAAGCTATATTTTCTTAAATGTTCTTATACTTTCTAAAATATTTTGCCCATTATAGTTACATAGTATTTGGGCTGAATAAAGACAGTTAGTCCATCAAGTTCAACCTTTTTAGATCTCTTCTGATCCTTTTAATATGTGGACTATTTCTTAATAATTGTTAATTGATCCAGAGGAAGGCAAACAAAAAAAAACATTGAAACTTTGCCAATTGTCTCATAATGTGAAAAAAGCAAAATTCCTTCCTGACCCAGAGACTGGCGATTGAACTTCTCCCGGGATCAACCCAATATTCCTTTGCTAGTTATCTAGGATAACCCTGAATGCCCTCTTTATTTAAAAATATATATAACCCCTTTTTAAAGTTATCTATCAAATTTGCTGTCTCCACCTCATTTGGTAGAAAATTCCACAGTTTAACCACCCTAACTGTGAAGAACCCTTTTCTTACTTTAAGGTGAGATCTTTTTTCCTCTAACCTCAAGGGATATGCTCTTGTCAGTTGAAAATCTCTTGGTACAAAAAGTTCCTCACAAATCAAACTGTTGTCAAGGTTGAAGGAAAGATCAGAACGGTCTGCCTTCCCTCTGGTGAGATGTCTGATAAACCAATGCATTATATTGACCTGCGAGATTATATCCTTGGGAAGTCCCTTAATAAGGTTTCTTTATCTCCTAGCTGAACTGGAATGTCTCACCTTGTGTTCCTCATCATCAAACTGCTTTCAAGGTAGAAGTAATGGTCAGAATGGTTTCTTGGAAGCTCATGTCACAGGGTTTTAAGCCCCTCAGAATGAATGATTATTTCAGCCCTCTGGTAAGATGTCTGATAAACTAATGTATGATATTGACCTGGGAGACTATATCCTTGTGAAGTCTATTTATAAGGTTTCTATATCTCCTAGGTGGACTTGACCACTCACCTTGTGTACCTTACCAATCAAACTGTTGTCAAGGTGGGAAGGCAAGGTCAGAATTGTCTGCATCCCTATGGTGAGATGTCTGATAAACCAATGCATGATATTAGCCGTCCGTGAAGATTATGTCCTTGTGAAGTCTCTTAATAAGGTTACTTTATCTCCTAGGTGGACTGGGACAACTTCCCTTGTGTTCCTCACCAATCAAACTGCTGTCAAGGTTGAAGTAAAGGTCAGAATGGTTTCATGGAATTTCATGTAACAAGGTTTCAAGCCCCTCAGCATGAAAAAGGACTCACCCTGTCTGCCATTGTGGTTAGCCCCTTGGTCATCAGTTGCAAAGAGTGGTAACTGTGGCAATTCACCTGTGTAGCCGACACCAATAGACCTGGGCCTGCTAATCTACTACTGAACGTCTTCACTATAGAGACTCATGGTAAACTATACATTAACATATGTACTGATATTATACATCCGAAATCTGAGCTCTGCAGAAGAAATTGAAATGAACATAAGTCTATATATCTGGCAGAACGTTCTGTATCTGTGCAAGCAAATGTTTTTATGATACTTAGGGAGTTGTACTTTCACTGTGTTGTTTTTTTTTTCAGATAAAGACCACATTGTGACACTGAGCCCTCTCGATACACTCTCTGCATACTTGCTCTGTCTGCCATCGTGGTTATCCCCTTGGTCATCAGTTTAAAAGAGTAAGAACAGTGGTAACTCACCTGTGTAGCCGACACCAACTTAACTGGCCTCCCAATCTACTACTGAAGTCCTTCAGTATAGAGACTCATGGTAAAATATATTTTAATATATATATATTATATATTACTTGTGAAGTCTGCTAATTTAAGAATCATATGCAGGTAGCAGAGAAATTGCCTCAAATGTCTGATAAACCCATGAATGATATTGACCTGTGAGATTATGTCCTTGTGAAGTCTCATAATAAGGTTTCTTTATCTCCTAGGTGGACTCGACCTCTCACCTTGTGTTCCTCACCAATCAAACTGCTGTCATGGTTGAAGGAAAGGTCATAATAGTCTGCATCCCTCTGGTGAGATGTCTGATAAACCAATGCATGATATTGACCCTATATTGTAATTGTGAGCGTATGTCCTTGGGGCGTCTCTTAATAAGTTTTCTTTATCTCCTAGGTGGACTCTACCTCTCACCTTGTGTTCCTCACCAATCGAACTGTTGTCAAGGTTGAAGGAAATGTCAGAATGGTTTTATGAAAGCTCATATTGCAATGGTTCAAGTGCCTCACCATGAGAAAGGACTCTTTACAGCCCTTAGACATTCTGCATACTCGCCCTGTCTGCCATTGTGGGTATTCCCTTGGTCATCAGTTGCGAAGGGTGGGAGCAGTGGCAATTCACCTGTGTAGCCGACACCATCTGAACTGGCCTCCCAATCTACTACTGAACCTCTTCAGTATATAGACTCATGGTAAAATATATTTTAACATAAGTACTGATATTATACATCCCTATCTAAACTCTGCAGAGGAAAATTAAATTGACATAAGTCTATATATCGGGCAGAACATTCTATATCTGTGCAAGCAAATGTTTTTGTGATAATTATAAATTGATTTTTTTTTTCCCAGCTAAAGAACACATTGGGACAATGAGCCTTCTCATGACACTCTCTGCATACTTTCTCTGTCTGCCATCGTGGTTATCCCCTTGGTCATCAGTTTAAAAGAGTGGGAACAGTGGCAACTCACCCGTGTAGCCGACACCAACTTAACTGGCCTCCCAATCTACTACTGAACTCCTTCAGTATAGAGACTCAAGGTAAAATATATTTTAATATATATTCCTTGTGAAGTCTTCTAATTCAAGCATCATAAGCAGGTAGTAGAGAAACTGCCTCAAATGTCTGATAAACCCATGGATATTATTCAACTGTGAGATTATGTCCTTGCGACGTCTCTTAATATGGTTTCTTTATCTCATAGGTGGACTCAACCTCTCACCTTGTGTTCCTCACCAATCAAACTGTTGTCAAGGTTGAAGGAAAGGTCATAATAGTCTGCATGCCTCTGGTGAGATGTCTGATAAACCAATGCATGATATTGAACCTGTATTGTAACTGTGAGCGTATGTCCGTGTGAAGTCTCTTAAAACGGTTTCTTTATCTCCTAGATGGACGGGTACATCTCACCTTGTGTTCCTCACAAATCAAACTGTTGTCAAGGTTGAAGTAAAGGTCAGAATGATTTCAAGGAAGCTCATGTCACAAGGTTTCAAGGTCCTCAGAATGAAAAATGACTCTTTACATCCCTCTGGTAAGATGCCTGATAAACCAATGCATTATATTGACCTGCAAGATTATATCCTTGTGAAGTCTATTAATAAGGTTTCTTTATCTCCTAGCTGGACTGGAATATCTCACCTTGTGTTCCTCACCATCAAACTGCTTTCAAGGCAGAAGTAAAGGTCAGAATGGTTTCATGGAAGCTCATGTCACAGGGTTTTAAGCCCCTCAGAATGAATGATTATTTCAGCCCTCTGGTGAGATGTCTGATAAACCAATGCATGATATTGACCTGGGAGATTATCTCCTTGTGGAGTCTGTTAATAAGGTTTTTTTTATCTCCTAGATGGACTTGACCACTCAACCTTGTGTACCTTACCAATCGAACTGTTGTCAAGGTTGAAGGCCAAGTCAGAATGGTCTGCATTCCTCTGGTGAGATGTCTGACAAACCAATGCATGATATTAGCCTGGAAGATTATGTCCTTGTGAAGTCTCTTAATCAGGCTACTTTATCTCCTAGGTGGACTGGGACATCTCACCTTGTTGTGTTCCTCACCAATCAAACTGCTGTCAAGGTTGAAGTAAAGGTCAAAATGGCTTCATGGAAGCTCATGTCACAAGGTTTCAAGCCCCTCAGCATGAAAAAGGACTCTTTACAGCCCTCGGGTAAGACACTCTGCATACTCGCCCTGTCTGCCATTGTTGTGGTTAGCCCCTTGGTCATCAGTTGCAAAGAGTGAGAACTGTGGCAATTCACCTGTGTAGCCGACACCAACATAACTGTGCCTCCTTATCTACTACTGAACTCCTTCACTATAGAGACTCATGGTAAACTATATATTAACATATGTACTGAAGAAATTGAAATTAACATAAGTCTATATATCTGTCAGAACATTCTATATCTGTGCAAGCAAATGTTTTTGTGATAATTAGGAAGTTGTACCATAGTGTACCTTCACTGTGTTGTTTGTTTTTTTCAGATAAAGAACACATTGTGACAATTAGCCCTCTCGTGACACTCTCTGCATGCTCGCTCTGTCTGCCATCGTAGTTATCCCCATAGTCATCAGTTTAAAAGAGTGGGAACAGTGGCAACTCACCCGTGTAGCCGACACCAACTTAACTGGCCTCCCAATCTACTACTGAACTCCTTCAGTATAGAGACTCATGGTAAAATATATTTTAATATATATTCCTTGTGAAGTCTTCTAATTCAAGCATCATAAGCAGGTAGTAGAGAAACTGCCTCAAATGTCTGATAAACCCATGAATATTATTCACCTGTGAGATTATGTCCTTGTGAAGTCTCTTAATAAGGTTTCTTTATCTCCTAGGTGGTCTGGACCTCTCATCTTGTGTTCCTCACCAATCTTCCTGTTGAAGGAAAGGTCCGAATGGTTTCATGGAAGCTGATGTTACAAGGTTTCAAGTCCCTCACCATGAAAAATTACTCTTCAAAGCCCTCCCTTGAGACTCTCTGCATACTCCCTCTGCCTGCCATTGTGGTTATCCCCTTGGACTCTTTTGTACAAGTAAATAAAGATACCTCATTCTTGAGTAGATCAGATCTGTGTCATTCTTTACTCAAACTGACCCGTAACACGTGGCAAATACAAAACAATATTGAGTATTGGAAGTCACTGTTGGACATATAGCCACGCTCTCAGTGTTTATTGTATGATGACTTGGGCCATTGTCCACCACACTCTCACCTTCTTATGTCACTTTCCTATCTCAGTCAGTTCTCAGGAGCAGGGTCATCACTTCCTCATATGTCAGAATGATTATTGTGTGTTATAGTGTGTATTTTTCAGTACCTACTGTAATCTTAAACCTTTGTATATATGTAACATTCTCAGTCCCTATTTTGTTTTGCAACAATTATATAAAATGACCTTCTAATCAGCATTGTCATCCACCCAATCTCTATAGATTATACTCTGTATCAGAGGGTTATGTTATACAGTGCCTTGCAAAAGTATTCACCCCCCCCCCCCTTGGCATTTTTTGTGTTTTTTTGCCTCCCAACCTGGAATTAACATGGATTGTTTGAGGATTTGCATCATTTAATTTACAGAACATGCCCACAACTTTGAAAATGTATTTTTTTAATTTTATTATGAAGCAAACAGGACAAATAGGACAAAATAACAGAAACATTCAATCTGCATAACTTTCAAAAAAGGTGTGTATATGTACTGACAGATCATGTGACACTTAGATTGCACACAGGTGGACATCATTTCACTAATTATGTGACTTCTGAAGGTAATTGGTTGCACCAGAGCTTTTTATGGGCTTCATAACAAAGGGGGTGAATACATACGCACATACCAATTTTCTGCTTTCTATTTCCAAAAAATAGTTTCATGTATATATTTTTCTCATTTCACTTCACCAGACTATTGTGTTCTGATCCATCACATAAAATTCAGATTAACAAAACATTGAACTTAAGGCTGTAATTTAACAAAATAGGTAAAAAGTCAAGGGGGTGAATACTTTTGCAAGGCACTGACAACCCTGACCTTGTTATGCGGACAGAAATGCAAAACAACATGGATTATATGTAAGGTTTCTGCTGAGCATCTGGGGTTTAGGAGTGAAGCAGGCGTCAGCAAACCCGCAACTTGCTGGCCAACAAACTCGCAATTACAACAACTATATATATGATTGATGGCTAGTAGGCTATGAATTGAAGGTTTATATGATTAGCTACTGTGCCTAATGATAATGCTCAGTTTTACAAACAACCCTAGGTTGTTGGTTTGCTTACAAGCTTGTTTGGTCAAACGGCTGAGCAAAGCCGCCTAGTGTAGAAGAAAATGCCTGAATGTACAGAGCGGAGGGCCTGGGTACTGTTTGCTTCCCGTGGCTGGGTGCTTGGTCTGCCTATAAGTAGACTGTAACTGCTTATTTAAGCTTAACATAGCACACGTATCTTGAGGTGTGTCGTCTGAAAGTCTAGAATTATTATTGTTATTATTAGTCTTTATTTGTATTGCGCTAACATATTCCGTAGCGCTATACAGGGGTTAAATATGAATAACAAATAATTTGGACACATTACAAAGAATGGACGGTCCTGTCTTCGAGCTTAAAATTAAACGTACATAGTGCTTTCCATAAAGCATCTGTCAGGATTGAAAACTCGCAGACTTACATTCTAAAGAGTACGTTTGATGTACAGGGTGATAGATGCATTGTGCATATTAAGGCTGAAGGTGATGAGCTTCTTAAAACAGATTACCTTTAGTGAGGTTTTGAAGTATTTGAAGTGGGAGGATAGTCTTGTGGAGTGAGGCAAGGAGTTCTATAGAGTATGATCAGCACGGGAAAAGTCCTGAAGACGGGAATGAGAGTGGGTGATATGAGAGGTAGATAGAAGAAGCTTATTAACAAAGCAAAGAGGATGGTTGGGAGAGTATTTAGAGATGTAAGAGGGTGCATTACTGTTGAGGGCTTTATACATTAGGGGCAATATTTTACATTTTATTCTGGAGGCTATGGGAAGCCAATGGAGTGATTGACAGAGTGGTGGTGCAGAAACTGGGCATTGAGTATGGTATATGTGTCTAGCGGATGCGTTCAATATAGAGTATAGAGAAATGAGAGGTTGATAGAATACTAGAGACTTCATTCTTAGTTACAGGCTCAAAGGAGTTCATAATGGATATAGGATTGGGGAAAGGTGAAGACAGGGTGCTATCAGTTTGTTGAGTGCAGGGTGAGTTAGGGCCACATTGAGACAAGGTGTCATTAACTCATATTGTCAGTAATTTATGAATATGTCCAAGGGAGCATGACATTGTTACATTGGGATTATGTGTTATTGTGTGGTTATATATTGCCTGTACATGGTCATTATGTATCCTAGTTATAATATATTATAAGAGGGAAAATGTTATATAGAACATATGTGGAATTGGTAGAAATGCTCTGCATAGAAGTTAGCTGCAGATTATTGCACACTCACACATACAGACCTTTGGTCAAGACAATTGCATGTACTTCAAGTAATCCTAAGCAAACACTTGAGTTTAACATAAAGGTTTGTTCACTAGATATCTGGTGAATTTGATCTCAAGAGCTTTGATAGCCCAAGGTTGCAAGCCATATGGTCCTACATCACACATACTCAAATGTACACAAGGATGTGGTATTGGAGAGTATAAATATGTTGTTTTGATCACTCAATAAAGGTTGAGAGATAGTTTTCACATAAACTAGGTGTGAGACTATTTCTGTGTGCTGTATCCTGACTTAGGGAGTGGTCTTGCCATGGGCCACTAAGTAATCTGGATCCAGTATTATCTGCCTGTACCTTTTGGCATTGTCCTCTTCAGAAGCCATCTTTTGTGCCACAAGGAACAGGAACTACATGATTCTGCTGGGGTAGGTTTGAACTAGGTTCATATCAAGTCCCCTTGAAGAAGCAGATCATGACAGTTATATTATGGTTTTATTAGCAAAGTGATAGGAGCATAGAATAAACTTGTAGTGGAGGAAGTCAGCTGAAGTGCGAGACTTAGAAACAGTTGGCTTAGATCAACTTTTATATTAAAGTGGATTTTGATTGCTTAAAATACTGCACTATTCCTATCCAGTCAAAAATAAAATAATAAAACAAATCTTTATTAAACTTAAAAACATAAAAAGGAAATAAAAATGAATTCCCATGGATAATAATTTAAATAAAAGTTAAATAATACAGGAAAATAAAAATATAGCACAAAGTATCTCTCATGATCATGTTTAATTCATTCATGTGTTTATTTATTCTGTGTGTTCTGGAAGAGTTTTACCACTAGCTGTTGCAGTAAACTTATCTATACATTCTACCACTTGGAAATAATGTATTGATAACTGACAGACAGTTCTGTCCCTGATGGCTCCATTAAACAAATGCTTTGTATTATCTATAATATTTTTATGCAACCTTCATAATGATCATTCCCATGAAGTCTTTAGCTTGGGATGCTTCAATCCGTAGACCCAACGATAGGATTTTTCTTCTGCTCATTAATAACATAGCAGGTAAAGAACATGAAGAATTCAAAAAATGCTCTTTGTGTGAAGCAAGCAACTCTTTGAGTCCTTCTGCAATGTCCATTTTATATCATATACAGTGGTCACCTACTTAGGAAATGTATATTATTAGAGTAAATCCATGAATCCCATATATAGTTGTGAGCATGCGAGCCGTTGTGAAGCAAGGGTCGCAGTTGCTGGCAAGGAGCGCTGAAGGCGCTCCTTGCCAGCAACTGCGACCTTCGCAAAATTTACGAGGGTCGCAGTTGCTGGTAAGGAGCGCCAAAAGCGCTCCTTGCCAGCAACTGCGACCCTCACAAAATTTACGGAGTAACGCAAGCAAACTACAAGACCTGTTACGACCCATTACGACCTCGCAAAAATCGGCCGCAACACGCGCACATCAAAACATGAAAAATACAACAAATACACACAACAAATACCTAAAAAGCTTACTTACAGGAAGAGGGAGCATCCAGGACCTCGAAAACTAAATTACATCTCAATTTAAGTCAAATTAAAAGAGTTTAGACACTAAAAAATTCTCTAAGCGAGAGAAAAAGAGGCAGCCGAAAAAAACTAAAAGAGGCTACAGCAGTCTAAAGACGCAAAACACCACCAACACCTACGTATTTGCCGAAAAACACCTATGAGATTAGAAAACAAGGACGCAACCCAAAAAACATTACAAACAAACAAATACAAACAACAAACACATAAAAACGTTACTCACAGCAAGGGGCGGCACCGAGGACCTCTGCAAGTGAAGTTACACCTCCATTTAAGCACAAATTTTGGAGTTTAGACACACGAAAATCACATAAGCGAGAGAAAAAATGGCCGCCGAACAAAACGAAAAAGAGACTAAAGGTCCCTAAACACGCAAAACACTACCATAAACACGCAAAACACCACCAAACAGCTACGGATATTCCGAAAAAGCCCACCAAACAGCTACGGATATTCCGAAAAACTTGCACGACATACAAAACGAACTACGCTACTTCAGCCACATTATATACACCAAACACCCTTAGCTCACTTACAATTTCATTGCTGTAATTTTTTGACGGGCAATTCGCTAGTGAATAAATAAGATTGTTGCAGGACACTATGATATATTTTTTTGTTGGACAAATATTTTATTTAGAGTGAGAAGCTTTTGAGACATACAATTATTTTTCTCAAGTCAAAAGTGATCCTGATTAGATATCACAAATTATGCCTTTACACTAGTGGAGTAAAAATATAAAATAATACACTGAACACATGCATCCCATTCCCAAAGCAGACTATAGACTATGAACTTGGTCAAAGCGTCACAATATATTGATTAAAGGCAGTGGCGGAGTTAGAGCATAGAGGGCCCCAGTGCAAAATACAATTTTGGGCCCCCCATGGAGAGGTTGTAAAAATATTTTTGTACTTGCCCCCAGCCCCAGGTACCAATTAACTTAGAACCCTCCCCAATATGCCTTCCCATAACATTTCCAAGACCCCATTCAAATTCTGCCCAAGTCCCCTTTTATAGCTGCTCTCCTTCCCTTACCTATCTCTACATAGCAGCCAGTCCGTCTCAGCAGCCATCTGCACATAGCACCCTAGCACCCAGCCCCTCTCAACATCCACCTCCACAGAACCCCCCTTCTCAGGATCCATCCTCACACAACACCCAACCCCTCTCAGCAAACACCGCAGATAACACCCATCCCCCCTGTTCTTTGCTGAAATCCGGCCCCAGTGTGCTGAACAACTCCACACTGTCACCTCTCGGAGCTTCAGTAGAAATAAAATGAAATGCAAAAGAAAATAAATAATTTAATTAACATATCTGGTCCCATTAGATAATGGCCCTGGTGCACTGCACCGCCTGCACCACTGATTAAAGGGATTTGGAAGGTTTATGGATTTTGCTAGGCTTGTATATACACAATACAACACAATATTGTACAAAGGAGTGCTCTTAAATACTACTAATACAATTTTAAAAAGTCAACAGGAACTCTCTCCCTCTTCAATGGTATTGAAACTACGTATTTTGTAAAACAGCAATCCGCTGATCTCACTTCCAGAGGTAATTCTAAATAATGATCCTTGTTTGGTATAAAAGTGCCCAAAATGTGTTTAGTTTTCCTCCTTTTCCTCTTTTTCACTGACAGGTTAATCCTCTTTCAGTGGTTAACCCCATGACATACAATAATTGCATATGTGTGATCATTTTCAAGATACTCAAGATCTAATGAATCATTTCCTTCAAAGGCTTAAAACATCTATAAAAGCATACGTAGATAAGATGTCTCAAGAGCCTTAAAAGGCTGATAAAAGACAATGCCAAGTAGCAGATATTGATATCCTTTGCTATTAAACTCATTAAAAATGTCAGAATCAAAATCCGAGAAAGAAATAGATCCCCCAGAGGAAATATTGGTCTCAGGAAATTACTTTTCGGTCAGAGGCCATGAATGTTTGAAAACTTAGAATTCAGTGAAGAAGATCAGAAAGCAGATACAGTACCACATAGTATATTTATTATTTTGGCACAATTTTATCAAATTAATGGCTTTCTGAGTACATGAAATAGTGAAATATTTATTACATGTTCACTGGCATCAGCTGTAGTCATTGACTCTATAGGTTTGTAAGAATAAGCCAACTTTAGAGTCTATTTTTCTAATATAATAAAAAAATAATGACTTTACCAACATAAAGGAAATCTGGTCACATATATAGTTGTGAGCATGCGGGTTGTTGCTAACGCTGCGGGCTCGTGTAGCAAGCCTGCGGCCCTCGCAAAGCGAGGTCCTCAGTTGCTGGCATGGGGCGCCGAAGACGCTGCACTTAGAAAAAAAAACATTACGACCTCGCAAAAATGCGACCTTACCGCCCGAAACGCGCGCACTTGAAAACATTAAAAACATAATAAATACACACAGGAAACACATAAAAAGCTTACCCACAGCAAAGGGGGGCACAGAGGACCTCAAAAAGTGATGTTACACCTCAATTAAACTCGAAATACAAGAGTTTAGACACTCGAAAATCACCGCAGCAAGAGAAAAAATGGCCGCCGAAATAAACGAAAACGAGGCTACAGGACTCTAAAGACACAAAACACCACCAAACACCTACGGATTTTACAAAAAAGACGTATGAGATCCGGAAAACGAGTCCGCAATCCGCACGACCCTAAAAACATTAGAAACACAATAAATACACACAACAAACACATACAAACATTACCCACAGAAAGGGGGCACCAAGGACCGCTGCCAGTGAAGTTACACCTCCATTTTAGCCCAAAATACAGAGTTTAGACCCCCGAAAATCACCTAAGCGAGAGAAAAAATGGCCGCCAACCAAAACGAAAACGAGGCTAAAGGACCCTAAAGATGCAAAACACCACCAAACACCTACGGATTTTCCGCAAAGCCGGACGAGATCCGAAAACAAGGACGCAAAATCAGCCACAGCCGCATACCACACATTAGGTGCCATTTTAGAACACTAACTTACACAATCTAGAAGCACACAGCTACCCTAACGCCTTTTCCTCGCGCACGCACACTATTTACACTACACACTGCACACATTGCTGACACTTACACAGCAGCTCCACAGCACTGATGCTGCAGCAACATGAAAACAGATTGTCAGCTCTTCTGCACAATGCTTCCTGCATATATTACTTCACAATAGGTAAAGTATATTCATTTATTATTTTATTAATTATTCATTGGCATACAAAAAAAAAACACAACGCTGCTCATAGCACACAAACAACCAACAGCCTCGCAATAAACGCCAAAGGCGCTCATTTCGAGCCACGCGATGAGCGCCAAAGGCGCTCAGAGCGAGGCTCGCAATGAGCGCCGAAGGATCTTGGAACACCAACAAAATTAATGTTGCACACAAACAACATTACCTGCCTTACAATCTTATTGCCGTAATTTTTTGACGGGCAAGTCGCTAGTAGTATATATAACATCTAACATTTGTTTGGATATTACTTTTTACATGGATACCAGTTATACCAAGCTACATGGACTAATATTAGCTTTAGTACACTGATCCATCTGTTTTTTTAGATGATTACAGAGTACATTTAATAAGTAGTTGAAAACTTTGAAGTTACCTGTATGATGAATGAGAATGACCAGGTTGTATAAGATTGTGAAAGGTTAAAATAGGTGATTTCCATGGGAAACTTAATAAAAACTAAAACGCGGTCCTCTTCACTCAACTTTTGTTAATGTTTCCAACAATTTGAGAGTTGAGGCTGCAAAATATATATTTATTTGTTTAGTTGTTCAGTCATGTTCGAATCTCAGTGACCCAATGGACTGCAGCACACCAAGCACATGAGAGGGACTGGGTGCTAGGTAGAGATGGTGGGCCTTATTCAATTGCAAGCCCACAGATTACATTATACAGGCCATATGTCTGCAGGCTTGAAATTTGCTACAATTACAGAATGATTCAATTGAACAAGCCCGGAACTTACGGGCTGAAAACTGAAACTGTAAACCATGCAATCAAAAGTAGCATTTCCGGCTTATGATCAATTAAGCAAGGATGTAACAATTTAGAAACAGCCAATAGTAAATAAGACCATCATCATTACGTCAGTAAAACATGGAGGTTACATGTCAATCAATTAGCATTTAGAGGTCTCATATGCGATCAGACTCGCAATTCGTCAATGAATAGAATAATACAAAATGTTAAGTCTTGCGGGCTTGAAAGATCAAAGGTTTAGATGGGTTGTAAGTTACGATTTTAACAATTGAAGGGATTTTAAGCCTCTAACCCGTATATCGTTTGCGGCTCACTAAAAGATGCCAGTTGAATAGCAAATTAGTTTACGGGCTCCATTATAGGCTCCCATAAACAACAAAAGCTCAACTGAATAGGGGCTAGTATATATGTATAATAAGGATCCTTCGTCGGTGGACCACCATTTGTCTGGACTCTCTGCTATGACCTGTCCATCCCTACATAGTATAGCTCACAGCTTAATTGAAGTACATTTATATGAAACTAAAGAAATATTAGTTCCTCACCTCTCCCTTCTATCATTCATTTTAATAGCATCTAGGTGTAAACATTTAATAAACAGTATTTTAATCTCTGCAATAAATAAAAAAATAAAATAACTTTTATATTGATATATGAGCTGTCCATATTTATTAGAATTTTTCTGTAAATAAAATGCTTTTCATCGCTATTTAGGCACATTGCAATATTGGAAATGAAGAAGGTTGCCTCGTCAGTGCAGTTTGTCAGCAGGAAACTCACCCTCTTATATGATAGAGCAGAAAACATTCACAAGGAGGTAATTTAGCAAATACATATTTTCCTCTTTAGTACATAATGATAACCTGAATAAAGACTTGAATTACCAAGCAGCCTAGCCAAGCACAGTGTCTGAGTGATGAGAGCCATTTGTGTCAAGAAAAAGAAAGCAAGCGAGAAAGAAATGGGAAACCAAGAATGTACAGCCTAAGAGTTTTTTGTTTTGTTTCTTAGCAAACAGAATTATATTGGAAAAATGCAAAAGAATGCAAATAGATTAATACAGACTTTTGGTTTTTAAAAGTATGTGTTTATAAATATATTAAACAACAAAATTGTGTATATTTACCCAGAAATTCAAACTTAATCCAATTAGTTTATTGTACATTAGATTGATCGATAGTTAGATAGATAGATAGATAGATAGACAGACAGATAGACAGACACATAGACAGACACATAGACAGACAGATAGATAGATAGATAGATAGATAGATAGATAGATAGATAGATAGATAGATAGATAGATAGATAGATAGACAGAGATAGATAGATAGATAGATAGATAGATAGATAGATAGATAGATAGATAGATAGATAGATAGACAGATAGACAGACACATAGACAGACAGATAGGTAGATAGATAGATAGATAGATAGATAGATAGACAGAGATAGATAGATAGATAGACAGACAGATAGATAGATAGATAGATAGATAGATAGATAGATAGATAGACAGATAGATAGATAGATAGATAGATAGATAGATAGATAGATAGATAGATAGATAGATAGATATTTTTTTTCTTGGTATTCTAAAACTGTAAACAAAAGATAACTAAACATGGATAATTTTTTTCGTCATAATTTTTTTATGAGGTAGATTGCTGTGAAATGCCCATGTGAAGCTTAGTGAAGATCTATGTGTTTTCTGATTGTCCATCATTCTTGATGAAGTATAGAACGTATAGAAAGGATATTACATCATAAGAATTTGATAAGGGTTCCCTAGTGGTCCAATGTTTGGGATTTGGTGCTTTCACCACTGTGATCCGTGTTCAATTCCAGTCAGGGAACCAAGAGGTCACACCACCCTGAAGCTAAGCAGGGTTTGGTCTGATCAATACTTGGATGAGATACCACCTAGGAATACCAGGAGCTGTATGCTGTTGCCCACTGGAGAAGGAAATGGCAACCCACTCAGTATCTCTGCCATAAAAACCAAGTGGATCAGCATGGCCATGGGCATAAAGATGTGCCTGGTGTGTTACGGTTCATAAGGTCACAGAGAGTTGGAAACAACTTAACCACACACATTAAGGATAGTAATAGAATATTAATAATATTATTAATAATAATAACAATAAAAATCATCATAATTATTATTATTTGTATTATTATTATCGTTAGTATTATTATTTATCTTAACGTCATGTGGTTAGATTATAATTTTTGTGTTTCTAACTCTGGATTAAGACAAATTATCTGGGTAATGTCAACATTATCCAGATTCTTTATGTATTGAGGCAATAGGTATTGATTGGTGCCATCAGAAAAATAGCCCGGGTCACAAGCAATGGTAAATTCAAGGAAATCCAAATCACAATGTAAAGCAAACCCAAGTCATTCCTTCAGGCAAAAAAAGTTTTAGACTGGTGCCTTTTTATACAATGCCCCATGGGTGTGTTTCATCTTAAGTCCAGGCCTAGAGCGGCACATTTTTAGGGACAGCGTCTAGTTGGCGTTACCTATGCAGTGCCAAGCAATATGCACATAAATATCTGTGTGCAGAGATCGTTCTGTCTGTAAATGTAAATGCCACTTTCGGACTAAATGTATACTTAACTGGACACATTTCCACATATCATTTGCTATATGGGTGTGTAATAAACCTATAACTGGTATATAGCAAGTGGAAAGGAGGATGAGTAACTGGGTCATTGGGGGGAACAAATCTGAACTGTCCTAGGGAAGCATTACACCTAAATACACACCATTGCCCTTACATTGCCTCCTTTCCTCAACCACTTATTTGTGTTCCCATTTCTGTTACCCTGGGATCATGCAAATCTATGTGTCACTCTTGGGTCCGGCATAGTACTTCAAGGACGTACTGAGATGATGCAGCTTGCTTGAGGACACATGTTGGTTGTAAATTTTATATAAAGCACAAGTGTATAGCTCAGGCAGAAATAGCACTGTTAACTATCTCCTCTATACATTATACATTTTATAGAAACCTCAGTTCACAGAAAAAAGTTATATATTAGACCAGCTGAAAACTTTCACCACTTGTGGATAGACCCAAACTACATACATGACTACAGGACCACTTTAACTATTCTTGGTTTTATTTAGTTTTAATAAATGTATATATTATATTAAGTAACCCTTAATTTGTTGGTTTATAAAGTTCACTAATAGACTGAACTTTAAGAAAAATAAATGCAGAAATTGTAATTGTTCAGTTATTCAGTCATGTCTGATTCTCCATGACCTTACGGACTGTCCCTCTGAGCTCCCTCAGCCTCATGTTCATTGCTTCAATTATTTCATCTATTCATCTCCGCCTCTGCTGTCCCCTTCTTGGTGTACCTAAATATTTTCCAGCATCAGAGTCTTCTCTAAGGAATCTTGTCTTCTCATGATATGGCTGACACATATGAACTTTGGTCATCATTGGATCCTCTTGTAGTCTATTCCAGCACCACAATTCAAAGTAGTCAATTATATGGCACTCAGCCTTCTTTATGGTCCAGCTATCACATCTGTATGTTACCACTGGGAATATCATAGTTTAAAGTATGAAAACCTTTGTTGTAATAATAATAATGTAATATTTTTACTTTTTAATAGTTTGTTCAGGCTCACCATAGCTTTTCGCCACAGAAGCAAACATCTTTTAATTTCAAGGTTGTCATTTTTGTTCATGTTGCCATTTGCAGAATCTAAAAAATCTGTCACTGCCTCCACTTTTTCCTCACCTATTTGCCAAGAACTGAGATTGTTGTTTGCCATGATCTTCATCTTTTTAACATTGAGCAGCAGGCCAGCTTTTGTGCTCTCTATTTTCACCCTCATCAATAAGCATCATCCGCACATTTGAGGTTGTTGATATTTCTCCCAGCAATATGAATTGCAGCTTTTGATTCATACAGCCCGGCCTTAAGCATGATGTGTTCCATGCATAAGTTGAATAAATAAGGTGACAATTCCTTGTTGCATTCCATTCCTGATCTTGAACCATTAGGTGGTTCCATGTTTGTTTCTGACAGTGGAAGAAGTTTTCAATATCTTTGTAGAACTGGACAACTTCTGTCTCTTCAGCATCCGTGGTTGGAGCATAAACTTGGATCACAGTGATTTTAAATGGTTTGCCTTGAATTTGAATTGAAATTATTCTGTGATTCATTGGGTCGTAACCGAGCACTGCTTTTGCCACCATTTGATTGATTATGAGGGCAACTCTGTTTCTTCTGCTGTAATCTTGACTACAGTAGAAGATCTGGTGATTGTTTGATATGAAATATCCTATTCCGGCCAACTTGAGCTCACTAATTCCTAGGATATCAATGTTTAACCTTGTCATCTCATGTTTGTCCACTTCCAGTTTGCTTTGGTTCATAGTTCATACATTCCAGGTTCCTATGCTGAATTGTTATTTGTGTTAGGGGACTTTCCTTTCCCCTCCTGATACATCCGCAGCAGGGCATTCTCTCGACTTTGGCCAAACCACTTCATTAGATCTGGTGCTACTTGTACTTGCCCTCTGCTCTTTCCCACTAATATGGAAGACACTTTCTGACCTGAGCTGCTCATTTTTTGGTGCCATGTTGTTATGTCTCTAGTGGTGCTAATACATAAGGTTTTCTTAGCAAAGATACTGGAGTTGGTTGCCAACTCCTTTTCCAATTGACCATGATTTGTCTGACCTCTCCACGATCTGTCCATCTTGGGTGACCCTATATGGTATAGCCTCATTGAGGTACACAAGTCCCCTCACCACATCAAGGTAGTGATCCAGAAGATATAATACAGATATAATTGAACTAAAAGTACACTGTTTTCAATTTCTCTTTTTCTTGATAAATTTAATGTAAATATTTTCTGTTACTTTAAAGACTGCTGAGTTCTCATAATTAAAGCCAAAATACTTTAAAAAAGAAAACCTATAAATTCAACCTTTAACTTTCTATTATATGTAATTATTCTTTATGTTGTGCAGCCACCAACTTTTTTCAGCTGCTTCATCAACATGGAGACTTACACTGGATCTGTTGAAAGCCCTGGCGCTATTTAATTCCACATTTCATTTGATGCCATTAAATGCTTCTCTGCATTCAAGATCTACCTCCACCTGAAGAAGCAGAACATCATTATCAGAAGGATGGCTTCCACTGCAGACTAATTAGATAAAATAATAAATGAAGATTGTATTAATATTACTATTTCTAAAACCAGTTGCCTGTTATCAAATGTATTTCTTCAAAAGAGCATTTTGTAAATAAGGTTGCACATTTACTCCCAAATCTAAACAGCCTTGCTGTAGTTTATATATATGTAATTATATATTTTTTCCTTAGACGGCTAATAATGTGCAGTTACGTCTTGAACTAAACTTATGGTGGACCTCTGTCCTCTTTTCACAGTCTTATTAAAACTATTCTATCTCAAGCCGGTAATGGGAGCGTCAGTATTTTTTCTGCTGGCTTTTGTTCATATGCCTGACATGACATAATGCTTGCCCTCATCGAGACGCTATAACACAGAGGTAATTGAAACATAACTCACTCTAAATTACACACCTCTGTTAAAGGCTGGATCGGTGCTCTCAGTTTCTCATTTCTAAGACTCATTTCCTCGGAAAAACACACATACCTCTAAATGGATATTTAAGGAAAACAAAGCCATTCAGAATGCATTTGAGTATGTACATATTACACTACTATTGATTGTAGGAACAAAAGGCAGCTCCGAGTTCAGAAAGAAAAGCAAAAATGCTGTTAAACGTAAGTCACTGGGTTTACTACGACAGACACCAACAGAAGCCAGCAGCAAGATAAAGGTAACTATTTATTGACTAGTATACGGTCAACTGGATGTCGAAAAGAAAGCCATAAAATTTGGCGCACAGATATATCAAATGTGATACCACACTTTTTTACTATTTTTTTTATAGTTATATTGTGCTTATATCCAAATCACCATATTCTCTTGGATGTGGAAAGATCTAAATTAAGCAACCACTTGCAAGCAGAACCAGATCTACCCTTTTGGAGCCCCTAGGCAGTGAAGTGTGAGTAATCTAAATCTCACCAATTCCTAGCAGTAACAATTATTTTTCCTGTTGTAACCCTTGTTTTCCCTTTAGAGGCAAGTCTGTAAACTGCAGCATTTCTGTTTTTAATCTAGAAACCATTTTTAAGCTTTTTTAAGTTAAAAAAGTGACGCCTTTCACAGGGAAGTGCCGCTAGGCTTGCAAGGTCTAAAGTAAGACACGCCTCTGTGTTTTTTGGTATTCTACAAAGTGTGGTTAAAATATATAAATCTTTAAACATACAATACCGTATTGGTCCGAATATAAGCCGCACCTGTATATAAGCCGCACCCGTAAAGTTCAAGGGGAAAAAATAGAATAAAGATAGTACTCAAATATAAGCCGCACCCTTAAAAGTGGAGAGAAAAAGATTCTCAAAGTGATCCGCCATTGCAAGAAATAGGCTTTCTAATTAGCACTGTAGCTTTTTTTGCAGGTTACAGGCCTTACAGGATGTTAGAATCACTAAAACCGTAAATCGCTATTCAATACCGCAGTCTCAAGCACGAAAATCGGCACCCTTAACTCGCAATCGCGCAAATCAGCAGTAATTTTGCGTTCGCGAATAGAAGCCGCACACCTAACAAGCAAAGTTCGCAAATCGGCAATCATTTTTTTTTACGGTCGCGAATATAAGCCGCACCCGTAACTCGCAAGCTAGAAAATCGGTAAAAAGGTGCGACTTATATTCGGACCAATACGGTATACAAATATCCAGCTAATTGTGTTTGTGTGGTCAAAAGAAATATTGAAAACCCACAGTAAACATATCTTTAAAATATACTTGTTCTTGTTTAGTCATTCAGTCCAGTCTGACTCTTCATGACCCTAAGGATTGCAGCATGCCAGGTACTGCCAGTCTCCTACAATAACTTCATCTATCCATCTTTGCCCCGTCACCTCTTCTTCTTGTGCCTTCAATCTCCAGCATCAAAATCTTCTCTAGGGAATCCTGTCTTCTCATGATATGACCAAAATATTTGAGCTTTAACCTCATGATCAAACCTTCCAGTGAACTGTTTGGCTTAATTTCCTGTTGTATTCATTAATTTGATCTTATTTCAGTCCAAGGAGCTCTAAGTAGCTTTAAAATATACTACTACAGTTCAGAATAGGAAAAATGATTTTACATTGTAAAAAAAATAAAGCGGTCAAATTATTACCTTTATATGCTATTATGCTGCAGAGGAAAATATAATTTTTTATTAAGCTAATCTTTATGAGATGTGATTATCAAGATGAAACTAAAGAAACTAGAGAATATTTTAGTAACAGAGTTTATTTTTTATAATCTAAAACAAAGATTCAACAAGACAATGACCTAAATATAATGGTCCACATTGTTTCTATGGAAAAGACCAACTGATCTAAGGTAGGGAAATTGAGACCAACAATATTTTAGAGATCAGACACAAAGAAGAGTACAAACTGTTATAAAACAGGTTTGGAGTCTTCAGACATAGTAAAGGTACAAGGGAAGTTGTGTAATAAAGGAAGCAAAGATTAGTAAATGGACCAACAATCAGAACAGGAACAAACATCAAGGTCATTAGATACCTTGCCAAGAGCACTGATAGAACATGATATACTGTAAATTGTCCCAATACACTCAGCTGTTGTTGTCTAGTGGTTTAGTCGTGTCCTACTCTCCATTGCCCTATAGACCTCAGGCACATATGTCAGCCACTGCCTCATCAAATCATGTTAATTGCTCCAATGCCTTCATCTATCCATCTCCTCCTTTGTCATCCCCTTCGTCGTGTGCCTTTAATCTTATTTTCTTATCTTTCACAGTTGCATTTCCTTTTATTCCTTTTCCCTCCACTCACTCTCCACACTATATGTTCTCTCTCCCCAATTTTTAATCTTTCTCCATTAACCCATTTTCTGTCCAATTTTCAAAATTCTGCCTTTTCTACTATGACTCTACCCATCTTTTTCCTTCTTTCTCCCACTAGTCACTTTCCCTCTACCCTTCCCCCCTTACTAGCTTGTCCTACGCCATCTTTGATACGCTCTTGCGTGCATGGCTCTGAACATTTAAAATCCAGCCCTCTCAGTAATATTGTGGTTTGGATTTCTTTATAAGAAATAAGTATAATTTCTCTATTTCTGATAGATAGGCCATTTTATTATAGCGTAAAAGCGAAACCTGTGATTTGGTACTTACTATATGGTGAAAAAGAATACCGACTGGGACAGAATAATAATTTTCTGAACAAATATTTCCATAATGATTTACCCACACATAATTTGTCTTTACCTTTTGGTGCTACAATGTAATATATCATTCCAAAGAACGTGAGGTAATTTTTATGTTAAAATAGTTTTTTTTAAGATCACCTGGGGATTTTTTTAATGATAGGCTTTTAAGACTTTTTACTAACTTCTAGAAACAAGAAGTTGATATAAATGTTGATCTAATGACGAGACTGAAACTTTTAAAAGCTATTACTTTAGAATTTATTGTTTTTTTCCCAAGTTAAAAACAGCTTTCTGCAGTAAGTGTTTTGCACTTCTGTAATTATCAATGTCTCTAGAATATGAAGACACTTTTATGAAAATGAAGAATCCACTTGTTACGAATTGTTCTGCATTGTCAGATTTGTCAGAGCTGTTGCAGCTCTTTGAAAGGAATTCAATGTAGTGCTTTTATAATCTTACATTTCAGTTTAACATTTATGGTTGTCTATTCAAAACATGTACAAATGTAATGCTTAGCTCCTTTATCATGAGGAAAATTAAAGGGAAACATTTAAATGTCTTATAAAGCAGGGTAAAAAATATATCAAATAATGGAATATAATCATATTATTCTTTATTTATAATGCTTCAACATTTCATACAACATTATCTAAGGTGCAGCAATCCAAAAATTATGACAGTACAAAATTAAAGGACCACTGTAATGACCTAACAAAAAAAATAGCTCCTAAATTAAAGGTTAATCAAGGAACACTTGAGAATATTTAGTCTCAACTTCACTACACATTCATAATATTCAATCCGTGAGTTCTTACATGTCTAAGACTGTTGGTTGCTGAATCATGTTTGCTCCATTCTGTGCCTGCATTAGTCTGTCTGAACCTGTTTGGTCAATGTCTTTAATTCCAGTTTGTACCTACTTGTTCCTGACCTGTTGGCTCCATTCTGAGCCTGCATTAGTCTGTCTGAACCTGTTCGGTCCATGTCCTTGAATTCCAGTTTGTACCTACTTGTTCCTGACCTGTTGGCTCCATTCTGAGCCTGCATGCTTCTGTCTGAACCTGTTTGGTCCATATCCGTGAGTTCCAATCTGTACTTACATGTTCCTGGCCTGTAGGCTCCATTCTGAGCCTGCATGCTTCTATCTGAACCTGTTCGGTCCATGTCCTTGAATTCCAGTCTGTACCTACTTGTTCCTAACCTGTTGGTTCCATTCTGAACCTGCTTGCTTCTGTCTGAACCTGTTTGATCCATATCCTTGAGTTCCAGTCTGAACCTACTTGTTCCTGACCTGTTGGCTCTTGTCATCAAGTTCCCACATTGTCCTGCCGTGCTATTCTGTTCAGCTATTCATATCCTGACTCTTTGGTTGGCCTGGCCAGACTGTGACCTCAGCCTAGCTGTTTTGTCTTCCAGTAACGACCATCTACAAAGCACGGCACAGTACAAGGTAGAACCTCACAATGGCTACATCCTGAGAATATTATGAAAGGAAAAGAGGGGTGGCTGAAACTGAGGAGCAGGTCTAAAGGACTAAAATCTGATTAGACAACAAACCAAACACTTATTCCTAGACTTTGTCCACAGTATATGCTGGTTGCCAAGGGTAGCCACTTTAACACAGCAACTCTCTAACCAATGGAAAAAATATGTTACTGTCAAATTTTGCACTACCCAACAGCAGCAGAGTTTGAAGATTGGCAGTAAGTAATATTGATCGCTACCTTGTTGCGGTGAAGGGGCTTGTGTATCTGAATGAAGCTGTGAGCTATACCATGTAGAGTCATCCAAGATGGGCAGGTCATAGCAGAGAGGTCAGGCAAATAGTGCTCCACTGGAGAAGGAATTGGCAACCCACTCCAGTATCTTTGCCAAGAAAACCATATATATTGGGTCATGGAGAGTCAGACACGACTGAATGACTGAACAACAACAATATTGAATATTGCTTTCTGAATTGAATTTTTTGATCACTGCCTAATTAAATCATCTAGTTTCGCAGAATTGTGGAGCTAATGCATAACTCAAGTTGAAAAGATGTCTTCCCAGTTCCCCTTGCACTTTTGACTGCATGTTTTAATATAACTAAATATAACTCAAATACTGCATGACTGTGCCTACTGGCAACAACTGGTTCTGATTCAAATTAGTTGTTTTTACCTTGAATTTCCATGCTATACTGTCAGTATATGCAATGAACCGTTGAAGTTACATAGATTCTTGAAAGTTATAAAAAGTCACACTACTTTTCCTCCTTACTTCCTTCTTTTATTTTGATAGTTCAAAACATTTTAAATATATTCCAAAACATTGTAAAGTCTGAGGAAAAATATCTCTCAAGCATTCGGAATTGGGGTCTCATACTGGAAAGACATTGGTAAATGTTATATGGAATAGTACAAGATAAAAAACATTAATATATAAGAAAAAGTAATATAGCTCAATATAAATTCAATAACAAACATATATATTGTAAAATAACAGCTTCAGGATTGGGTGATTGTGTCAATAGGAACAAAGATTTCAGTTGAAAGAAGGGTGTCCCATGAATACTGTATATAGCAGAGATGAGTGAATCTGTTCTTGTAGCTTCAATTCCAGAGGGTCAGGAGGGCTTGAAATGAACAGAAGCCTGAAAACTCGAGAAAAGTGACATGCTCAATAGGCAATAGGATAGCAAAGATAGAAAAATGTGTGAATTACTAATACACCCATATTCTATGAGCATTTATTAAGAGTTAATCCTACTGGATTTTCACAAAAGTGAGCAATGAGCCCTTTATAATCCAAATGAATACTATGTACTGGGTTGGACTGGTTTGAGGGAATAGGGGAGATAGACCCCTCCCTTCTCCCACCCTGGGGAGACTGAGACTGGTTTGAGGGAAAATAAGTTAATGAAATATTATTTTAAAATAATAAAAAACTATTTATCTAACTAATTAGCCCATCCTAATAGCACATTAGCTAAAGGTAGAGGATCTCAAAGAAAACTTTTTTTTTTCTCTATGTTTACCTTTGGCATTGAATGTATTACACATTTGCCTACATTTTATAGTCAAATCAAACATTTGGAGCTTAAATATGTTTCCCAGAAAGCTTAACTTGTACAGGTATATTTATAGTTACTAAGTAACAGCTCCAAATCGAGTGGGCCAAATGACTAGCATAGCGTCTGATGTCAGGCGCTTAGCCTGAGTCGCGTTTACCATTGGAGTTCAATTCAGGTAGAATATTGTATAGCACACACACATGTTTTTGGTAATTCCAAGGCACAAATGCAAATAAGACTGTCCTATCATTATGTCTATTGGATATGATATTCTATAAGAAATAGGGACAAGTCAGATTTGGGGTATCAGCTACTACTGCAACTTCAAGCTAAGAAGAACCCTCTGGGGTCATAGATATCTGATCGTATCATTATTTTATATGTTTTTAATTTGCTGCTGTCCTAGTACTATTATTATACTTAATCTTATAGTATGTGATATCATGTGATTTTGGTTTCATTATCAGCTGCTATAATACAGCCTTCATTGCAGGCAGTATTTCCGTCACCCATACAGTACACATGGACACAGCTTAGTGCATGGTTACCTATAGTGACTGAATTAAATAGATAATTTATTGTAAGTTGCAATTTTGTATTCTTGCAATGTATTTGTGCTTATGTTGCTTATAATATATTTGTAGAATATTAGAAAATTAAGTCTGTGAATGATTTTCATGATCTGCATTTGATGTTGATGATTAACATATCAATGAACATTGTGCAATACAACCATGGTCTGTTTTAATCTACTGTACAATTCAAATTAATTGAATTTGTCACACATTCCCGAATCGTGTGTCTGCATTTGAATACATCAGTATACAATTATAGCTGTAAATATAATTGGAAAAGAATTTGTATTTTTTGAGATTATGTATATTTAAATGTGGTATAATTCTCAGTAATGCATTACTGGCCACTCTGTTGGTGAAACGGTTAAGGGACACTGATAGATAGTTGTATTGAATATTGCAATACGTATGTGCATAATAGCCAAAGGTCGTACATATTTCACTTTATTAGTCTTGCCTACAAACTTTGTAAGCCTACAATATGAGTCTTCTGAGACTTCCTGTGTATGTGTGTGACTGCCTGTGTGATAGAGTTTCCTGGTGAGTGTGAGAGACTATTTTCACGTTACCAGAACCTAATATAAACATTTTTAATTATATTATATTATATTTATATTTATTTTAAACCTTTATGTATCAATTAATCAAAAACCTAAAAACATAAATAGTTTACTTATAAGCCACTGATATCTCGCAGTACATTTTGTTTATATTTTTTTCTTCCATTGCAGTTCCTATAGGCCATTGCTATCATCCCCTGAGATTCTTTTTGAAGTTCAACATCACAGGAGTGGAAACTGGAACAAAGACAATGTAAAGGTTCAAGATAAAGGGACTGCATGCTCCAAATATAAAAAAAGGAAAACTATTTTTGAGTCAAGTAGCATAGATTTTGCTGTAAAGTCTTGTTCCAAAGAATTTGCACTTTGATTTTTCATAAAATTGCTACCACCACAGCTTTCTGTAGTTTTGTGCATTTGTACAGACAACATTATGAAGTAGAAAATCAAATTTATTTTTTGGATTTTTTTAAAAGCCTAAAAATATTTTTTCGTTTTTGTTACTGGTTAATGTATTATGTACACCTTGAGAATATAGTGTAACGTAGAATTCATCATATAGCAGTGTATTTATCAAATAAAAAAAAAGCGAGGGTATATGAGGTAAAAATGTAGCATTAATATTACAACGGTCTATGTTTTCTATGGAGCCTTAGATTGTAAGTTTGCAAGTTTTTAATCTTGCAAGGTGCTTTGGGGTAAGATCTACATAAACTACAGTGCCTTGCAAAAGTATTCACCCCTCCTTGGCATTTTTCGTGTTTTGTTGCCTCACCACCTGGAATTAACATGGATTGTTTGAGGATTCGCATCATTTAATTCACAGAACATGTCCACAATTTTGAAGATGTTTTTTTTTTTTTAAATAACAGAAAAAGTCAATGTACATAATTATTCACCCACCTAAAGTCAATACTTTGTGTCTCTATGAGCCACATCTTACCACTGGGATTTTTGCCCATTCCTCCTTGCAAAACTACTCCAGCTCCTTCAAGTTGGATGGTTTGCGCTTGTGAACAGCAATCTTTAAGTCTGATTTTCTATTGGATTGAGGTCTGGGCTGTGACTCGGCCATTCCAACACATTTACATGTTTCCCCTTAAACCACTCACGTGTTGCTTTAGCAGTGTGTTTGGGGTCATTATCCTACTGGAAGGTGAACCTCCGTCCTAGCCTCAAATCACGCACAGAGTGGTACAGGTTTTGCTCAAGAATATCCCTGTATTTCGCACCATCCATCTTTCCCTCTTTCCAGTTTCTCAGTCCTGGTTGCTGAAAAAATATCCCCACAGCATGGTGCTGCCACCACCATGATGGTGTTCTTTGGATGATGTGATGTGTTGGGTTTGTGTCAGACAGAGTTTTCATTGATGGCCGAAAACTTCAATTTTTGTCTCATTAGCCTAGAGCACCTTCCTCCATACATTTTGGGAATCTCCCACATGCCTTTTCGCAAACTTTTTGTTTTATGTATATATTTTTCTCATTTCACTTCACCAACTTAGACTATTGTGTTCTGATCCATCACATACAATTCAGAACAAAACATTGAACTTAAGGCTGTAATGTAACAAAATAGGCAAAAAGTCAAGGGGGGTGAATAATTTAGCAAGTCACTGTAGATTCTAAGCTCAAAGACAGGGCCCTCCATTTTTTGCAATGTGTTAATATTGTGTTTGCATTGAAATTAACCCATTTATAATGCTACGGAATATGATGGTGCATTACAAACAGACATTAATTACGATAATAATAATAATGGAGCCTGATTATTAAATAGTGTAAAATTATTCACATTTGATAAAAATGTGCCATAGAAAACATAGAAATGGGAACCATTTAACCATACTTAGGACACAACTATATTAGGCTTCCAAAACACACACTAAGGGCCTCATTCAATTAGAAGCCCGCATCTCGCTGTATTCAGTCTGCTATAATTCCGGGCCCAAAGACGAAACCGTAAACTATGCACTCGTACGTAGCAGTTTCGGGCGGGAACATGATCAATTAAGCAAACCCTTTATTTAGAAACAGCCAACAGAAAATTAAACCATCAACATTACATAAGTAAAACATGGAGGTTACAATAAATTATCATTTAGAGGTCCGATATGCAATTGGACTTGCAAAACTGCAAAATGCAAAATAATAAAAATTAATGCAGATAATGTTCTAGTCCAAGTGGGTGGCCTGATATGTATTAACTCATTCCCAAGATCAATATAAGCCCAAACTGAAACATAAAAAAATATTTTTGATTGCCGATTTACGAACTTGAGACTGTTGTGCAATTAGATCTAATGTCTTGCTTTGCTTTCCCTGTAATTTACTGTGCATTATTGATTTTTTATTTGCATTTACAGCTCTGCGGACATGTCTTTAACCACCTTGCGGGCCTCATCTTGTACCCGTAGGATTTTCTTCTACATTTGCCGTTTACAGGTGTGAATATAATTGTGGGCTTGAGGAATTGTGGCAATTGTATAGCGATTTGTGATTTTAGCCATCGTAACTCTTGCGGACAGGAAAGATCAAAAGCTTTGATGGGCTGTAACTTACGGTTGTAACAACCGCGAGGGTTTCAAGACGATTGAATAGCATAATAACTTACGGTCTACTGTAACTTATAATTCCTTATTTGAATGAGGCTCTAAGACTCTAGATCCACAGAAGCTTAACATGTGTTAACTTTACAATCAATCACAAAAATCAAAGGCAAACCAATGCTAAGGAATTTTATCCTTACTAGATCATTTCTACTATTTACCCAATCAAATTGCTCTATAAAACCCAACAAGCCTTCATTCACTAAAGTAATAGTCAAAGCACTACCCGTCACAGAAATCACACTCACTAGAAAAGAGAACAAATGAATCAAACGGACATTGATTTAAATTTTCATATTCAATGTTGGCTCACAATACAAGTTGGTGGTTGTCTAGACATTAGTTCTCTGGAAGGTTTGACCATGAGGCTAAAACTCAAATATTTTGGCCATTTCCTGAGAAAACAGGATTTCCTAGAGAAGATGCTGATGCTAGGAAAGATTGAAGGCACACAAAGAAGGGGACGGCAGAGGAGGAGATGGATAGATGAGTTCATCGAAAAAATGAAGGGCAGTGGCTGACAAATTTGCCTGGAGCACTACAGTCCATAAGGTCACGGAATTGGTAAACATCAACTAGATATTAGGAAGTCATCCTACTTTGTTGCCAGTTTGTTGTAAACAAATCTCATGATATTATATAATATCCAGTTATACAGCAAATATATAAAAATAAACTAATACATGACCTTCATCATATCCTTCAGATTACATCGACACTGGAAAAGATGGTATCCGAATAAAATGGATTTCACACATGTATCAAGTGACTTGTAAAACTTCTGGCAGAGAAAAAATACAACTACTACTGTCAACTTTCCTTTAATGAATCATAATCTTTTTTAGAAAGACAAAAGAATAGGAAGGTTAAAAAGTCTACTGTCAAAAAATGTTTCTAAATACAACAAGCATATTGTATGTGACACCAAATCCATTATCCAGAACATGAAAACCACGATCATAGAATATAACTAAGGTTCATGCTGGTTCACAGAAGTGGAATTTTTCAATTAAAAGCCTTCTAACTGGTAAAGTTAAGACTTTGGATGTTTCTCTCAAACTCTTTTTTTTTTGAAGGGCGATTAATTAAGTGTCAAAGGTAATTCATTTTCCACCCTGTGTTCATTTTCTTGCTTGGCTTGTTAGCAATTTCCGTATGACCCAATGAATGGCCTTTAGACTTGTTTCCATCAAACCTTTTAACAGAGACGTTCAACATGCTCTTTCATAGCCCTGCTCTTTAGAAACTCTACTACTTATTCATTTCAAAGTGTTTTTTGCTGAAAATATTCCAGATATTTTTAAATATGTATTGCTTCTATATGTGCTATTATTTACTATATGAATTTCTACTTTCTTACAACCATGTGAAATTAACTAACACAGGAAAAATGGACAACAAACAATAGGTAACTTCAGCTGATGAGAAATGTCTGATAAATTAGCTCAGGTAGAAAACTAAGATCATTATGGCTTGAAGTGTATAGCTAAGCTGTTCTTATTATGTCTCATTCCATTGGAAATTTCTTGGAAACGGTGTCTTCAGGAGTATATCAATGGAACAAAGTGCAATTGCTGGTATTTTTTTTTATACTGTGGCGGATAATGGTGTAAAACAATATCTAGAATGAATAACATTTAGTGGAAACCATTAAAGGCAATGGAAACATGATAAGGAATTACTTGTAATGACTGCTCATTAAATAAGAAATGGACAGATGCAAAATCATTTCTTACTTATAGTATTTTTTGAATGCTGTAATAAGGACAACTGGTGTACGGACAAATATATCTCAAGCAACCCTGTGATATATATTATTATTGCTCTTATGTATATAATGCAGCATGTTTTGTATTGCTATTTACAAAGTACAAATTACAAAGCTATAAAAATTCTAAGGTGACTAGATATAAAAAAGTTCACATACAATACAATACAAATGGGTCAGCGAACAGTTTGGAGCAATACAGCCTCTGCTCGGAAGAGCTTACAATCAAGAATTTAATAGTGGGGTGTGAGACAATAGGGTGACAGATTCAAGATGGCAGAGATTAAAAGCCTTATTAAATTGCGATTCAGCCAATTGAATAGGGCTCTATATAAGCACAGAGCATATATTTTTTACAGAAGTTTTAGCCCTATTCAATTGTGCCAAATTGCAATTTAATAAGGCTGTATGGTAGTAGGCTGTTGTACATGGAGTAGGTTTTGCGTGTTTGCAATTTGTTAGAGTATACAGTTGTGCATGTTAAGGCTGAAGGTGATGTGCTTTTTTAAGTATATGTATTTTTAGTGAGTATTTGAACATTGTGAGAAAGGAAGATAGTCTGACGGAGAGTGAGACAAGAAGTTCCAAATAATAAGGACAGAATAGGGACAGGAGAAAAGTCCTGAAGGTGGGAGTGAGAGGAAGTTACAAGAGAGGAGGAAAGAAGAAAGACATTAGCAAAGCAAAGAGGACAGTTGAGGTAGTATTTTGAGAAGAAAGCACATATGTAGGTGGGTGCACTGTTGATAAGGACTTTTTTAATGTTTTTTTATGTTGTTTTTTATGTTGTTAGGTATGGATTTTAAATTGTATTCTGTAGGCTATGGGAAGCCAGACATATAAGTGGAGCAAACATTGATCCTATAAGTTAGACAGTTCTCCTATATCTAGACAGACAGTTGATGGGAAAGCTAACAAGAAGTGTTGTGTAGTTGTCATAGCTAGATATGATAAGAGAATTCATTAGAATTTTGGATTTTGGTTGTGTCTTGTGTTAGATAGAGGTGTATTTTGGAAATGTTTTTAAGTGAAGATGATATGAATTGGTTATTTATTATATGAGAGGAACGGATGGCCCAAGATGAGCAGGCCTGAGATGTGAGAGTGATCATGGCATTGTCAAAAGTGGGTCATATTTGAGAAGCTGTAACAGTGGGTGGAAAGTTAGGAGCTCAGTCTTTGAAATGTTGATTTTGAGTTGAAGAGTGAACATCCTGGAGGATATGCTTGAGAGTTGGTTGGGTGAAAGGTAGGGAGGAAGTATAGATGGGGATGAGGAGGGCCTAGGATTGAACCTTGTGGTATGCAAAAAGTCAAAGGGAGTGGGAAAGAACAGATGCCAGAGAAAGAGACAATAAATGTTGGCCTTTCTAAACAGAATTTAAACCACGAGAGAGCTGTGTCACAAATGCCAATGAAGAAAAGAAATTGGATAAGATAGTGAAGTATTTTAGAAATGATCTTAGTTCTGTATCTGATCAGACACCCAAATCTCTTCAAGTAAATTTGTTCAGTTTTCTTGTGTTAGTTCATGTAACCTGGTTGTAAGAAAGCAGAAATCTTCTAGTAAATAATAGAACATATAGAAGCAATATATTTAAAAGCCTTTTTTTTAAATATTTTCAGCAAAAACAACACTTTATCTAAGCTAGCAGATAGATACAGGAGAATTCATATAGAGAAGTGACCTTTTGACTTGGCGTTGAGCATGTCATTAGTAGCCTTTGTGAGAACTGCTAGCAATTACACTTTCTTCCATTGATATACTTATGTAGACACAATTTCAAAGTATTGCCAATGGAATGAGACATAGTAGGAACAGCTTAGCTATTTACTTCAAGCCATAATAGTCTTAGGCCTCCATTAAATTGATATGCAATATTAAACACAGTTATGAGTAGATAGATAATGGTATATGTCTACATGTGAAGAAAGGTAGCTTAATTTAAAGAGTTTAGTGCAATAGACAAGGGACAGTGACTTTATCTCTGTGGCCCTCTGTATCTAGTTTGTAGTGGTTGAACCCACTACTTACACCCTGACCCTGCCTAACCAGTATAGTCTACACTACAATACCTGGGACTAGTCCCACTTACCCTTAATTATGCATGCAGAGATCGTCACAGTGGCACTAGAATCAGCGTGATGCGCTCTCAGTCTGCTTCCACGAGTCAGCCTGTGACATCATCACGGGACAGTCTGCAACTGATCTTACTCGCACGTTTCGCATCTGCTTCCCCAGAGATCAAGAGGGCTTGGTAAACGGAATCGCTCTGTAACTGTTGCAAATTTCAATTGCAATTTGCAATTAAATGCAGGCATTAGTGAGCTATTCTATCAGACACCCAATTCTTATCAGCTAAAGGGCCTTTTATGATTGGTCCATTTTTCCTGTGCTAATAATTTAACATGGTTGTAAGAAAGTAGAAATTCATATAGTAAATAATAGAACATATAGAAGCAATATATATTTAAACATCTCGGGAACATTTAAGAAAAAAAAAAACACTTTATAGAAGCAGCAGAGATATATAGGAGAATTAGTACAGAGAAGTGACACTTTGACTTGGTGTTGAGCAGATCCTTAGGCCCTCATTCAATTGCGATTTGGCCAATTGAATAGGGCTCTAAATAAGCACATAGCATATTTTTTTTTAAAGAAGTTTTTAGTTAGTGAAAACCTTGCTTTTGGATAGATGCTTACTAACTAAAAACTTCTTTTAAAAAAATATGCTCTGTGCTTATTTAGACCCTTTTCAATTGGCCAAATCGCAATTAAATGAGGGCCTTAATGATTTTTGTGAGAACTGTCTCTGTGGCACGTTGGAGCCAAAAGCCAGATAGAAAGGGTAAAGTTAATTCAGGAAAGGAATTGCGTAGAAAGTTGCTCAAGTAGTTTTGAAGCTAAGGTAAGTAAATACTGTAGATATGGCAATATTTGGATGATACAAGATATCAATTTTATAAAAAATAAAATACTAATAAAAATAAATGAATGAAAAAAATAAGTAAAATTAAATACATTTAAAAAATAAAAATACGTAAATAAAAATGAAATAAATAATCAAGATATATATATGTATATTAATATATATCACATATATAGTTGTGAGCATGCGAGCCGTTGCTCACGCTTGCGGGCTCGCTTAGCGAGCCCACGGCCCTCAAGAAGCGAGGGCCACAGTTGCTGGCAAGAAGCGCAGAAGGCGCTCCTTGCCAGCAACTGCGACCCTATCAAAATTTACGTCGTTACGCAAGAAAAATCCGAGACACGTTACGACAAATTACGACCTCTCAAAAATCGGCCGCAACACGCGCACATGAAAACATGAAAAATACAACAAATACACGCAACAAATACATAAAAAGCTTACTTACAGGAAGAGGGAGCATCCAGGACCTCGAAAACTAAAGTTACACCTCAATTTAACTCAAATTAAAAGAGTTTAGACACTAAAAAATTATCTAAGCGAGAGAAAAAATGTCCGCCGAAAAAAACGAAAACGAGGCTACAGCAGTCTAAAGACGCAAAACAACACCAAACAACTACGTATTTGCCGAAAAACAACTACGAGATTAAAAAACAAGGACGCAACCCGCGCGACCCCGAAAACATTACAAACACAATAAATACAAACAACAAACACATAAAAAGGTTACTCACAGCAAGGGGGGGGGGGGGGGGCCCCCAGGACCTCTGCAAGTAAAGTTACACCTCGATTTAAGCACAAATTTTGGAGTTTCGAAATTTTGATTTAAGCACAAATTTCGGAGTTCATGCAGGCACATATGGTGCAAGTTTGTATGGAACCTGCAAATCCTGGCCTGTGTGGGGCTCTCCAGGACCAAACTTGCCCACCACTGCTATAAACAATATAACACGTCAAATTAATTAGATATAAGGCTTGGTTTCTTATATCCAACACAAACAAAAAGTGCACCCTATTGCTAAACATTCTTGGGGGATCTCATAGATCCCGCCATAGTAAACCTAACCCCCATGATCCCAGGGAACTAAAGGAGATTCCCTCCTCCATGCGCAGGAGAAAACCCCAGAATTCCCTCCTCAACTAACCCCCAAACTCCAATTAAAACTATATATACAAATTCCCCCACTAAGCTGAGTTCCTTAACGAATGTTCCTGACACCTAAATATTAACTCCATCAAGGGGTTTTCTAGCGGACCCCTATGACACACAAATTACCCACTATGCCAGGCTTGTCCTATAAGGTATTTTAACCACTATGCCAGGGTAGTCCTGCATGGACCTCCATGTCAAGTTAAAACCCCTGCCAATATCTTATTATTTTTTAACCCCTTGCCTGCCGTGGGAAGAGGCTTATGTAGATATATGGGGAGAAGAGTGTGTGCACACTGCTGCAGAGACTACAGAGCTGACTGCAGAAGGCTGTCCAAGGACCATAGGGCTGTGGTAAAACAGCCCTTGTGTGTATTTCCCAGTTTACTGTGCTAGTTACGATTTGAATCGATAATGTAGCAAGCATCCACAATTGCGAGACAGCCATTTTGTTCCCAAAATGTCTTTCACTTTGGTGGAAAGTGATGGCTTGCTTCAACCTCGTTTTTTGGCTCCAGGTAATTTTTGGTGAGATGGAAACCATTTTCACATCTCAATTATTTGACTTAATTCCCTTTTGGAATCCCCAATACCACTGTCTACACGTTTTACCTGAAAAGACTTCTTCAGGACTCTTTAGAATCAATGAATTTCTAAATCTAATTTGTCACTCAGGTTGAAGCAAGCCAGCAGTTTCTTCTCAAGTGAAAGACATTAAGACAGTATTGTGTGCACAAACAATGTGCATATGGATACACTTGAATATGTGAGTTGAATGTGAGCTGTGTTTTTAACCAGATTACATTTAGAAGTGGTGTTTTTAAATTTTATATTTCATGATCTTCCAATCAGAAAAAGTCATAGAGCTATAAAATGCAGAAGAGAAAACACCAAGGGCCTCATTCTATTAGCGGCCGCAGCCGTTGCGGGGCCGCAAGGACCGGCCGCAAGCTATTCGGCTATTCTATTCCCTTACGGCCGGAGGCTCCGGCAGGCTTGCGGCCGGTGCCTTGCTATCTCTTGCGGCCGCTCGCGCCAGAGGAAATCCTTTGATCTAAAACGGCCGCAAGAGTTTCGGCCGTAAGAAATTCCTATTTGCAATTCAATTGCTCCGGGAAACCTCTCTGCAAGGCTAAAAGCGAGCCGCAGCTTACTTGCAGGAAAGAGGTCTCGCTAGCACCAATTAAGCACATAAAATAGCTCAAATAAAGCCATCCTGCACTTTGAGAAGACTATAAAGGGATTTTAGGTGTTAGAAAAAATAGCACATAATTATCCTGTACTCAAATCCGTAAAATATTTAATTTTTAATATCCGTAAAATATCCATGTAAAAAGTCCAGAGTGCTTGGAGCACTTCAGACACACCCACGCCGCAGCCGGAATATAAACAGTTAATTTGAACTCGGGTTTGGGCAGATGTGCAAGCTTGAGAGTGGGTTCCTTTTAATCCTCATGTCCCCCAATATGATCCCTAGCATTTACAGAGCTGTACAGTGCAGGCTTGAATTTATTTTTGAGTTTTTAGATTTCACAGATTACGGCCGGTTCCAAGATATGCGGCCGGCCGTAAGATGAGATCCTTGCGGGGCCGTATAATAGAATCGCGAGTTAACTGAACCCCCGCAAGGAATCGCAGCCTTATGGCCGATTTACGGCCGCTAATAGAATGAGGCCCCAAGAGATTATAAGGACATATCTACTGTATATTAACAAGAATAACAAAGTAACAAAATAGATTTGCCAATGTACCATATTATGCTAATTCTTTAAAGCATGTCAATTATATATCTGTATATATCTATATAATCTATAGAGTTTGTTGCCCTCTACTAAAAAAAGGTACAATTTATAATAGACCAAATTAGTGGTGTCAATCAACAATTTTGTATATATTATTGAAGTACTGCTGACTCAGATCCTGAATCTTCTTTTTAGTTTATTTTGCACCAAGCCACATGACCACAAGGTCCAGCAGTATGTGGTTATTAATAATCTGAAATTTGGGTAGTAAAAGTCCATCTCTCCAGCTTTACTTCCCAAAAACGAAATTTATTGAGATATTAGGCAGCTATTAAGCAACAGGCAGGCCTGTAAAATGGATGCTGTTTACCTTTTTGTTTTGTATTTTTTTAACGAAAACAATAATATATTAAGAACACTTAGAGCCCCAGTAAATTGCTCTAACTTTAGAAATCGTAGCCTCTAAAGTATCCCGGCAATCAATGTGTTAATACATGTAACAAAACTTGTATGGACTAGAATATCATGTTTATTGATTATTTAACATTGCATTATTTCTGGAATGCGGGTCTGACTCAACTCAAAACGTAAGTGATTGAAATCTAATCTCCATCATTTTATTGACGTAATGATGACGATCTATTTTACTATTGGCTCCATCTCAACCTGTAACCACAGGTTTGACTGATCATGTTCACGGCCGACAAATGCAACGTGGGGAAGCATGGTTTATGGATTTGGATGTCGACCATGTCTGTTACGGGCTCGTCTAATTTTATCGCTCTGTAAATCTGGCGAATTTAATGTGGCTATTACTATCTATCACACTGATGTGAAGGTGAGATACTGTAGGTCTATATAAGCACATTCCACCTATAATAATAATATTAGTGATAGTAACAATAATAATTACAACAACAACTTAACAATTTTGCTCAATTGAAAGAGATTTCAATTCTACTTCAGATGTTGTGTTGCCCAAAGACATGCAAGACCAAGGTTCTAGCAACTTTAAATAGGACATTGCAGCTGCAATGGCGTGGAGTGACATGACATATAAATAATAAATAAATAAATATAATATATTGTGACGACAGTGCTAATGAAGGAGTAGCCAGTAATAAAGTGCTATGGCACCTGCTCCTCTTTCTTCCTCAAAGGAGACAAGTCCAGTCTTCCCCAAGGGACTCCCTTCCCTGGGTCTGCACAATATGAACATGACACACCTGGGTTTTGTTGTTCCCAGCAGGAGGCTACCCCAGTAATAACCATAGTTTCCCTTGTTTGGACTGTCTAAGGTCTGGAGACCTTTATCCCCAGTGAATACCCCTGGTGTCAGTGTTTTGAACATTTTGTGGCTAACCCCTTATTATGCTGATACTGTTAAACTTGCCTGATATTTGTATATGTATTTTTTTGTTTCATATACTGTGATTATGTTATCTTTTGTTACTCTGCACCCAGGCTAACTGAATAACATGGACTTTTTTGTTCTCCTATGCATATAAGATCCTGTGTGTTTCAATAAAGTGCATTACCCCTTTTGAAAGTATGCAAGAGTTAGCTATATTGCTGAGTGGTGGAAAAGTGCTTTTTTAATCACTCTGCTTCAATCCAGCTACCAAGGAATCCTACATCGATGTTCCAGATAAGCATTCCTTTTCTCCACAGATCCAGAAGCAAACCGCCTTCTATGGGAATCCCTGGAAATAATACACAGACCTTACCAATGGAATCCATTCATTTCCCTGTTCACCTGGTCCCTCATGACATACATATAATTTGTCTTTGCCATCTAATGTATATAGACGTTCAAATAGATTCATAATGCACTTTAAGATAAGAGCAGTTTCATGATATATGCAGTAAATCAGGTAAAAAATAGCATTTTTCTGCTCTCACCAAGTAATATTTTTTGTTTAATTTCAGCTATATAGGTTACTTTGCTATTCCATTGGCAAAGACTTGCGGCCTCCGATCAGGTTACTTGCTGCAAGCTGCGATTTCTAGTGATTTGGTAAATCGTAACTTACTTCCCTCAAAGCCTTTGATATTTCACAGGCGCAACAGTTGCAATCGCAAAAATTTACAAATCGCTATTCAAACCACTCCGTCAAGCCCGAAAATGTCAAAAATTTAACCACAGGTTACTGGGATCAAGGAGGTCTCGCAAAGGGCTTACTGACAAATCGGAGCACTTTAAATGCAAATACAAGTTCAATACAGCACCTTAACTGCAATTATAAATTCACTACAGCACTGTAAATGATGGGGAACACAATGATTGACATTAGAATTAAAAGCACAAAATTCTCGCACATTGCCAAAATATATTACTGTATTTCCTGTTTCATTTCAGTCCAAAGTCCTATGGGCATCAACCTCCAAGCCCGTAGGACTTTGAAATCCAACCTCCGTATATCATTGAAGTCCTACGGGCTTGAATAACGAGTTACAGGCTTGGAGGACTATGGACGTAAATTAAACATGAAATAAAGTATTATATTTTGGCGATGTGCGAGCTTGAGAATGTTGTGCTTTTAATTCTAATGTCAAGCATTGTGTTCCCCATCATTTTATAATTGCAGTTAAGGTGCTCCAATTTTACAGGCTTGAACCACGAGTTACGGGCTTGCGTCATGTTCAAGCTTGCAAATGCTACTGTGCTAAATTACCCCCTAAGGAGGATAAAGACATAATCTAAACTTGTTCATAGGGAAAAATTACCGTATTGGTCCGAATATAAGCCGCACCTTTTTTCTGCAAAATCATTGCCGATTTGCGAACTTTGCTTGTTACGTGTGTGGCTTCTATTCACGAACGCAAAATTACTGCCTATTTGCGCAATTGCGGGTTAAGGGTGCCGATTTTCGTGCTTTAGACTGCGGTATTGAATAGCGATTTACGGTTTTAGTGATTCTAACATCCTGTAAAGCCTGTAACCTGCAAAAAAAGCTACAGTGCTAATTAGAAAGCCTTTTTCTTGCAATGGCTGATCACTTTGAGAGTCTTTTTCTCTCCAATTTTACGGATGCAGCTTATATTTGAGTACTATCTTTTTTCTATTTTTTCCCCTTGAACTTTATGTGTGCGGCTTATATGCGGGTGCGGCTTATATTCGGACCAATACGGTATATGAAACCTAGCTTTTGTATATTCAATTTAAACATTTGCTAAGGTAAAGGAATTTTGCATATTATAGTGACCCTGAAGTTACCATATATCAACCAATACAGGGAGGAAAATCTTGTGAAATTATGTGAAAAAAAAATTGTGTTTGTTTTTTCCATTGCTTAAGAATTGATTTGAACTAAAAAATAAGTTGACTAGGAGTCTCAGAACCACAGTACTTGGCATATAGTTGGCACCAAGGTAGAGTTAGGCTTGGGTATCTATCTATCTATCTATCTATTTATCTGTCTATCAAATTGTTGTGTATTAATTAATCCTTAGCACTATAAAATGTGATGCTAATTATAATAATAATACCAACAATACTTGCACGTGTGCCTATAATTGAACAACTCAGTTCAATAAAAGCCACCAAATGATTGCTCCAAAACCAGACCAGGACATTCCGGACCCATTGCCACAACCCGCTCCTTGTTGTGCTTGAAAAGGCCAAGAAGAACAATCCTACATGTTGGTTGTATAGTTTTCTTATCCCCACACACAGGAAATCTTAACCAGAAGCTAGGTCAAGTAAACGTTTCTCAGACCACGTTGCAACCAAGGTCGCAAGGCAGAGATGTGCTGACATCACACACATACACAAAGGTACACAAGGGTGTGGGATGATAGATGTATAAATATGTTGTTTCTATGATTCAAAAGATGTTCAGTTCTAGTTTTACATATTCACAGTGTGAGGCTTTTTTTGTGTTTGTATCCTGAATTGGGAGTGATCTTGCCGGAGGCCACTAGTAACCTGTATCCAGTATTCTCTGCCTGTACCTTTGGGCGTTGTCCTATTCAGATGCCATATTTTGTGCCACAGAGAACAATAACTACATGATTCTGCTGGGGTAGGTTTGAACTAGGTTCCTATCAAGCCCCCTTGAAGAAGCAGATCATGGCAGTGGTGGGATCTCTGAATAAAGTACAGAAAGATGGCAACTTGTAAAGAGATGTCTGCAACAGAGGAGGAGGAAGTGTCCAGATTGTACCAAAGATTGATAGAGGTAATGCCTGCCGAATTAACCAAGGATCAGAAGAGGAACCTCCGGACACAGATCATACAAGAGGTACAGGAGAAGTGGAGAAGGTTAAGCAACAGCCCTGTCTCAGCTCCTGTGGAGGGAAAATGTTTATCCCCAGTAGAGACAGAGAATTTTGTGGTGACTGGAAAGGACTGTGAAGGAATGAGCCTCCTAAACAAATGGATGGCATTCCTGGGACTATGGCCAGGTCATGAGCTAATGGAATGGCTGGAAGAATTGGTATGTGAGGAAGTTGCCCTGGAAAAGCAATATGCTGTTTGGGTGGGACGTCATTGGGGGCCCTGTTTTTCAATGGGGCTGGAAGAGGCACTTTTGGACATTGTATTTGGGGATCCGGATTGTGGCTTGAGGACAGAGAAAAGACAGTTTGTTTGCCAAGCATTGTCAAATGCTGGGATTGGAGACAGGCATCACTGGATGGGTTGGGGCCACCAAGTTGGGGGGGGTCATGCCAGCCAGGCATGAAACAGAACCACCTAGCAGAGACTACAGGGACCCAGCTAAATGTTGACAAGGCTGGGTCAGAAGATAAAACTATAGACTGTTGGGAGAATTCTGATCTCAGGGATTCTAAAAATAACAAGGATGCCTTGATGCAGTGGGTTGACTGGGAAGAAGGAGAAGATGAACTGGTCCCTTTCTTTAAGGGACTGAGCCTTGCACAGTTAGAGGCATGGAGACAGGGCTAAATTACAACAGTGCCAGGCCCAGGGGAAGACCTGGGGGAAAGCTACCCTGCTCCTAGAGTCAGAGAAGAACCAAATGAGCACTGGGCCTTACCAATAGACTGTAAACACAGTGGGGAGGTTCCTTGGATGACCATTGTGCAGGAGCCAGCCACATACCATGGGGCAGAAGCAGCAAGCAGCCCTTCTCTTCATCCTGCAAAAGAGGAAGTAGCAGCTGCTTCTTAAGGGCTGCCTGTATCTACACACCAGGCATTCTCAGATGGAGAGAGCCTGGAGGTTATACCTGAGGATCCAGAGACCAAAGTGCTTGAGGGAGGTGAGAGCTGTAGTAAGAGCTCAGCGCAGCCCCATGGAGTGGAGACCACAGTCACTGCTATCAGGAGGAGTACAGACTGGCAGATGCGGCAGGTACAGTCCTGAGTGGAGTATTTTTTTATGGATGTCCCAGTCACTTGAGCTTTCTATTTCCCTGGAACCACCAGAATTAGTTAAGCTGGAAAGCCGAATAGATCACCCAGGACTCAAACACTTGACAGGGGAAGGAACAGACAGGGGAAGAGGAAGAATGGTGGCCAATTGTCCCTTAGGCCCAGAGACTGGACACCCAGGGTGAGGTGCTCTAGATTGGTTCACTACTGGCTTCACCAGTTTGCTTGGATTGCCACAGCGGGTACCCCAATGTGCAGTTTGTCACCTGGCCTCCCTACGTTGACTCCTCTGCAGCTGCCCAATGGCACTGTTTGTGTGCCTTTAACACTGGCCATTAATCCAGCATGGATGACACCAGAGAATGTCACTAGCCCATGTTGCAACTCCAGCATCCCAGTTCATTCAGGAGAAAGCTCAGGCCTGACTAAGGAAAACTTATGCTCCTAAGTTTTACCCATGGGACTCAGTACTGCTCCAGAATCATCAGGACAGGAGATCTCCCTAGCCTGGAAGTAGAGGCTTTTGCTGGCGAAGGACCCTCCCAAATTTTTTCTGGACCTAATAGCCAGGATGCACTGTTTCCCCTGGACTACCCTGAAGGGTCCTCTATGGCAGTGGTCTTCTAAGTCTCCTCTTGGGGCTTGGGAATGTCGCAAAGCTACTGGGAAGGAGGGAGAATTTGCCCTGGACAGAAGAGGCAGGGTGCCCTGAGAGCTACTGAGGCTATCACTTGGATGGACTGTCACGTCAAGAGGACCGGTAACCACCTGTATAGATGTAAAGTTATCCGACAGGATAAACCTCCCATGCTATACTAGAAAGGAAAGGGGAAGAAATTGTCATCATTACATTGTTTAGTGACCGTAATATTACCAGTAATTATGTATATGGCCAAGGGTGCATAACATTGTTGAAATGTAATTATGTGTTGCCTGTACATTGCTATCTTGTACCCTAGTTATAATCACATAGCGAGGGGCCGCATTTGTGGAGAAAGACATAAACTGCAATGAGCCAAAGTTCGCAACGTCTGCATTTGCGGAGGTGGAGGCTCTACGACGCCTCACTCTCGGTATAAAAAATCCCACATAAGCAGGACTTTCAAAAAAAAAAATACGTGGGACTTAGAAAATAAAAAACCCAGCGGTATGAGGAAATACGAGTCGCGAGACTTAGAAAAAAAATAATACAAGGTCGGAAAAATACGATGTTAACAGCCAAAACGCGTACATCGAAAAAAAAAAAAAAACACGGCAAAATAACAAAAAAACATTAAAAAAAGCACACAGAGCACAGGGGGCAGCCAGGACGTCTGGGAGTGAGTTTGCACGCGAATATAAGTCAAATCCGCTAAGCAAGAATCAAAATAGTGGACGGAAAAAATGAAAACGAGGGTACACGACCCCTTACCACGCAAAACAACGCCAAGCATATAAGACTTATACCCAGGAACGTACGAGGTACAAAATACAACTAATAACATTACCATTCTAAAATGGCGATTTACAAAACTAAACAAATTTACACTGCATCCTTGACACATTGCTCACACTTACACCTCAGGTGAGCAACAGTCCAAATGTACATTGTAAGCTGCAGGAAGATCAAAACAGATTGTTAGCTCTTCAGGATATTGATTGTTGGATATATTAATAACAAATAGGTGAAGTATATTAATTTATTATTTTATAAATTAATTTATTAACATAAAAAAAATAATATATATATATATATATTTATATATATAAATAAACAGAGGAGAGGATCGCAATGAGCGCCAAAGGCGCTTAGCGCGAGGCTCACAATGAGCACCGAGGGTGTTCAGAGGAGCAAAAGTACACGAGGGGAGAGGCTCGTGATGAACGCCGAAGGCGCTCAGCGCGGGGCTTGCAATGAGCACCGAATTTGCTCAGACGACCAAAAGTACACAAGGGCAGAGGCTCACAATGAGGCTGAAGGTACTCAGAGGACCAAAAGCCTTAATTTGTGTGGCAAACAGGATTACAATTTTATTGCCGTGATTTTTGAAGGGGAAGGCGATAGTATGTTATAGAGGGAAAATGAGATATAGAACAGAATATATGTGGAAATGGTGAAAATGCTCTACACAGAAGCTTAACTGTAGAACATCGCATCTACGCAAATACAGGCCTTAATTCAAGGCAGATGACAGGCAGGAAACACTCTATATTAACATTAAGGATCTTTTTGGCCCTAGCTAACTATAGACACCTGTCATTTGGTTTAGACATCTGGTGAGTTTTATCTCAATGGCTTCTATAGCAACCAAGGTCGCAAGGCAGATGTGCTGACATCACACACATACACAAAGGTACACAATGGTGTGGTATGGGATATGTATAAATATGTTGTTCTATGATTCAACATATGTTCAGTCCTAGTTTCACATATCCACAGTTCAAGGCTGTTTTTATTTCTATCCTGAATTGGGAGTGGTCTTGCCATAGGCCACAAGTAACCTGTATCCAGTATTCTCTGCCTGTACCTTTGGGCGTTGTCCTCTTAAGATGCCATCTTTTGTGCCACAGAGAACAAGAACTAAACAATTCTGCTGGTGTAGATTTGAACTAGGTTCATATCAAGCGCCCTTGAAGAAGCAGATTGTGACACATGCTTCCCAAACAGAACATGAACTTTATTTTGCAGTCATTGCACCAATCGCCAATTGGGCACTTCCTTTGGTAAACATAAATTTCACACCTTATGCCTCCTTTGAACTAGTCCACATGGGTCTAGTCTGTCTCCAAGGTCCTGGTGCCAGCCTGTATACTTCACCACCTGCCAAGGGGTATTCAGCCACCTCCAGGCAGAATCTGGACACATGGTGAACAGGTAGTGTATCTGCTGGAGACAGAGTGTCTGGGTATGGAGTTAGCAGGGGCGTAGGAACTGGCGGGATGGAGGGACAAATCCCCTCAGATTAAATTAATAGCAAAATTAAAATGAGTCATGCATTACCAGATTTGGCCACTATGGAGCAGTATGTCTTTCCCATGAAAGCTTTGACCCGTAATTTATATATATATATATATCACATATAATAGTTGTCAAACTACAAGACGTCGTCATGCTTTGCGTGGTGCGTACGAGTTAGGCGTTGAGCACTCGTCACTTGCGAGTCTCGTGAAGTGAGGAGAGCCGTTAACGCGCAGCACTTAGGAGATGAAAACAATGCTACATGACCCTGGACCGCGCAAAACATTGCCAAACTCATAGCACTTTCACACAGGAACGTAAGAACTACAAAATAGACTATTACAAATGACAGAAAATGCTTGCGAGCAACATTATGCGAGCGACATAATAACATTATGAAGCGACAATGTTGATACTCCACAGTGTCACAATTGGACCTGTCATGTGTATTAACCCTATATTATTAATTAATTTATATATATATATATATATATATATATATATATATATATAATATACTATTATACTATTATATTAGTATATTTCATACACAGAGCACAATCAGGAATGGACAATAATGTGCATTAATATCATGGGTGTGGTGTGGGTAAATACCAAGGGGATACTTAAAGGGGGTAATGGCATAGTCTAGAATAAGCATGATGCATAGCACCTACCAGGGTCACGTGTGGCTACTACACCACTGCAACCGGAATCTGATGAATAAAAGGATCATCAGAAATCACTCCATTTAATTCAAGAAACCAGTAATGTACATAGCACTTACAACTAGATCTGCTCAATGAAACATATGCTTAAACCTCTGGACTGTGAATCCAATCCAGTTTCACACATACAGTGTGTTCCCAAAACAAAAATCTGAAAAGAAGTGGTCAAAAAAAGGGGGAGGAAGATAACAAAAAAGAAAAACATGCATGTACAGTAAAGTGCTAAATACTGTAACTGTAACAATATACCAACTCACCTGATTCCCATCTGCAAGCATTACTAACCATTAGCTAGGTCTCAGGATAACTCACTGGCCATGACCATTAATAATGATGTGTCATCTCACAATAAATGGTTAGCTGTGACCAGCGTCAGTGGTCAAGGTGTACTATCACCTTCGCAATATGATATTAATCAACATTGATATCACATCCACCAGCTATACAGGTGTTAGCACATGTTAAAGGATACTCATGATATCAGCAATACGGATAATACCCATTTATACAGAGAGGACACAAAGGTCAGCAGCCAGATTCAATAATACTTACATCAGACCCAATGGTCTGTTTTCAGACTGATATTGAGGTCAGGATAACAAGCTTCACTAGTGCATATATTAACGGTGGCTGTCATTAACGTACCATTGTAAGACTTTGCAAGTCCACCGCCATAACGGTATTAGTCTACATTTAAGCTAACGACAATCTTGTCCTACATATCTAAATATATGATAACTTTAATATTGTGGGAGCTACATGTTAAAGTGGGACTGTCATTGAAGGAATGTCTACCTGAAAGGCACTGGTAAACTCGTAAACTTAATACATTTTATTCATAATGCTTGCAGATGCAGAAGATGCCTTCATGGACCTGAATGGAGCCTAAACAAAAAAACAAAAAAGGAGATTAAACATAAGGACTTAAAAAAATATAGGGACTGCAGCATCTCTTTGCAACAGCATTCCTCAGTGACCATCAATTGGTGAAATGTTCAACAGCTACTTGTCCACAGATAATGCAATCATGGACCATCTGATGGGAGGCAGCCATAATCAAAGACTCGAGGTTAACTTTGGACTGATTGTGCTGTTGAGAAGGGACAAAAATATGCGCAGTCCATACATCAATTCCTGGGGGCAGCAGTCTTCTCACAGGTGCTGGCGGTGTGTGTAGGGGCCAGGCGGAGGCATCCACTCATGAGACAGGGGCACAACCAGTGGCAGTGCTGGTGGGGGAGGCATGGGGGAGGAGAGATGGGGCCAGACTGCTGGTGCGTGGAGGTTGCCTCCGGGGTGGATGAGGCAGGGCTGGGGACCGGAGTGCGGCGAATTTCATCCGTTGTCTGGACTGCGCTCTGGCCCACCCCCATCCTGACCAGCCCGGTAAGGTACGACATGAGATGGTGCCTCTTCTCCTCCCTCTTGCACCTGGCCAGGCTGCTCATAAGCTCCCAGTGCTAGGAGAAGATACTGGCATGGATCCCCTGCAGATAGTCCAGGATCTGCCTCTACATGACCAGCATCTCCTCCTGAGCAGCCTGGCTTGGTGGTGGTGGGGATGGAGGTCTGGCTGCAGGGCCCATTGGTGGTTGTGGAATAGGTGGTAGTGGTGGTCCAGTGGAGAGGGGCTGTTGCCTGGCCAGTCTGGTGGTGGTGGTGGTGGACCTGGTGGTGGGAACCAGGCCGACTAACCTCATGGGGGAGCAGAAGGTCGGGGCATGCAACTATCGTCCCTCTAATACGTGTGTCCTGGTGATGGCTGCAGCTGCTGGAGAAGGGGATAGTGGGGTCAAAGGCCACAGGGGTGACATTTGGCCTACAAGTGACCCCACTGCCCAGGTGAAGTCCTCCTCCTCCTCATCAGGACATGGGGCTTGTGCTGGTCCCTCTTCCCCCTGTGCCTGATCCTGCTGGGCGGGGGCTTACTCCGTGTCCTCCTGCTCCGATGGAGCCAACGCCCCTGTCTCTGGCTCACTAGTGGACCCAGACCTCCGTGAAGCTGAAAAAGACAAACAGGAAAATAAATGGATATGTGTTAATGATGTTGAAGAAAACATTGGCTTCTGTACCTTCCTAACAATCTTACATCTAGGCTTGAACTTGGAAGAATCACTTACAGGGCCATTGACCTCATTATCAGTGCTCTTCATTGTGTGACAGAACACAAGATTCCATGTTAATGGAGTGTTTTTAACTGCTGGCTGATTACATTCCTGTAAGCAGTTAAACCATAATATGTGAAACGTTCATTGAGGCAGAGGCTGTTAATCAGCATTGTGTCTATAGACAAACCTGCATTTGTTAAACTGTTCTTATTGAAATTACAATAAAGCAATAGATCACTTTAACATAGAATCTTGTGCTCTTTCACACAATGAACCTCACCTAGAGTGAGGTAACTGTCCCTTTGAGTGCAGTTCTGAGTAGCTATCATTTGCTAGATGTGATATTTGTTAGGTTCTTTATCTTGATGTTCTTGGCTCCTAATGCTCTCTTGATTTTGGCTGCAGTCTGTGACTGCATATGCTGCAGTGGGCACACACATACATGGACTGGCTATAGGCTGATTCATTTTTTTGTGCCCACTGAAGATGGTGATTTGTCAGCTTCAAGGATTTAATGACGTATAACTGATCCATCTATCCCTTGTTAATTCCATAGAGCTTACATGTCAGTGTCGGTCACCCTGTACATGTGTAATGTGTAAGATGTGCATGTGGTGGCATGTTGGTGTATGTGATATTTATACAAAGAGAGAAACCAAAGAGTAAGAACCTTGGGTACTTAATAGTTATAATACGAATATCAGGTATGTTCAACACATCCTAATTATTTAGAAATATAATAACTTTAATAATATCATTGGCAGTGTAAAAATATCAAATGGTTTAATATAGAGAAGAGAAAAAGTACACCTTTAATTCCAATGATAATATTGACTCAAAAAGAGATAATCCAAATGTAATAAAAAGTTTAAAAAAAATGTTGATCAAATACCTTATAATTTAAAATATAACTTTTATTGATATATAAAATAAATACAGTGAATGAAAAATTAATATTAAGATTGCATCCTGGAAGTCTACATGGTGTGAATAAATAAATGCATAAATGATTTAACAATAACAAAAAACGTTTTTATGTGCATACAAGAAAATAAAGCAGTTAAGTGAAAAAATATACAGTGAGAAAAATAAAAAAACTGCTAATCTTCATTTGCAAGCTCCGCCACTTAGAGAATAATAATTATCTTGAAGTAAGCTCAATGTTTGCTTGGTAACAATACTGGTAATAACTAAAATTATTATATGTTATATACAAACAAACAGTGCACGCACTATAAAAATACCATAAGAATACCACCTTCCTTATCAAGTGGGAAGTATGCAGGCAGGTAGGGGAGACTAAATCACTACCTCTGTGGCCCTTGTTAACTAAACAGTAGCAGATTAAGACCGGAGGCCCACTATTTACGTCCCTATCTGCCTAACCACAATAAGTCTATCCTCTCTACTATGGGACTATGCCCACCACCTGCCCACTTACCCACCTGACAACGACCTCTGTGGATCTAAACGGAACACTAGTCAGCACTGGAGGCAGATTGGGAGGTAAATAGTTGGCCTCCGGTTTTTATCTAGTTAAAAGCGTAATAATTATGCACTTTCCTGGAATACACTGCACCTTCCAATCTATAAAATACACTAACAAAAAAAAATATTTTTATATATAATTTTCAACAACGAAATTACAAGTTAAATTTTTTTTAGGTATTCACTATGTAACATTTTGAAGTGATTTAACAATAGAAACGGGTTGTGTAGGACAACTTTATATTATGTATTGTGTTGGGAATAGACTGTAAACCACAAGACGGTCACCAGTAACAGGGATTCAAAATAAGCTTATCTTATATGAAGAAATTCCACAGATTACTCCGTGGCAATAAAAAAAAAACAATAACAGTGTAATTATCTGTGATGTTCAATGTAAAATGTACTATTTCCATAAAATATACTGTTTCTTGAAAATTGGAAGTGGTGTATAGTAGTAAATATTTATCGCTGGCCTTAGTAAAGTCCACACAACATTAATTATCTTGAATAGAAAAGTTTTTTTATTTTTTATTTTCATCAGCCTCCTCGTCCTCAACCTTCTCCTCCACCTCCTCCTCCACCACCTCCTATTCATCCTCCACCTCCTCCTCAACCTGCCCACCCGCTTCTTCCACCACCTCTCATCCACACCCCGAGCCACCTCTCTTTCCTCCTCACTTTTTTCCCTATCTTCACCAAAAATAAAATAAGGATAAATGAGAAAAAGTAGGCGTGTATATATTTCTGATGTTAAAAAAAAGTATTTTTTATGTGTAATTGCTAACTGTTAGGGTATACGGTAGGGGTATAGGATGTGAGTGTGTGTGTGTGTGGGGGGGGGGGGGGGGGGGGGTATGTGTTCACCAGGCTCTATGTGCATCTATGTGTGTTATTTACTCTATGTGTATTTGTATTATGTGTAATCAGTATATATGTGTAAAATGTATTTTTAAATAGTTATGTTGATAATAGAAATGAATATAAGTGTAAGAATCTGCTCTCCAATATCAGCTTCTCTCTCTCTCTCTCTCTCTCTCTCTCTCTCTCTCAATCCAACCTCCAACTCCGGTATGCTACGTCGGAAGAATCTACAACACAGTCAACGCATGGGCCAGTGGAACGCAGCTTTATTATTTCCCCCTGTCAATCATTTTCCGGGATCCCGCTTTTCATTGGCTCTGAGGCCTGTGTAGCATTCCGTAATAACGGTATTGGATTGTAACTGCGAACTGCATCTATTCCAGCCCACTGTCAGCTTGTGGGCGCGGGAAGGGTTTACGGGCTTGCGGCGTCTGCCCTTTGGTTGTGGCCTTGTTCAATGTAATCGCTCTGTAACTCCTGCAAATTTTCCTGAAATTTTATAGTGCCACTAGACTTTTCAAAATGTCCCTATGGCCATTATAATAGCCATTGGGTTCACATGGCTATTGTCCATCAAAGTCCAGTTGCCATTTCAAAAATATCCACGAGTCCACTGGGTCATGACATCCATGCTTGCATTCTGGGTAAAAACACATTGCAAAAATCTTCAACATATTATCATGATAAAAGAACAAACAACACTGGCATTAAACACAACTAATATACCATATTTCATTCCTCTACTTTTCCTGATGTTAGTTGTATTTCTATTTAATTTCTGAAACATGGAGCCCACAACACAATAACATCTACATTAAACACTCTGCAGTTAACTGTGTTTCTGTAAAAAACAGCAGGAGTACTTCAATTCAAACAGAAATACCATAACTGCGCTAGCACCTCATCCTTTTTAATTTACCATCTGTTCCATATGACAAAATCTGTGTCTTTTTAGAGCCCAGCACCAATTTATTATCCAATAGTAGTAACTAAATGCTGTTACAACACAATTGAGCTGATTTACTAATATATGCTCCCAATTTACTTTAGAATTGAATAACACATCAGCAAAAAAACAAATTAAATTGAAGCAAAAAAGGATACAATTTATATTACTTGAGCTAACATAAAGTATCCCAGTAGTTGATTGATTACAAGTTGGGTCTTAATAAACTAAATCAATAATGGTTATTGGTAGTAAGATATAGGGCTTGGTTTGCACCCTCTTTGAAGCAGCTACTCAATGAAATTAGTCAAATCTTTGTTTAGTGGTGCAATGGTTTAACATTTTAAGTGGACAAACATCAATTCTTAATTGTGTTGATTGTTTTAGAAGATGATAAGATAATGGAGAACATTTTATTGATACTACTCTCACATAAGGAGTGCACTTATATATTTCTGTACCAGAATTTACACTCATGCCATGTTTATCGATTTTATTCTCTCCAAATCTCTGTTGGCCTATATTAAATAAATGATCTGAACATTAATGGGCATTATTTTAAGTCTACTATAGTTTTACTAAACAATTCCTTTGAATGGTAGTCAACCAGGTCAACCTGCTATGATTTATAAGATGTAAATGATGCCTCATCTGCTTTTTATGTAGATGGACTAAGATCAGGAGGTCTAATGGGTTGCCACCAGGTAGAAGTATGTACATAAGTGCTCTTAGTCCTTATTTTGCATTGTTGATCAATACTCTGTCAAGCCAAGTTGTCTGAAGGTGAAGGATATCAGACAGATAAATCCTTAGATTAGAATAATTTGTAGCAGAGGTGGAGCTACCGCAGGTGCAGACGGTGCAAGGCACCGAGGCTCCTGACCTCTCGCAGATGCCCTGTGGCCCCCGCAGCCCTTCGGTGGCCCCCGGTGGCCCCCTCCGCCATTTGTAGTAATCACTAAATAGCATCACAACAGACATTTTTAGAAGAACACAGTATGATACATTGCATCTTCTCAGCTGAATATTCCTTATTCAGGGTTTTTTCACATGTCGTATGCTATGGGATGTTGGGCCCACATTAGGAACAATATTTTATGGCATAGAAAACTTTGTAAGTGGTAGTCTCCCTTGTGAAGATCTTGTATCTCCTTCTGTAATTTATTATCTAATCAAATTTTTTGCTGGCCTGGTATCCACAAGAGACATGTATGATGACTTGTATGATGTCATATGGTTACTTACTGCTAACATAATTATTTATATAAATGGACAGAGATTTTAAGGTATATGCAAGTGAGCTTGATTATGAATGCATCTGAAGAGGAGAATTAGTAGTATATGAAAAATAAATTGCATTAAAAACAACCAAATTAACAATTTTATCAGTTACCCTAAAGTTTGCTGAATTTCTTGCATTTGCAAACTATTTTCTATCAATGTTGACACCCCCTGAAAATCCCAGCAAAAATTAGCATCATAATACATTGTATCTTTTTGGTCTGTGAATTGAGCTGCAGCTTCCCTTTAGATTTCTTTAATACCCAGAACAAGGCCTGTGTCCCTTTTTTCACTGACTGTTTTATCTACATCCCAGGTTATCTACTTCCCCCAGCCCCAGTGATTTGCCCCTGTAAACCCCCCCCCCCAGCCCCAGTGATTTGCCCCATCACCTCTCCCAGCCCCAGTGAATTGCCCCTGTAATCTCTCCCAGCCCCAGTAAATTGCTGCATCACCTCTCCCAGCCCTAGTGAATTGCCCCATTAATATTGGCTGTGGGTGTTTTATTCTCTAAATCTTTAGATGTATTCTATTGACTAAAGCCCGCAATTTACCTTCTTAAGCCTAAACCCAGCCTTTTTAAAAAGGATTTCAAGGGGCATGATCATATGATCTAACAATATTTAACCAAGTCCATAATTTACTTCTTAGACACAGACAATAGTAAAAGAGACCATAATCATAGTCAGTAAAATATGGAAGTTAGATGTAATCTGCAATTGGAGGCTACAAATGATATGTATTAACCCCTTGAGTCCCTGGGAACGATATTACTCAGAAATAACAATTAAAAATAATATTTAATAATGGAGGTCCCTGTCTTTAAGCTAAAAAATGTGATGGTGTACAAAATAGTGCTTGTTCCCAATGGACCTTAAAAGACTGAAAACTTGCAGACACAATCAAAAAGGGTTTGGGTGTGATAGAGGAGGGTGATAGATGCAAGAAGACAGTGTGAAGGCAATAGGTCAAAGCAAGTGGAGGTGTCTGTGTGTTGCACTGTAGATTATGGGTGAGCGTGATATTATGCTGTAGAGTGTGCATAGTATGGCTGAAGGCGAACATTTTTTTAGTGAGTGTTTGAAGGATTTGAGGCAGCAGGATACTCTAGTGGGGCGAGTCAAGGAGTTCCATTGAGTAGGGACAACACAAGAAAAGCCTAGAAGGTGGAGTGAGAGGAGGTGATGAGAGAAGGAACGCAGAAGGTCATTAGCAGAGTGAAGATATAAGGGAGTTGTCTGGTCACAGTTTCCTTCTGTAATAACACTCCAAAGCACATTATTTAACAAATCATAAAGTGTAGTTTCTTGGGCAACAATTAAACATAATATGATAACCAAAATGTAAACAGTAGCCAATAAGGAAATACTGTATGGGGCATATTTATCATGTGAGGATAAAAATGGTGATAAATAGGACTAACTAGTGTTAAGTGGAATTAAGCCACGATAAAACATAATGAAGTACATATATTGTGTGGGGAAAATGGTGGGGACATGGGGTAGAAAGCAGAGTAAAATATAATTTCAATGTGACTTATTTATCAAGTAGGGATATATTTTATGTTTGTTTGATAAATAACTACTACAGAAACCAGGACGTGATGATATTTTACCCCACTTTTTATCCCCACTTTTATCCTTGCTTGATAAATATTCACCTTTGCCTCCTTTCTTTGTAGACAAATTAAGTTGTCCGTCACACTGTGATGTCCAAATCAAGAAAAACAGTACAAGAAGTCTGGTTACTTCTGTAACATATTTGTCATTGCACTGATTTTGTGACAGATCTATGACACTAACATTAGGGCTTTGCATTACTGGTGGTGTGCAGACATATTTTCTTTGAGATATGTTCCCTTTCATTTTTTAATTGGTCTGTACTGCTGCCAGGTCACTTGCCACATTGGTTTATGGACACGTTAGTCCTCTAACTGTGCCGCTGAGCCTTGACTATATAAAACATTCTATCATTTGTAAGAAGTATAAAAAGGCTGGAGATTGAATACATAGCCATGCCCTATTTTATATCATGTTTTTGCTTAAACACAAGGACAATATACCCAGAGTCCTTTCCATTTAGAAATTGTTATATTCGACCATGAACTATGAGATACAGATTTATAGGCAGCCTTCATTCAACAGATGATGAAACTTGCAACTCTCAGGAGATGATGTTATGGCTTTTGCTTATTTTAATGCACTGGCGATAAATCTTTTACTCATCGTTCCAGATAATGTATCATTCTGGGCAGGACTTTATTCATCCAGTTACTCTGCCTCAAAATTGCCCAGTCTTTTTCTTTCAGTAAATGTATGATTGCATCAAATGTGAACTCTTGTAATTTCCTGGTGTAGTCAAAAACCAAAGGATGTCACTGCGAACAAATGCTAATAACCAAAGCAAGAGGTCATAATATATGCACAACATTTTAATTGTAACGGTTGCAAAGAGAAAGAGGATGCTCAGGCAAACAAGCATCTATTACTACTGCTAAAACTATAATATTTGCAAATTAATATATGGTTTTATAATTTATATATATATATATATATATATATATATATATATATACATATATATATATATATATATACATACATATATATATATATATATATATATATATACACATACATATATATATATATATATATATATATACTTATATATATATATACATATATATATATACATATATATATATATATATATATATATATATATATATATATATACATATATATATATATATATATATATATATATATATATACAGAGAGAGAGAGAGAGAGTACAGTAAAATCCTGATTATCTGGCACTCAAGCAACCGGCACCTGCCTCCATTCCCCGTTTGACAAAAACTCTCACTTAATCGCCATTATTCGGCACAACCAGCATCTAAATTTTTTATATTAAAATGTCAACCTTTTTCTTTGGGGGAGTATTTTATTGCTTTAAATGACTTCGATTAGATAGCGGTAGTTGCTTAGTAGATAATTTAAGGGTTTTTAGGGGGTTTATGATTAATTAGTATTCATCAAACAGTGCCTCCCAAGCAACCGGCAACTACACTTATACGGCAATAGGCAATCCCCATGGGTGCCGGATAACGGGGAGTTTAGTGTATATCAATATAAAGTATTTCCAATATAATTTTTCTTAGAGGGGCCCAGTCATGCTACTGAAATACCAGGGGCCATGAATCTGCCATAGAGGAACTGTATACAGTACTTTTAGTATAATAAATGGTATTTTTTATCTACAGTGGATTCATTAGAGGAGTATATATTCTAACAGATAAGTTGTTGGAAATGTTCTTAGAGATCTCTAGGAGTTGTCAAATCTTACGACACGTCTCATAGCATAATGTAGGAATGGAAAGATTCAAGAGATTTCCAACACTTTAGACTTTAGTTCATATTCCCTAATGAATCTATTACATATTTTGTTAATTGAGGGTAAAAGGACATTGTCATTATGACATTAATGATTAATTCAAACAACACTTAACACATTAATGTGTAGTATTTCATCTGTTTTTAGTAATGCCCTATCATTTAGTCTGATCTAGTTGTTCAGTCATGTCCAGATCTTGGTGACCCAATGGACCACAGAACACCAGGCACATCTGTCAGCCACTGCCCATCTGTCCTCATCTATCCATCTCCTCCTCTGCCTCCCCCTTCTTTGTGTGCCTTCAATCATTCTCAGCATCAGAGTCTTCTCTAGGGAATTTTGTCTTCTCATGATATGGCCAAAATATTTTTTAGTATATCCATAGTAGCATTTTTTTTTAAATAAATAGTGCGTTTCAATAGCTTAAAATTTAGGTTAAAATATAGTAGAATTATGTTTACTTCTATAAATCACTTCCATACTCCTTTCAAGTTACCAACAGCCAGTAGACATCTGTATTACTAAACATCCAAAAATAAAAATGCTAGAATTTAAAAATACTAAAACTGTTGGAGAACGTTTGGAGAACCTCTGATATGTTATCCAATGTTGCTAACCTTAATTTTACATTCTAAAAAACACAATTTAATATAAATGTCCAGTATTCAGTTAAACACACTAAAACTGGAATTTAATTGTCTTAAAAAAGCAAAGCAACATTTCTATAAATATATATTAGGTTTATAATGTTTTTGCTTGCAAATGTTTTTTAGTATTATTCCACACCTACAAGCCATTTCATTAAATTTAATGTTATTAACATTTAATCGAATTGTACAACATAAGCAATGATATTTAGTATACATTGGGGAGATTTTACAAGTTGTGATCATCTGAAATTCCTTAAATTGAAAAGTTTTATTACCAATTTTATTTGCAATATTTCTTTATCTTAATCACTCCTACATGAATTGTGGAGGTAAAACTCAGATTAAATAACTTAAATACATGAAATGTAGATATAAATGGACTTCCCTCTCACCCCTTTACTCCCACCAAACTCTTCAACACTTTGTACACCATTAATTGCAAACACATTCATGTTAATAGACCACTAATAATTGTCTCCACTGTGATATATGGATTAGGCGAGTGCCGAGCTGATTATATAGCCATTACTTTTCAATTGGCTTTTGTGCACTTCTAATCTTTTGAGCACGTCCTGGAGAGTAGAAGAAACAAGATGGAACTGGTGGTTGATCTGCTGATTTCTATCCCAAATAGACCATCGACCAGTATTCTTAGTAGAAATATGCGGATTAAGCTAAATATGTAGAAGTAACAAATGAAGAACTCAAAGGATAAAAACATGGAAAGTAATTCATCACAACAATGGCATTCCCACCCCTACTGCTGTCCCATTTATATTAGCTTAACACAGATAGATCCCAGCCATTAGTTTTCAATCTTCATACAAACCACCTTTCTTCATTACATAAATGTTTCCGTGCTAATGCAACTCTCACATTCTTATTACTAAGTCTGCAGACTAAGCTCGATGTGTAAACTAGCTGAGAAGAAAGGAAACAAATCCTGTAGCTCATATTCTTTTTATAGACAGAGCATTTTTGTTAAACTATCTCCCATTGAATTGGAAGAAATAAAGCAGAATATTGATCATAGCTGAAATTGCTTTTTTTGTATTTAGTTGATATATTATTTTGAACAGCTACTTAGTATAGATTTGGCGAAAAAAACTCTATTCATGATTTTAACTGAACATTTCGCTATATGTACACATTAAACCTAATATATCTTCCTATGCAGCATATGATTATTGTATCTACTCTACACAATAAAAATATCTCATCACAGCAAAGAAATAAAAACTACATACATGTATGTATAAACAAGCAACAGACTAAAATATAAAATATTTAACTCTTAGATTGTGAGTTTTCAGCCTTGCAAAGTGCTTTAAAGTAATGCACTATTAATGTTAGGTCCAAGACAGGGTCCTCCATCTCTTTACAATGTGTGAATATTTATTTTTGTCCCAGTATATTGCTAAGGAATATTTTGGCATGTTACAAATATAAGGATAATATTAATTTAAGAACTATGGATCCATCATTAATCTTAGTTTATATGTACGGTAATATGTTGAGAATTCTTGAAAATTTCAAATATCAGTACATTTACCTGTTTGGATAACATAAACTCTTTATAACATTCTGCCCTAAATGTATGAGGAGTCAAAATTGCATAGGAAAGGTATTTAGTTGTTCGGATCAGACAATAACCGAAGATGAAACAATATCTTTGGTTTTGAAATAGACTATATGTATAAATATTAATGTATTTTAATTAATATTATTTCATCCATATCTAATTGTTGGCTTGCTATCCTATCTTAGTTGTTGAATTTATTTTTATTTAATCCTGTTTGTCTTTATTTTCTAATCTTTGTTATTTTATATTATAATATTAATACAATTTATATGATCAAAAATAAATAATAAATCATTATTATTTATAAATAATAAATATATAGCATCAATTGATAACCCAGTTGTAATGGATCCTGCTATATTTACTACACCATGACCTAGAGGTTCTCCACTGGTGACATATGTTTTGGTCTCCATTGGACTTCATCAGTGAGAAGCTGGTCTTGAACTAGCCATGTCTGTATGGTCAAAAAACTATTTGAGCAGAAGAAGTTAGATAAAAAAAATGTCACGAAGGTATGAATGGTAGTTAAGTAAGCTTATTTGGAGTGTTTCGACTACACTAATTGTACTAACATATGAAAGTGAGAACTGAACCATAGAGAAGTTTAAGCGACATAGAATTGACACCTTCAAATTGTGGTGTTGAGAAAACTGCTTAGAGTCCCTTGGACTGAAAGAAGAGCCAATAAATCAATTCTATAATTGTGCCAAAACTGAATGGTTTGATCATGAGGCTAAAGTTCAAATATTTTGGCCATATCATAAGAAGACAGGATTTCATGGAGAACACTCTGATGCTTGGAAAGATTGAGGAAACACGAAGAAGGGGGTGGCAGAGGCGGAGATGGATAGGTGAGGTCATTGAAGCAAAGAACACAAGCTTGATTAAGCTAAGAGGGGCATTGGCTGACAGAAATGACTGATGTGCTGCTGTTGATAGGGTAATGGAGAGTTGGGTGAAGCTGAACAACAACAACAAACTATAGTGTGCATAGAAGAATTAAATAAAACATTATTTTATCTGGAGTGAGTAAACAAGCTTACCATTAACATTTTAATAGGTTGTTTTTCAAATCTCTCTCTCTCTCTCTCTCTCTCTCTCTCTCTATATATATATATATATATATATATATATATGTATATATATATATATATATATATATATATGTAGATGTGTCTATGTATGTATGCATGTATCTATCCATCTATTATATATATATATATATATATATATATATATATATATATACTAGCGACTTGCCTGTCAAAAATGAGGGCAATATAATTTGAAGCCTGGCAATGCTGTATGCCACACAATGCAAGCCCCCCCTCTAATTTGCGGGCCTCCCCTTCAGTGCTCATCATAGGCCTCACAATGAGTGCCTTCGGCTCCTTTAACCCTCATCGCCTCTCCCCCCTCTACTTTACGAACCTCTCGATGAGCTTTGCCGTGCTTTGCCCCCTCTCCCTACCCTGTATCTCTTTCCCCCCACTCCCTCACAGTGTCTGTTTCCCCCTCTTGCTCTCGTGTCTCTTTGCCCACTCTGCTTGCCCTTTCCCCCCCTATCTCCATCCCATGTGTTTCTTTCCCACCCTCTCTCATCCCTGTGTCTTTGCAAGCCCTGTGTCTCTTTGCCCACTCTTTCTTCCCTGTGTCTCTTTTCCCCACTCCCTCCCCAGTGTCTCTTTCCCCCTCTCCCTCCCCTGCCTCTTTGCCCCCTCTCCCTGCCCTGTTTTTTCCCCTTATCTCTCTCCCCTGTGTCTCTTCCCCCCTCTCACCCCTGCGTCTCTTCCCCCTCTCTCGCCCCTGTGTCTCTTTCCCCCCTCTCCCTCCTCTGTGTCTCTTTCCACTCTTTCCCAACTTTGCCTCCCCTGTGTTTTTCTTCCCCCTCTCCCTCCTCTGTGCTTCTTTTTCCATTTACCGGTGTGAAACCATTTGCGAGCTTGGGAAATTGATCAATTTCTCCAAAGCCGAAATGGACTTCCGATTTACGCTCCTTAAAAAAAATTACTTTACAGCCGTCATTTCTTTTCTCTCATAGCCATTTTTAAACCACCAAAAAACGCCAATGGAGTAGCAAATTATCTTACAAACTCACTTACAGGCTCCCTGCCTCTCCTCCTGTGCTGTGTGTGAGGTTTTAAACTAATTTTGTAATCAATTGGTGTGTTTTGGCGGCCTCCAAATGGCTTCCGAGTTACAGGCTTGAAAAAAATGGTGACCATTAAACCTGTAATTGATCAATTTCTCCAAAGCCGAAATGGACTTCCGATTTACGCTCCTTAAAAAAAATTAGTTTACAGCCGCCATTTTTTTTCTCTCATAGCCATTTTGAAACCATTAAAAAACGCCAATGGAATAGCAAATTATCTTCCAAACTCACTTACAGGCTCCCTGCCTCTCCCCCTGTGCTGTGTGTGAGGTTTTAAACTAATTTTGTAATCAATTGGCGTGTTTTGGCGGCCTCCAAACGGCTTCCGAGTTACAGGCTTAAAAAAAATGGCGACCATTAAACCTGTAATTTTTTTAAACGCTGTAACCCATTTCGAGCCTCATCGCTTTTGGCGCTCATTGCACACGCTATGTGACCGACAAATCGTAATTACGACAACTATGTATGTGATATATATATATATATATATATATATATATATAGTATATACTTGTGTGTATCTCAGTTGTGAATAGTGTGATCATATATATAATATTATATATGTCTTCTCATTGCTTAAAGAAGTGTAGCCACTGTATATCTGTAATAGAGTCCAGATTACTGTTATGATTGGATATAGAGTAATGCCATAGCATATAAGTAGTGATAATATAAGCACTACGGGTTCCACAGAACAGTCTGTTCCTTTTTGACAGGGAATAAAAACATTGCTGGGTAGTATTTTAAGGCTGAAACATTGCAATGCCAAACTTGTTTTTTTAAGCTCATGTTAGACCTGCCAGAATTATGCCTGGAAATACGAATATTAAAGGAGTTATCAGCATTTGCAGTCATAAAGTACATGGCAAAATCACACACTGTCAGCCTTTCTCTGGGGTAAAATAATGCTTTGGAGGTTTAAGAAAGTAATCAAAATACAGAAGACTAGGTTAAGAGCCACTTACATTTTTAAAGGAAAAAATGGCATTTTAACTTCTGGGTATTGTTGGTACCTTAATTACTAGGAAGAAATCCCACAAATGATTGAGTGCAGATAAAAAAATAATAATAGGCTATTTCTGTGAATTCCCCATTTATTATTATCAGTCACTGCTCTAGTGCCAGATTCCTGGGAAGTATTATTATTTTATTAAATTAGTGTATCCAGTAGAATACAACGCTATTGATGAAAAGCTAGTGAAACGAGGGCCCTGGTGCAAAAATAAAATTGGCCCCACCAGGTTCCCCTCAGTTATATATATATATATATATATATATATATATATATATATATATATATATTAGTGTAGTGGGCAATCCCAGCAGTGGTTCAGCAAGAAGTTCTACCCCTCCCCTGCCAGTGCTTCTTCTCTCAGGGGCAGGAATCCCAAATGATGCCACTTGTGTGATCTCATTTGGGATTCCCCCTGCCAATAATAAGCACTAACAGGAGGTGGATAACACCCAGATCCCACCTAAGAAGCTAAAATTAAAGCAGGGGGCTGTTGCAGCCAACGGAGGGCTGGGGGACCAGTGGATAAAAGGATAATTGGGTCCACTAAACTACAAAAATACAAAACAAAAGTACCATAAAAAAAACTCATTAAAACAGCACTGGGCCCCACTCTACCAGAGGAGGGCATTGGTGAATTGCACAGGCAGTAGTTTCACCCCTGATGTCCAGTCATTTTCCACTGGATTTTATAAGATTTAAAAAAAATATCCCATTCTCCTAAGATATGATTTTAACTGGCTCTTCCAATATACGATTGTACAACATACAACTTGTCTTACAGATGGCTTAATGCTTACAACCATATTCTCAAATGGTCTTACTTACTTATATAACATCTTCTCTACTTTCACTCAAGTCATTTTCATAGTGCCCCAAAAATATGGAAAATACCGTAAGCTTCAACAACATCTAAATAGAACAATAAAAACAGAACCGCTTAAAATATAATTTCAGACGACAATGCATTTACAGAAAAAAACTAAATTAAATGGAAATTTGAAAATAGTTTACCAGGCAATATGAGTGTGAAACAGAAAATATGTTCATGTTGCTAAATAAAACATTTAAAGCAGCCAGATGAAAAGATTGTACTGTATATTACTTGAATGTGAGACCTATAGGTACCATACTATAATATCTCTCAGCTCAGTGATAATACCCATATCTACCGGGGGTCTAATGTCAACCTGGTGTCAGCTTCTTGTGTTGCTGTTTATCACCATGTATGGGGCATTTTAAAGTGATTCTCTGTAGTGGTAAACAAGCCATGAGCTTTTCAATGTGTAGATAACATTATGGACGCCATACTATACCAGTTATATAAAGTTATCCATCATTACATTGCTTCAATTTCCTTTCACGCTTCTGTAAGTTCTGCCATGTTCTCTCTCATGTCTCCCCTCCCTTAGGGTACCAGTGTGCAAAATGGGTACACCAAGCTGTGCTTCTTCATATTGAATATTCTAATGCACAAAGCATATCCCACATCCTACTTATTGATCCATATGTGGTACAGCTTCCTATACAGTTCTGTGTGCTGTAGAAGTTGCAGTATGGAGATTCACATCTTGTTGCCTGCCCACCTCACACAGTGACAATATCCAAGAAATGTAGTTGGATGTGTAAGATAATAATATTTTTCTCTAATGTAAAACTGTGATTGTATGGGTGAAGCGACAGTGGATATAAAAAGTCTACACACCCCTGTTAACATGTCAGGTTTTTGTGCTGTAAAAAAATGAGACAAAGATAAATCATTTCAGAACTTTTTCCACCTTTAATGTGACCTATAAACTGTACAACTCAATTGAAAAACAAACTGAAATCTTTTAGGTAGAGGGAAGAAAAAAAAAGAAAAAGAAAAAGAATGTGGTTGCATAAGTCTTCACACCCTCTTATAACTGGGGATGTAGCTGTGTTCAGAATTAAGTAATCACATTCCAAATCATGTTAAATAGGAGTCAGCATACACCTGCCATCATTTAAAGTGCCTCTGATTAACGCCAAATAAAGTTCAGCTGCTCTAGTTGGTCTTTCCTGAAATTTTCTTAGGCGCATCCCACAGCAAAAGCCATGGTCCACAGGGGTGTGTGGAATTTTTATATCCACTGTAAATATTAGTTTTTCCATCAAGATGTATTGGATATTGCAGCATATAATATTTTCTCAGGTTATGTTATATTGAAAATGCTGCCATATTTTCCAACATCTATTATCTAGATATGGGAGCCATTAATCTGTTATACGCAGTTATATAAATATACATTTGTCATGTATGGAAGTACAATTATTACATAGCTCATTGCCAGGGTTTTGACTGTGTCTATTTCAACACTAGTTCTCATTTTCAGATGAGTGTTCTGGCACTATCATCAGATTCGCCATAATCTTGGATTTATTGGCCAAAGTTGCACCGGTAGCTTTTTGGTCTCTCTCAACAGCTATCCCTGTCTCAGCAGCAGCCATATTAGACCAACCATTGGGCATATCAAGTCCACCAGCAGTAATAACTGGTTCTTCTATCTATTGCTTTTGCACTCAAATGGTATGAATTAAGCAGAAGTTCTTGAAATGTGTTTCTCCATATCTCTCATCACTGCTGTTGAGGCATTGCCTACACTTGCAAATCTGTAGGAAGAATGCATTGAAGTCTGGTCCATAAGGTTCTTCATCTTGTCGTAATAGTTCACCAACTGATCAGTGAGCCTCCAATCAAATCAAGCACCATTATTAGGACATGATAGAATAACCATCCTCATAGATTTGATAGTGTATAACTTTGGATCAGCAAGTTCAGAACATTTATAACATTCAGTGCCCACTCCAGGCAAAATTTATTATTATCTAGATCTCAATTTCTGTAAGGATCCCGGAAAACTCTGGAGCTGAGCTAGACTAATTGAATGCTGTTCAGTCATTAATTATTACCCAACTCTGAGTGCCCCTATGGAATGCAGCAAGCTAAGCACATCTGTCAGCCACTGAACTTCTCTACCTCAAACTGATGTTCATTGCTTCAATTACCTCATCTATCCATCTCCGCCTCTGCCATCCCCTTCTCCATATGTCTTCAATCTTTCCCAGCATCAGAGTCTTCTCTAGAAAATCCTGTCTTCTCATTATATGGCCAAAATATCTGTGCTTCAGCCTCAGGATCAAACCTTCCAGTGAACAGTTTGTCTTTTTTTCCTGTAGTGTATTACTCTAAGCAGTTTTCTCCAACATCACATTTCAAAGGCATTAATTCTACGGTGCTAAGTCTTCTTTATGGTACAGCTATGCATACCTTTGTTGCTATTGATATATATTTTATGGGAAAGATTGAAGTCACATGAAGAAGACGGCAGAGGCAGAGATGGATAGATTCATCATGAGCTAGATGAATCTCATAGGGGCAGTAGTTGATAGATGGACCTGACATGCTGCAGTCCATAGGGTCATGGAGAGTCGGATACCACAGAACTAAAAAAGAAAAAGAAAAAAAAACAGCAATGGTTGATTCAAAGAGAGAATCTAAAAAACAATAGCACTTGGGCAGATAATGTGCCACAAATTTTCACACTGAGTAACGCACAATGCAAAAATAATTTTGGACGGCTCCCCCTCAGGTGGCAACTCATTTAATATTAATATTTAATTAATAAGCTTGAGGAGGGGGTTGAGGATGAGGAGGCAAGATGAGGAGGCAGGATGAGGAGGAAGGTTGAGGAGGGAGGTTGAGGAGGGAGGTTGAGGAGGGAGGTTGAGGAGGGTGATAAGGGAGGGGGAAGAGACACAGGGAAGGGAGAGGTTGGAAGAGACACAGGGAAGGGAGAGGGGAGAAGAGACACAGGGAGGGGAGAAGAGACACGGAGAGAGAGGGGGACACAGAGGGCACAAGAGGGACACAGGGGGCAGCACATTTCCCACCCTCGGCTTATACTCGAGTCACTCATTTTACCCAGCATTTTGTGGTAAAATGGGTGCCTCGGCTTATACTCGGGTTGGCTTATACTCGAGTATATACGGTATATATTTATTTATATTTATATAGTATAAATACATTTAACATTTCTGTAGTGTAGACCCTGCAAGCCCATAATAATGTTAAACATACAGCCCCAGTAAATTGCTCCAGCTTTAGAAATCATAGCCTGGAAAGGAGCCCGCAAGAGTTACAGCTATTAAATTGGACTCTTTCAGCTACCCCCAAACGATCTGCGGGTTAAAGGTGGAAAAACCCCTATGGGCCATCAAAAGCTCCGTCCCAGCTAAGCCTTTGATCTGTCAAGCCCGTATATCGCAAAGCACTATTAAATTGCTACAAATCCCCAATGATGCAATGGTGTTAAAACCCGTAAACGGCAAATGGAGCCAAAAATCCTACGGGTACTAGAGAGAACTTGCAAAAGGGTTAAAATCCTGCACTGTAAAAGCTAGAATAAAAACACATTAAAGGGATATTGTTGCAAGGTATTAATATTAATAGCACAATATTCTCAAGCCCGCAAATCAGCAATATAAAATAATGTATTTAATGTTTAATTTCCGTGTTATATCGATCCCGGCAATCAATGTGTTAATACATATAATAGAACTCGCATGGACTAGAATATCATAGTTATTGATTATTTCATATTGCATTATTTCTGGACTGCGTACCGGTAAGTGATTGAAATCTAACCTCCATTTTTTAGTGACGTAATGGTGACAATCTCTTTTACTATTGGCTCTGTCTAAACCCGTAACCACAGGTTTGGCTAATTGACTATTTATGGATTTGGATGTCGGCCACGTATGTTGCGGGCTTGTCTAATTTTATCGCTTTGTAACGCCACCAAATTCAAGCCCACAGGCTTTGCGGCTATTACACGGTGGCAGAGGGCTTCGAATTTAATGGGGCCCCATGTCTAATAGTGTTGTTGAGGTGAGTGTGTCCCTTTAAGTCATTTATTACATTTACATTTACTTTAGTTTACCATTTAAAAGAAAAACTAAACATTATTTTGCTTTTATAAATCCAGTTTCCATTTTGCATCATTTATATACAACAACAAATATCTTTATATTAGGACTGACCACAGACACATAGAGCTAATAGAGGTCTCTGAATGTCTGAGTTGAAACATTCCTAAAAATAATGAAAAAAAGATATATATTTTATATATTTTAATTCCACTGCTTGAATTTTTATGAGAACAGTTGAAAGCTTGGAGGCAACTGGAACATTACAAAAAGAACAATCATGAAGTCATAACAAGGAAATGCAAAGGTAGGACCTTAAGTTATATGGTAAAGATTGCTTTTACATGGTAATAGGAAATATTCTTTGCATAAAATAATTGAAGCCCTAGAAATTGTGTCTTGGTGTGGATGACTTTCCACTGTACAAGGTGTTAGACATTAGCTCAGGCACAGGAGAAATATTTTCTTGAAAAATCTAATGTTTAGTTTCCAGACATTATATTTGAAAACCCTAGAATCATGTATGCAAATATTTGTAAGCAGAGATTTCTAATAAATCCATATGGAAAACAGTTGAATTAGGCAGAGAAATGGCCCACTGTTGTCAAAAATCTAAAATAACCTATTTTAAAAATCTTTACTTGAAAATAGGCAATATGTTGTTAGAATGTTAATATGTGCGCAATGTATGCTGCTGTGGAATCTACCATTTTAGTTTCAAATGATCTACTTCTTGAGATGGGGTAGGAGGACTTTGCATTCACAGGTAAATTGTATCTGCACAATGGGAATATGAATTATACAATTGCCAATGCATCTATTAGGTATAATGAAAAGCTCATTAATTTACAAGGTGACCCTTACCATTTAGAAAACCATATGTCCTGTAAAAGGCATTGGACCTTATGAACTAAACTATACCTCCCAGGTGGCAAAGCAGGAACAGTTGTAACTGTTAGTTAATGGTACCACTATTTGCCAACATCACCAACTCTCCATGTTTTAGAAGTTCATTCACACTTCTATGCATATACCAGATGCAGGTCAGACATGCTCATAACCTCTTGTTGACCTTGGACAATTAAACAGTCTGGACCAGTGAATTTTTCTGTATGTGGGACTTTTATACAAAAGAGGAAAATTTTGAAGGCTAAAATGGACAGATATATTTTTTCTAAAAAGAGGGGTTTTTTCAATCCAAAAGAAGAAAATTTGGGACGTATTCTAAAGGGTTATGTATTTGGAAATGCTTGCAACAAATCTCATTTCCTCTGTTTTATGGTACAAAGATACACTGATGTGATACCTCCAAGAGTTCTCCAAAACATAAAGTGGAAGCCATTGGATAAATGGGGCATCTTGTGGTTGTATACAAGTACAGTAATTGTATTGCTGTTTCTTACACCATGAAGGGAAGCAAGTATTCTCTAACATCTTTGTCATCTCCTACTAATTAAGCCCCTATACCCCAATTATACATTATAATATAACACAATGTTCAAACTGGATTAAAATTTAAATCATAGAAAAAATGTAAGTAATATTTATATGCATACTAATAAATGATTATATGCATAATTATATTCAAAATACATTTATTTTCTGAAAAGTTATTCAGATTGGTGTTATAATCATATTTACATATATATTTACCTAAATTCCCAGTTTAATATGGGGTAATTATAATAAAGCTATTGCATCACTTTTGTATTAGACTCTCAAATGTGTATGTGTCTTGTGTTTCTCATGTGCTTTGTGCTAAGATATTATATAGCATTATGGTGTCATCTTTTTCTTTTCAGCACAATCTTGGGGCCTAGTAAAAATTATATTTCCAGGACTCCTTCAACCTGACACATCCATCATGTTCCCCATCCACCATATCTAATTTTTTATGTTAACTGCAAATATAGTAGGGAAATATCTAAATGTGTTTCCCCTTATTAACTATGTTTATTTCAAAGGCCTAGGAATCATAGCATGTTCCTTGGATCACTTATATATATATATATATATATATATATATATATATATATATATATATATATATATATATTTATAATTTATTATTATAGGACATCCTTGTTCTACTATAAAATTGTATTGAATATATATATATACCTGCTACAGCCTGTCTGATGGGTAGGAAGTGGAGGAGCTGGAAGTGCTAGTTTGTCTGTCCCAGCAGCCTTTGAGCTAAGTTACTTCCTCCCATGATGAATATAAATGCCCAGCATGGGTGGGATGGGTGTCTTACAAAAGTAGCCCTCATTACCTACCCGGTTTAAGTATATAGCTATGACTTTGCAGTAGGAGTATAGTCTTCGTGATGACATCTACAGTGCTTTCGATGTTTGCTACACATAATGGAGCTTGTTATCACATGGAACGTCCCAGTTGTATAATGAGGGCAATGGGTTTTGGGTTCCATATAGGCCTTAACGCATTATAGCTTTTATCTGCACCATGATAACGACATCGAGGCCACCAGCTTGATGTTTCAGAATTGCACTTCCTCTATAACAATGGTCAGCAACCTACGGTACTAGTGACCCAAAAGGATTTGTAGCTGATCTCCGGTGATGAGCGAGTGAGGATGTTGTAATGGACGATTCAATAAAATAAGTTGCTTTTGTATATGATTTGATGAAAAAGTGATGATGAATGCTGTGATGGTGATAACATGAAGTGAGGAAGTGTTATGCACGGGAAAAAACTGAGGAGCCGTTTTGAGGAGGGATGATATATGACAAGACTTGGTGAGAGACAATTTGATAGGGATAATCTGATAAAATGTAAGACAAGATGTCATGTAGGTAGTTTAATGAGATTGGATGAGTGGGCATCACCCAAGTGCAGCTTAAAGTATCCAAGTATGTTCAATATATTTCGTACCTCTAGTTGGGTCAAGGATAGAACTACAAATCTGTGTCTTAATATACTTTTGAATAAAACGATTAATCAATTTTCTTTGCATAAGCCATGAGTTTAATTATATTTATGTGGAAAGGCGTATTAATCATTCTAATGTATTACCACCCCCCAAACTACAATACATAAGTGGGATTTAAGCATGTTATTTCTAAAAGGTTGTCTACATCTGATCTATTATATGTCGCTGATGTAGACATATGATAGCTAACCAAAGTGTAACCCTATGTGAGCCATTTAAATCATTTATTGCTGATGATCATTTATTAATGGTGCTTTAAAGCAGTTTTCCAGAGTGCACAAAATGTTTAAAATAAACTTTTTCGACATCTAAAGCATTCTTTAACATACATGAAATAAATGTGAGACCCTGGTGTCCTTTTAAGTTGATATAATAATAATTTTATTGACCATAAATATTTTGAGTGAATATACTGTGTTAGCCAATGCAGTGGAGCAGGCATCCACACGGTGAGCGTCCTTTCATTATGCTCAGACACCTTATCATTTCAATCTTCACAATGAAACTAGCAGTTGTCTATGCTCTGCTTAACTTTCTCCAAGCTGCCTGTATTCGAAAATGACTTTTTTACAGTGTTGGAGAAAAAAAAAATCTTAGCTCATTGCTAAAGCAAACTATTAAAGCTTCTGACAAATGTATCTGTTCAGATTCCTTGACAGGCAAAGAAGCGAAATTAATGTTCCTGAAAGCAATCTGTTGTATTGGGCTAAGAAAATATTGATAAAATTGTACTTATTAATAGTTGTAATTTCCCAGAGGGTGTAAAACAGAGTTTGTGTCACATGACACCGGGGAATGAATTCTCAAAGCAGACTGTGCCAGCCCTCTGCGTATTTATGGGTTATGGCTTCCATTAAATAAAATCTGATTTGACATTGTTTACACTTAGCGTTCTCCCTCATAATTATGATAGTATTGTCATATATCTGCATCACATTATTGTATTTGCTTTGCTGTATATTGTAATTTGAGTTAAAAGTCACATGACTACAAAGTAATTATCGGGAAGTATGAAAATGTACAGCTGGGATGATAGACTGGCGTAAGGATTGGAGGCCCGTAGTGCGCAGGACTCCTGTTGCATGGAGGGTCACGTGACTGATTGGTCGTGGCCTGGCTGGCTGCGGGGAGGAGACGGGAGGGGTGTTGGCGCGAAGCCAGCACCATTTTGACTCACTCTGCGGCCGGCCAGCGTGCGGATACCCTCCCACCGTCCCAGGATTTAGGCGTTAAGGGGTGGTTAGGTCATGGGTGTGTTTAAGTTTTGGTGGTGTTATGTTAAAATACATTTTTTTTTTTTTTTATATATCTGTATATATACATAAAGTATTGTGTGAATTCGTTGTAATGCATGTCATGGGGTATATGTTATACCTTCAATTATTTTGTATGTAAAGTAATGGCCACAGTTGCGGGATGGGGACTTGCCCGGGCCAGGGATATAATTAAAAAGGGGCTTGCCCCTACCTCTTAAGCGGGTGCAGCGCAAAAGTAGGTGGACCCATTAGCGCACACCAAGGGTCAAGAGGTTGCAGCCCCTGGTCGGGCTCCTCCCACTTGTTATACCATGTTGGTACATATATATGTTTGGTTTAATTAATTGGCTGTGGCCCGTTGGTTTACCCATACTGTTCTTTCTCAGTGTCAGTTATTGTATGAATGCGCAGAATGGATCCTGTTGGGGTCAAGGCTGTTGGCAATATATTGGATAGGTAGTCAGGAATAACTCTGCAAGGCGTGGAAGAGCAAGGGCAAAGGCAATGGTTATTTCCTTCACAGCCACCAGGGAAAGATATGTGAAGTTTTGACACCTTTAAGATCTATCCTTCAGGGAGCTAAAAAGTGATTGTAACACCTGACACTCTCCACCGGGATCCTATAAATAGGGAGTTAGAATGAGCCTCTGTTCTCAGTCATTGAAATCTTGATCTTTGACCCAGCATTTTTCTGATTCATGATTCATATGGCATTTGGCCGTGGCTTGTTGTTTGGATTTTCTATCTTGACTTGCCTGCACCTGATCCATTGGACAGCTTGATTTCACCTTTGCTTCTGTGCTTAACTTCATCTCAAAGTTATCTGCTTGTCTGGCTCCATCCCAAAACGACTTTCTTATCTGGTATCATCCCAAGGCAACCTACTTGTCTGGCACCATCTTAGAGTTACCTGTCTGTCTCTAGCTACCTGATCCTGACCACCAGGACTTCCTGTTACTGAACTCCTATTTGCCTAGCCCTATACAAAGTCATTGTTTTATTCAAAGGTCAAGGAAGCAAACAAGTAAATTCAGGATCAAAATGGTGGTAAGGAACCATATAGGCAAATAATGGGATCGGAAAACAACAATGTAAGATAAAAACATTCATCAGCAACTGCTGAATTCAGGCTCACAGATAATTAAGACTCACATTTAAAGAGTCTTGCTCTTTACCTGGGCTTAGTGGCCATGAACTGAATTCTGACAAGAGGATTTTGCAGAACCATTAAGAAGAGGATTTATGTTGATGACAATGATTCATATTCAGTATTTTACTGTACTTTACAAACAAAGCTGGTAGAGACAGAGTGATGAGACCACTTTGGTCGGATGATAGGAAGTACATAGCACCTCATATGTAAGAGTCTCATATGTAAGGGGAATACAATGGCCCCTATTCAATTGAGCAATTATTGGTTACTGGAGCCCGTAATATAGCCTGTAAACTAATTTGATATTCAATTGACGTCTTTTAGCGAGCTGCAAATGATTTGTGGGTTACGGGCTGAAAATCCCTGAGGTTGTCAAAGTCGCAGCTCCCTTCGATCTTTCAATCCCGTAAATGTTACATTCGGAAATCTTTATTCAATTGCTAGAATTCCACAAGACCACAATTGTTTTCACACCTGTAAATGGCAAATGTAGAATAAAATCCTCCGGGTACCAGATAGGGCTCTCAAGGGGGTTAAAAACCTGATCGTAGCACTGTAAATGCAAATAAAAAATCAATACTGCCCTTTTAAAAGACAGGGAAAGTCATGATAGACATTAGTTAAAAAAGCGCAAATCTGCAATCAAAAATTATTATTTTTGCGTTTTATTTCTTTGATTTATGAATCTCGGGAATCAGGGAGTTAATTCATATCTGGCCACACACATAGACTAGAACAATATCGTCATTTATTTTTATTATTTTGTACATTGCCGAATTATGAGTCTGATCGCAAATCGGACTTCTAAATGCTAATTAACCTCCATGTTTTAATGATGTCATAATGACGTTCTCATTTGCTATTGTTTGTTTCTAAATTGGCAGTTACGGCCTTGCTTAATTGATCATGATCATGCTCGGAAATACTACTTACAATTGCATGGTTTATGGTTTAGGCTGATGGATGATAAATGATGAACCTGGTCACCCCCAATTGATCCTGACCCATGATACAGGTTATCTTGGGCTAGTATATTTCTGTCTTGAAGGTCAATAAATGCACAATGGGATAGATCTGCTGTAGACTTATTTTCATAAATAGTCTTCATTTCACTTCTCTAACTAAAAGCATATGTAAAAAAATATGCTCTATGCTTATATAGAGCCCTTTCCAATTGGCCAAATCAAATCGCAACTTAATAAGGCTGTATATAGACATTATTTTCCTGTATGATTAATTTAATATTGTTTATAAATTAATGTAAACCCTTTAGATTGTAAGTTTGCGAGTTTTCAATCTTGCATGGTGCTTTGGGCAAATGGTTTGGACCCTGGATTCTAAGCTCAAAGATAGGGCCCTCCATCATTTGCATTGCTACGGAATATGTTGGTGCGTTACAAAAAAACTATAATAAAAATAATAATGCAAATAAACACATATTACCCATGAGTAAAATTATACTCAAATTTACATATTTTCATTTAGTGTGTTCTTGCACTTCATTTTCTTTACTGAGGTTTCCCATGTTGCATGTTAGGATATTTTACACTGCACACATTGCTGAGATACCCCATATGAAATAAACAAAATTGTATATCCATTCCACCAGATTGCAGAATTATACTTTATTTCATCCTATCACCATATTGACTCACATACCGTGTTGCCTCACCTCATTTAATTCTCCAAATACATTACCCTTTATCACCATCTCATCAATTTCATCACCACCATCTCATCAATTAGATCGTTTGCCCCCACCCTCATAGATAAAGCCACACTTATTGCTTCTCTCCCAACTCTAATCAAATTGGGTCACCTTCCTTAGATCTCCATGTCTTCATTATAATCTATATTACAATCCCACTTCATCAAAAGAAGCCCATCATCAATTTACCAATTTATCATCTTTTACCAGCATATCTGGTCTCTCATTAGCGTTCCAACAAAAATCCATATGGGTGTCGCTTGTAGCGCTAGTGCCATAGGTGTTGACACCTGGGATAGGTTCACTTTTGCATGAGCTGCGGTGGCACCCCTGCAAAACTTAGAGAATCGAGGGTCTTGTCAGATATATAGTTGTGGATCTTGCGATGTTGGGGAAGTTTGCATTGTTGGTAACGCACTTGCGGCCCTCGCAAAGCGAAGCGAGGTGAGCAGTCGACTGTGAACCTCGCAAAGCGAGGTGAGCCTTTGAATCACGCGGGACATGGCTGCAATGAGCACCAAAGGTGATCATCACGAGGTCCGGGCATTACCAACACCCTCGGGGGCTGCAATAAGCGACAGAGGCGCTCATTGCAGGGCTCGGAATGAGGGGGAAAGGGAGAGGGGGAAAGGAGACACAGGGGAGGCAGGAAGGAGACACAGGTGAGGGAGAGGAGGGGAAAAGACACAGGGCGGGTTGGCTAAGACAAGTAACAAGTGGTGGGTTGGCCAAGGCCACCAATGAGTGGCCCAAGGCGCTCATCGCAACGCCCTTAAAGTAGGCTCTGGGAGTGGCTCGCGAAGGGCCAAGCTCTGTCTGGCAAACAGCATTGCCAGCTTTCATACAGCATTGCCTGCAAAAAGACGCCAATTGAATAGCAAAGTAGCTTGCAACCTCACTTACAGGCCTCCGGATCTCCCGAAACCTCAGTTGAATGGGGCTCAAAGTGTATGGGCTTATGGTGTTTTTAATTAGGCTGCCTAAGTAATCCAGGTACGGTACAGGATTCCTCAGCATGAAGTCTCCAGATTACTTTGGCATCATCATAAAAAACAACTTTGTGGGTATATGCATGGCTGTCTGGAAAAATAGCAATATCACAGAAAATATTCAATACATAAAAGTGCTTATAATCAAAAAATGAAGATATTATATATATGATTATATGATCTGGAGCCTTTCCGGGGATATCAGAATGCATTTAAGAAGTTGCAATTAGGATAAGAAACCTGGTAAATGCTTTCACAGCAATAGCTGAAGTGTTAAATGGTATATAAATCCATTGTGTAAGCAACACATCAAAATCTTATCTTTCAACAATAAAAGCACTGGATGGTGTTAATCAGATATGAATTCTACCTAATGTGTTTTGTACTGTGAAACTATAAAATAACATCTCAATACGAGTACAGTATTAACCATATGATTACACCTGCCATGTCACTAGGTAAAGACAATAAATAATTATCATTTATATAATTGCTCAGTGAAATAAAGATCTTCTGAAATGGCCAGCGCGGAGGCAGCCCCAGTTACGCCGGGTCTGATGCAGCGCTGCATGACCCGGCGGAGCCTGGGCGCTTCTGATTGGCTGGAGGAGGAGGATGGGACTTCCGCCCGTCCCATAAGGGCAAGTAAAAGGGGTCTGTGGGTTTTCTTTCTAGTTGTATATGCTATTGCACTGACATTTCAAACCATTTTAATATAGCTCAGTATTAGAGCATCCATCCATCCCTGGTTCAGGTCTGAGTGCCCCCTGCCTCATCTGTAGCAATCAATAAGCCTATAATTAATCATACTACATCCCCTGCATTGTAGGTTCCTGTGTGACTGTGTCCCGTTTGGCTAAGGTGTGGGGGCAGCATTAAATAGACCCTGGGGAGTTAGAGGCCTTGCTGACCATGGTCTGAACTCTGGCATTAAGTCATGGGGTTAGATGGGTCCAGGACAGAATGTATTCAGGCCATCTGGGGGGGGGTGATGCCACTGAGGCACAGGCCCGGCCTGCGGTGACCGGTAGCCTAGGCCAGGTGGACAGGCCTCATAGCCTAGATAGGCTGGTGGAGCAGCGTGCTAGCTCTGATTTGAGCGATAGGGCTAGGAGCAGCAGGAGGACATGGAGAGGGTTCTTGAGAGCCATGAGCTTATCCCCCGCACTGCAGAGAGTGTGGTGCCAGCGGGAAGCGCGGGCGAGGGCCTAGCTATCCGGCCACCACCCAGCGACTTGTCCCATGGCCCACAGCAGAACCCAGGTTCTGGCAACACCCCAAATCAGCCTCGAGGCTCCAGGGGTAACAGCAAAAGCACAAGGAGCTCTAAAAAAGCTCCTACAGGTTCTCACCGGTCGACCCCTGCGGTACACACGTCGGATAAAATCCGGACTGAGCTAGAACTGGGTACGATGGCGGGGCCCTTTCCCTCCATTCCTTTTCAGGGTTTAGTCATTTCCCCAATAGGCATAGTGCTGAAGAAGGAAACCAGAGAATTCTGCCTCATCCATCATTTATCCTACCCTCCGGGTGGCTTGGTCAACGACGGGATCGTCAAACAGTATTTGTCAGTGTCTTACGCCCCTTTCGATCGGGCAACGGACCTGATCAGGCGGGCGGGTGTCGAGGCTAAGATGGCGAAGGTGGATATCGAATCTGCGTTTCGTTTACTACCGGTGCATCCTCAGAGTCATTGGTTCCTTGGCTGTTTTGTTGACGGGCAGTAATTAGTGGATCTTTGTCTACCCATGGGGTTATCTATTTCCTGTTCCTATTTCGAAGCCTTCAGTACGTTCTTGCAATGGGTAGAGCACACCGAGTCAGGTTGCCATGGGATTACCCATTACCTTGACGACTTTCTTTTTGTGGGTCCCGTGGGTCTCGCCACATGCAACTTCATACTGAGGACCTTTCTTTGCAAGGATGTTTCCATATTTCGGGGTTCCACTGGCAGACAAGAAGACGGAAGGGCTGACCACAGAATTGACGTTCCTGGGGATTTGGATCAATTCGCACAAGATGGAATGCAGCTTTCCGATGGAGAAGGTGTTGGATCTGTCTGCAAAACTGGCAGCCCTAGCAGGTGCAAGAAGAGTGTCATTGCGCGGCTGCAATCCATCTTGGGAAAACTGAATTTCGCATGCAGGATCATTCCCATGGGCCGTATATTCAGCAGAAGAATGTTGTTGGCTACGGCCGGAATATCACAGCCGCATCATTTTATAAAAGTGTCTGGGGCTGTGAAGGAGGATGCACGAGTGTGGACGGCATTTCTACGGAACCTCAACGGGACACCTTGATTCAGCCGAGCAGGATGACGAACGGGCAGCTTGACCTCTATGCTGGATCAAGTGCGGTCGGAGTGGGAGCCTATTTTAGGGGCGAGTGGTGCACAGCACCATGGCCCGCATCATGAGTCAGGGGAAGGCTTACAGACGATGTACAGACGATGCTACAGTTATGGAGCTGTTCACCATCACCGTGGCTTTGGGAACCGTCATGTCCTTTTTCAATCAGGCAACCCGAACATGGTCCGGGTAGTCAATAGCTTGACGGCGGCGTCTGGGCCGTTGATACGGCTCATACGGCATTTGGTTCTTTGTTGCTTACGGGCGAACATCTGGGTGAGGGCTGAGAGTGTTCACGGCCTTAACAATGGGGTGGTTGACGCCCTTTCTCGGTTGCAGGGAACCCGGTTCCAAACACTAGTGCCGGCGGCGAAGGATCACGGAGAAGACATACCTTCAGAACTCTGGGAGCTTGGAGTGGTAAGGTAGCTGGTTACATCAGACAATCAGTAGCGCCGAAGACGTGGGTGGCCTACAGGAAGGTATGGAACAGGTGGAGCGACATGGTTGGGGAAGCCGGTGGTGAAGGTTCAGAAGAGAAGGCCATAGGAATTCTGCTGTGGTTCTTGCTCTGGAGCGCAGAGAGAGGTGATTCCAGGGTGACCGTGGCTCGGCAGTTGGCGGCCCTGACATTTATGTTCAAATTGACAGGGCAGAAGGACTCAAAGGAGTTTGTGGTTTGCCAGGTAGTAAAAGGCATGTTCAAAGGGAAGCACTGGATGGTCAGGAGGCGCCCGATCACTTTCTCTCTGTTGCTACGCCTGGGGGAGGCGTTGGGTATGCTATGCAGGGACTCCTTCGAATCCCTGCTTTTCCGGACGGTCTTTTCCCTAGCGTTCTTCTGGGCTTTCAGAATTGGGGAACAGGTCTCGGAAAACAGGCATGGTTCGGGGTTGCTGCTGGCAGAGGACATCTGTCTGGAAGGTGACAGATTGTTGATATGGCTGAGAAGGTCAAAAATGGATCAGGCCGGAAGAGGAAGGGAAGTGGTCATATACAAAACTGGAGAGGAGTGTTACCCCCAGGCAAGTGTGAGGTTGTACTTGGAAAAGAGGCCGCCAGGGCCAGGCCCGCAGCTGTTGCATGCTAACGGCCAGGCCTTGTCACGGTTTCAATTCGAAAGGATCCTGAAGAAGTCTTTACAGCAGTTAGGCTTGGACCCGGCAGGCTTCGGCACACATTCGATTATGATAGGGGCCACTACGGAGGCGGCAAGGCTAGGTCTGCCCGAGAGCATGGTTAAAAGGATTGGGAGATGGGAGTTGCAACGTTTTAGGTCTTACATACGGCCAGAAAGGGTCATCTAATTGGATTTTGTTTTGTGTGTTGCAGAAACTAAACAGCTGTGGATCGTCGGCCATTCTTACATGTATTGGGCTCACCGTTTAGCCGCAGTCACTGGAGACAATCTCCAACTGGGCTTCCTGGAGACGAGCGTGCAAGTTTGATGGTTTGTGTTCCGCGGCTTGAGATGGACACAGGTGAATGGCCTGTTGGAGAGCAACGCTCAGCATCACGGTAGCCCACACATTTTAATTATACACGCTGGGGGGATTTGGGAGTGATACATATGAGGAAAATGTTGAAAGATATGAAGAGGAATGTGAAGTTTTGGCTAGAACAGTTCCCAGGCTTGTTCATAGTGTGGTCCGAAATGATCAAAAGGAGATCTTGGCGGAATGCAAGGGATCCGGTTTCGATGGATAGAGCAAGGCAAAAGATAAACAAGCAGATGGCTAGTTTTGTGGGTTTGATTACCATTAGGCACCAAGAATTCGAAGGCGCATACGCAGATGACTTCTTTCGCCCTGATAAGGTTCATCTAACAGAGATAGGATTAGAACTGCTTACTCTTGAGCTTAGGGATGGGGCTAGGCGGGCCTTGGCTTTATTGAGAGAGCAAGAGGGGGGATCACAGCCTCAGGAGGCATCCATCACCTGCTCTGTGGCGGGAGGTGAGTCACCCCGCCCACAGGCTTAAGTGGGCGTTGCCCTGCCTCATGGGCATGCTTAGTAAAGCACTTGTAGGCTCTGGGCGCGGGCCCAGGGCGTGAGGTTACTGACCGGGCTGGGCTCCTCCTCTGGGATGTTTATTTGAGCTGTGATGTAACAATGTAAATTATTTTAATTGGTTATTAGATTATGGTTGCTTCAATTAAGCTGTGGCCCGTAATTTTCCCAAGAAACACTTGGTCAGTGTGTTTTATTTATCTAAACGCCTAATGGATCTTGCCAGGGTCATGGTTATATTGCTGCTGGTGCAATAATAGAAAGTCTATTCTAATAATGGAATCTTTAATGTGAAGACCTTTGCTTAAAATGATATAATATGATATAATATTTTCAGTAAAATGCACTTGATAACAAGCAAACTTACTTTAGAAAGCAAGAGAGCAATAAATTAAATTGTTATTTTTTGTATATATATATATATATATATATATATATATATATATATATATCATTCATTGTTTTACTGCAGGGATTGATTTTTGAATTATCATATGATTTGCCTGATGTAGTTGTTTATTTTCTAACTAGCTTTGTATTCCTAATGAAAGCAGTTGCAGTTTTTGTATTCAACATTTCCACTGTACAGGAATAAACGCCCTGTATATCAAAGTCTCCTCCCACCCTGGGAATTTGATCATAAGAAGTCAAATGGTAGATATACCACAGCAGCATAATTACATGTAATAAATATAATATAGGGGCTGTGTTAAATGTATATATAGTATATTGCATTTTAGGACATTTAGTCCATTTTAAATGTGGTTCTTGGAAATAATACATCAAATAAAAAAGTCAAACATGAACGCACAGCCAGTATTTTTTTGGGCAAACAGTAATGCAATGTCTATAATAAAAAAAAGTTGTTTACGTCTTGTAGGAAAAAAACAAAATACAGAAAAACAAAATAGAGGTGCTCAATCAGAGAATGAACTAACCTTTTTTCCTATAATAGGTTAGTTCTGTGGACATGATAACCCACCCTGAGAGCACCTCTTTTAGACACATGTGCCCTTCACAGGGAGAAATATCCTGTAGTATATCAGTCTGGTCCCACTCACTAGAGTGGTCCAGCCCCGAAATACCGGGCAATTCTACCCTGAACAGGAGAAACAACAAACCCCAGATGTACGTTTCAGCCTTCTTTGGGCCTCGTCAGTGAGGTGCAGCTGATAACAGATAAGCAGAGCCCAACAGGTACTGATGTCACAAGTTGTGGCACCAATAGTTCAATCATGCTTTGCAGAAAGGGTAATTCCTGCATTTATAATTTGTACAAATGGCTTTTTCTGCCTCTGTCAGATTATAGTTGTATACTGAAAATTATAACACCTTGGCATATTTGGATGCAGAACTGAGTCTGAAAACTATGCTTATAAAATCTGATAAACTGTAGCAAAAACTGTATATAAAAGATATTTTATATAAATAGCATATTTTGGTCAATGCAGGTATTGATTTATACTGTTAATAAAAGTAATTTTTAACATCACATCTAATATCTTTCAAACAACGAGTTGTCGTCACACTTGCGAGCCTTGCGAAGCGAGGCAAGCCGTTAAGGCACAAGCTTGCAAAAACTACGACTTTAACGGCCGAACCACCGAACTGGAAAAGACGACGAAAACACACAAATATGCCTCAAATTTACTTACACACTCACAAACAGCACTGGAGGAGAGCCAGGGACTGGATGAGTGAGGTTACAAATGAATTTAAGGCATATTTTGTCTTTTCTTAACAATCGAAAATCGCTGAAGCGGAAAATAAATGACGGCTGAAAAAAACATAAAAATTCAAAACAAGATGAAAACCAGGCTCTGTCGGGCCAGGCACGTAGAACTTAGAAAATACACCACACAAAAGACAGTAACACTTACACCAACAACGCCAGGCATGCGGGACTTTGAAAATACACAACGGCAAAGACAGTAACACACCAACGCCAGGCACGCAGGACACAGACGAACAACGACAGGCACGCGGGACATAGAAAATATACAACGGCAAAGACAGTAAAACTTACACCAACGACGCCAGGCACGCAGGACTTTGAAAATGAAACCAATGGCAGTCAGCGTGCGCCATGAAAAGATTCAGCAGAGACACAGAGGAGAAACACACAGGGAAGGGACAGGGGGGAGATGGTGGAAAGAGACACATGGCAAGTTGCAAATTGTTCAGGCCTGTAATGAGCGGTAAAGTAGATGGGAGGAGAATCTCGCAATGAGTGCCGAAGGCGCTCAGAGGTGACAGAACATCGCATTGTGTGGCAAAGAGCATTGCCAGGCTTCAAATTTTTTACCATCATTTTTGACGGGCAAGTCGCTAGTACATAATAATGTTTGATGCTTTTTCTGTTTCTAAAAATATCTTTAAAGTAATACAAAGAAAGCACAGTCACATTGAGAATAAAAAGTACAGGGGGGTAAGAAGCACACCACCAGCTCCTATTGCAAATCAATAAAAAAATATATCTTAATGGATCAATGAGTAAATATAAATGAGGATGTCACATTTTCACACCCCAAACATATAAGGTATGTATACAGCTCATAGACTGGTCCACTGTATCATTTTTGATAGATTTTGTCCCTGTGGATCACTGGGTGCTGAATATTTCCACTGGATGGTAAGTATTTCCTAATGTCAAAAACCTGCTGACAACTTGAACACACCAATATCAGCTTCAGGCTGCCATCTTGGAAAAGAACAGGTCACACAAAGGTAATATTCCAGATCTAGTGATCCACAGGGCAAAAACTGATTCTGAATGATCCAGTGGACCAGTCTATGAGCTTTATATTTATATTTACTCATTATACCTCTAATATATATTTTATTGATTTGCGCTAGGAGCTGGTGGTGCGTATCTCTCCCCTTCCCATAATATTATTTTTCATGTTCTAAGCATGGACGTCAAGAGGCTGCACACCATGAAAGCAGTTTATCCAATGAATGTGGACTTTGATCTCTTAACCATTGTATCATCACCGGTAATGATAACAATGAACTACAGCGGAATTTTATATACTAATAAGGTTGGATATCGCTTATTATTCAATACTCACGGGACTGAGGTTATCTTTACTTTCAGACTGTTCTATGGGATTAATACATTTACACAGTGGTGATTATCGTGGTGACTACTTTTGTCTTTACTTCTTATCTCTATAGACCTTAACGTTGTTTGTGTATGGTAAATTTGGGAAAAAATATTTTGTAAAAAATAAATATATTTGTTTAAATAAAACATTTTAAAGGTGGCTTATTATAAATATTATAAAAAACAAAACTTTTGATCAAAATTCCTTAAACAAATGGATCAACAAAGATGTCTGGATGGTGAAAGTAGGGTACAAACTTATTGTATTCACATAATAAAAACCTTTTTAGATTTGCACAAAAAGCTATTCATTTTTCACATTCTTATTGTTTAAATGTTTTTTTGTTAAAACTATTCATTTTGACCACTTATAGATATTTTTTACTTTTGGTTGTATGATTATTGGACAAATCTGAGGACTGTATAAGATCACCAAATATATCAATATACAAGTTGTTTTCTTTCATGGCAGTTACAGACAATACTTAGATACAGAGAAGCAACCACATATCACAATAAATGGTAAAAGATTGCTAGTGCTTGATAGGAATGGTGGTTAATGATGAGTAAAAACATCAGAGGTGCAGGAATGGCAGGCTTTGTATCAATGATATACAACACCCATTTAGTTTCTACTCTGCCATTTAACTACACATTATTGTGAACGCTGACATTTTGCACTATTTCTACAATTTATGACAAAACACATCAACCTTTTCACACACACAATCTCACACTATTTCATATGTCAAACACAATCCTCCAACATTCTTGTAGCACTGTGTTTATGAGTATAATACATTTCATGGTATTATATACATTTGACATATAAAAATGACAAAACCGTATATTGATACTCAATGAATGGAGTTTAGACCCCTGCCCTGGAAGAGCTTGCAATCTAAAGAAGATGACTGGACAACTGAGACAGCTGGAATCGTTTGGAGTAGTGAATGGAGTTTCAAAGGAGAACCTTATTGAGAATGATGCATTATGCCTATAATCCAAAAGGCTAGTATGATAGGTATGGTTCATAAGTGGCTCCCCAGATATAGATTCATATAAGAACTATAATTATCCTTCATTATACTACTATACAATATGTTCAACCAAAACAAACAGACTAGAGACATTATACATAGTTTATTACTCACTAGCCCCTGATATTGCATGGTCACACTTAGATATAGATACTCCCTTATTCCATTTATATCCATTCTGCATTTATATTTACCCCTTTAATATGGTGGAATCATATTTTACATTTTTTTTAAATGTATTACTTTTTTCTTCCCCAGAACATATATATGTTTTTTCATTTATTTTTATTTTTAATGTAACTTTTGAATGATTTGGATTTTATTGATATTTTTTAAATAATATTATTAATATTGTCTACCATACCATTCCTGAATTGTCCTTAATTTAGATTAAAATGTCTTTTTTTTTTCTTTCTTTTTATGATGGTTAATTGATCTGTGTCAGACACCAAGCTAGAACATCACTTGTCCAGATTTAAAATTAGGAGTCCCCAAGCTGAAGGTCTACACCTGTTTGGCCAAAGGAACTTCTCGCATCTAATGGTCTTTTTTGGTTTCAGCCTACACCAGTTCCCTCACATCCAATCTTGTAGCCTTCTAGACATATATTAGGTAAAAAGGTTGGATGTTCTGCATCTGGGTTATCGGTCAGATAAAGCTTTGTGTCGTCAGCATAACAGTGGTAGTTGAGCCCATGTCTTCTGATGATCTACCAGTTGTAGCATGTATACTGCAAAGCAATGATGATGCCAAGCAATCTCTTGGTATATTTAGCAGTGATGATTTTGCTGATCAAAAACACAAGTAGGAGTGTAAGGACCAAGAGTTTGAGGTATGGAAGTTGTAGTACAATGGTGAAAAAAAGTAGGACCTTTGTTTTGCACATTAACTACTAACGCTCTATTTAACTTTTGCCAACATCTAACCCACTCCTTTCTCTATACCGTAGTAACTAGACATACTATATCACCTCAAAACAACATGCTAAAATCGCAAAATCCATATAGTGCTAATTCCCCCATATTACAATCTTTTAATGTCTATATACTTTCACATTCTTGTACCAAATTTTACATTGCATAATACACAGGAGAGAAGAGTGTGTTATGCATTTGAATATTTGAAGCAATATGGATTGAGATATGTGTGAAAGAAAATACTGGACAATATACAGTAAGTATTGTGGAATCTAAAGAAGATAATGTTATTACTCTAAGATATAAAAATAAACCAATTCTTTGTTTAACAAAATGGTGACATTGTTATATGTGAGGAACATTGCTTCACCTATTTCATGCATCACTGCCTTAAACCTTAAAGAAATATATAGTGCCCTAAAAGGATATTGGGTACGTCATATTTAAATTTGATTAAACCAGTACCTTTGTTACAAAACAACTTTACATTTTTATAAGATAGAACAAAAGAAAGGAAACACAATTTGATGATAACTACAGTGGTCCTTTAAAGAGTTTTAAAAATAGACATGTTATTGTCTCAAGTTTGCTCCAAGGAGGTGTCTTTCAAATATGCTTTCAAATAGGAATACTTATTTATAATGGCTTTAGGACAGTTTTCATTTTCATATATGTCAACAGTCTCAATTCCTCATGTCCTATGTACAGAAATTATGCTTGAATAAACATTTCATACGATATTATGATTTATATTATCTTTTGGAGGTGAAAAAATGTTTTATATATACAGTGCCTTGCAAAATTATTCACCCTCCTTGACTTTTTACCTATTTTGTTACAATACAGCCTTAAGTTCAATGTTTTGTTAATCTGAATTTTATGCAATGGATCAGAACACAATAGTCTAAGTTGATGAAGTGAAATGAGAAAAATATATACATAACACTATTTTTTAGAAATAGAAAACAGAAAATTGGCATGTGCGTATTGTGGTGTACTGCCCCTCGGTGGATGGTGCAAGTCACGCAGTAGGGAGAAGATATGATCCAGGTAACTTGGAGTTAATCCCCTGGAGCTGGGCTAATTGGAGCTGCAGGTGTAAAAGGCCTTTTTTAAAAAGACACACACACACTCAGAGAAAGGGGTGTGGCTGATTAGGCTCTGGCCTAAGGGCTGTGAGCAGTGTGTTTGGAGAAGCTGGGAGAGAAAACCTTAGACAGCTCAGCTGCTGCTGGATCCCGAAAGCTGAGCTGAGATAAGCTCTGAAGTAAAGCAGCAGGGAAGACTGCTTAAAGTACAAAGAGACACTTGCAATTAAGTTAGATTGCCTGGAGATTACAGCCAGCAGCTTAAGAAGAGACACTGAGTGTTTCAGCGTGACCTGAGATGAGAAAGAGACAGAGCTCCTGAACAGGACCTGGCAGGACTTAAAGAGCAGCACAGGAAGTTGCCAGTAAGAGGATTAGTCTGTGTGACTGCAACAATACATACCTGAGAGACTATTTGCTTTAAAAGTAGATGACCTGCAAAGAATCCATTGCAGCTAACCGAGAGAGACTGAACTTAAAGGTACCACCCCTCTGTGTGAAAAGTTATTGTTTTACCTGCAGACCGAGAAGCGGTCTAAGGGCTAGTCAGGGTGTTCCTGAAAATAAGCAAGCCCGTTTGTGTAAATGTTTCTTTTATGCTGAAGTTAAGCTATTGTTTGTTTTTTTAAAGCCTTTATTAAAGCAAAGATAAAAGTATACCGGACTCAGTGGTTTATGGGAAAATCACAGGAGCAACCAGTAGCCAAAGGCCGGCCCTGTCACAGAATGTATTCACCACCTTTGTTATAAAGCCCATAAAAAGCTCTAGTGCAACCAATTACCAATTAGTGAAATGATGTCCACCAGTGTGCAATCTAAGTGTCACATGATCTGTCATTACATATACACACCTTTTTTGAAAGGCCCCAGAGGCTGCAACACCTAAGCAAGAGGCACCACTAACCAAACACTGCCATGAAGACCAAGGAACTCTCCAAACAAGTAAGGGACAATGTTGTTGAGAATTACAAGTCAGGGTTAAGTTATAAAAAATATCCAAATCTTTGATGATCCCCAGGAGGACCAGCAAATCTATCATAGCCAAATGAAAAGAACATGACAAAACAGCAAACCTGCCAAGAGACAGCCGCCCACCAAAACTCACGGACCGGCCAAGGAGGGCATTAATCAGAGAGGCAGCACAGAGACCTAAGGTAACCCTGGAGGAGCTACACAGTTCCATAGCAAAGACTGGAGTATGATGTTGAAAATGATTGCATAGACAAGCTCTTTCTTGACAAAGAATTACATTTATGGGTTTTTTATTCCTTGTAACAAAAAATTTAAGTTTTTTTGGACATCGTAGGACAAAAAATGGATACTGAGAGGGAAGTAGGGAGGGAGAGAGAAGGAGGGATAGAGGGATGGTTGAGAGAGAAGGAGGGAGGAAAAAGTAGTGAGGGTGAGAAAGAAGGAGAGGGTGAGAGAGAAGATAGGGGTGAGAGAGAAGGAGAGGGGGAGACAGAGGGGGAGAGAAAAGGAGTGAGAGGGGGAAGGAGGGTTGAGAGAGAGAAGGAGAGAAAATGGGGAGAGTAAAGGGGGAGAGAGAAGGAGCAAGGGGGAGAGAGAGAAGGATAGAGGGAGATAGAGAAGGAGTAAGGGGGAGAGAAAAGGAGTGAGGGAGAGGAAGAACAAGAGGGTGAGAGAGAAGGGGGAGAGAAGGAGAGGGTAAAGAGTGAGGGGAGAGAAAAGAAGTGAAGGGCAGAGAGAAGGAGAGGGTGAGAGAGAAGGAGAAGGTGAGATAGAGAAGGAGTGAGGGGGAAGAGAGAAGGAGTGAGGGGGAAGAGAAAAGGAGTGAGGAGGGAGAGAGAAGGAGAGGGTGAGAGAGAAGGAGAGAGGGGTGAGAGAGAAGGAGAAAGGGGTGCGAGAGAAGGAAAGGGCAATAGAGAAGGAGAAGGTGACAGAGAGAAGAAGTGAGGGGGAGAGAAAAGGAGTGAGGGGAGAGAGAAAAGGAGTGAGGGGGAGAGAAAAGGAGTTAGGGGGAAAGAAAAGGAGAAGGTAAGAGAGAAGTAGAGAGAGGGGAAAAAGAATGACAGAAGGGGGAGAGAGGAGAGAGGTGGAGAGAGATGGGAGAGTGGGTGAAGGAGGGGAAGAGGGGGAAGAAGGAGGGGGAGAAGGAGGGGGAGAGGGGGGAGAGAGAGGAGAGGGGGAAAGAAAAGGAGAGGGGGAAAGAAAAGGAGAGGGGAGAGAGAGAAGGAGAGGGGGAAAGAAAAGGAGAGGGGGAGAGAGAGAGAGAGAAGGATAGGGGAAAGAAAGGGGGAGGGAATAGAGAAGGAGAGGGAGAAGAAAAGGAGAGGGGGAGAGAGAAGGAGAGATGGGGAAAGAGAAGGAGAGGATGAGAGAGAGGGGAGAGATGGGTAAAGAGAGGAAAGTATGAGAGAGAGAGGGGAGAGATAAGGAGAGAGGGGTAGAGAAGGAGAGGAGGGGAGAGAGAATGAGTGAGGGGGAGAGAAAAGGAGTGAGGGGTGGAGAGAAAAGGAGTGAGGGGGAGAGAGAAGGAGTGAGGGGGAGAGAGAAGGAGAGTGTGAGATAGAAAGAAAAGGTGAAAGAAAAGGAGAGAGGAGGGAGAGAGGGGGAGAGAGAAAGAGAGGGTAAGAGAGTAGGAGAGAGAAGAAGAGAGGGGGGAGAGAGAAGGGGAGAGGGGGAAGAGAGAGAATGACAGAGGAGAGAATGAGAGGGGGAGAGAGGGGGAGAGAGAGGAGGGAGAGAGAAGGGGAGGTCGAAGGAAAGAGGGGGAGAGTGAGAAGGAGAGAGGAGGAAAGAGAAGGAGAGGAGGGAGATAGAGAAGGAGGGAAAGAGGGGGGAGAGAAGAAGAGGGTTAGAGAGAGGGAAAGAGAGGAGGAGAGAGAGAAGGGGAGGTAGAAGGAAAGAGGGGGAGAGTGAGAAGGAGGAAAGAGAAGGAGTAAGGGGGAGAGAGAAGGCGAGAGGGGGAAAGAGAAGGTGAGACAGAAAAAGAGAGGGGGAAGAAAGGAGAGAGGGGGAGAGAGAAGGGGTAAAGAGAGAAGGAGAGGGGGAGAGGGGGAAGAGAAGGAGAGGGGGAGAGAGAAGTGGAGAGGGGGAGAGGAGAGGAGGGTAGAGAGAAGGAAAGGGGGAAAAGGAGAGAGGGGCAAGAGAAAGAGAGATGGGGAGAGAGAGGAGAGAGGGGAAGAGAAGGAACAAGGGGGAGAGAAAAAGAGGGAGAGAGATAGAGGAGAGGTTAGAGAGGGAGGGAGAGAGAAGGGAGTTGGGGTGGCTATACTTCAGAAATTACCACAAAAAAAATAATATATTTATATATGCATATGTATATATATATATATATATATATATATATATATATATATATATATATATATATATATATATATACAGTATATTAATGTTGACACCAGGGTGGGGCACGGAGGGCCCAATGTAAAAAAAAAAAACATTTGGACCACCTTTGCCTGCGATGGGGAGCCCAAATTAGATTTTTTTTACCGGGGCCCTCCATTCACTAGCTCCGACACTGTATCTATCTATTTTTTAGTAAATCAAGCACACAAGTCTAAAGATCAAGAGAGAAAAAAAAACTGAAAATACATAAAAGAGAGGAGGGATTAATAATTAATTAAACTGTCTTTAATGACATATGGTAAAAAAGTATGCTTTCACGTGCACCATATTAGAGCATTCGATAAGTGTACCCTTGATACATGAAAACTAGTGACCTTAACAAAAACTTGTTTTTCCAAATATTAAAATGACATTTAAAGTCTATAAGATTTCATTTTTTAATCTATTAATATATTTAAAGAGCCAATTACCTCACTATAAGTGCACTTCATTTTGTGAAAGAGCACCAGATTGTATGTTAAAAGTATATATTTTTTTAATTACACTAATAACAGATAAAAAATAAAAAGTTTTAAATCTCAACGTACAAGTCAAGGAACCAAGAGGTCACACCACCATGAAGACATGTAGGGCTGGATCTGATCAGTACTTGGAGGTGAGACCACCTAGGAATATCTGGAGCTGTATGCTGTGACCCACGAGAGAAGGAACCCCCTCTGAAGTGTGCAAATTCCAGAGAGGCAAGAGAGCAGGAGCCTCAATTTTCTGCTGGTATGAAAAAATAGAATCAGTTCCTTTCAGACTTGAAAAATAAGTAGTTTAAGAAAGCCTTGCCATTGACTTAAATAGGGGACACATACCTGCAACCTGATTGGTTATAGTGATGCAGTAGCAGATAAACAGTTTTTTTTATATGATTTCTCAGTAAAAAATTGCATGTATTTCAAATGATTAAAAAAAGTATTTTAGCATTCTTTTATGGGATCTTCACTGTGATGTGGTCCAAATTGTGCTGAATTTATTGGATCTTTAAGACTATAAAAACATAAATAGGTCATTTTATTTCATTGTCCATATCCACCGGAGCATTAATCAAAATGCCATGACTGCCTGGACTCTATTTGGTTGACAACTGGCTATGGATGGAAACTCGTCCATGTTCCTACCAAACTCAAGAGCTATTGCCATGGCCATTAGACTCGACTTAGGGGCTATTACACTTTTTACAGTTATGTGTTGTACAATGTTCGGCCTCAGGCCCTGGTTATGTACCCTGGGTCTACAGGATCTCATTTCAACATGCCACCTGCTAGGGAATGGGTAAATCTGCCTACACTGTTCCCTGAAACTACCAAGCCCTGCCACTTTGTTCTCCCCACACAAGAGGTACCCAGAGTCTGTTAACCCACCCTACCACCATCCGCTAGGTTCCCTGCATATAGGGATCGCCAACCCCTATAATTTTAGTGATGTACACTCCAGGCTTCAAGTTTCCCACGTGAGGTAAAGACTCATCGCTCAGATGCTATGGCCCCCATTCAATTGGCCAAATTGTAATTACTGGAGCCCGTAATATAGCCTGTAAAAGTTACTGATATTTAATTGGCTAAATTTTGCTGCTCGCAATCCATTTGCGAGTTACAGGCTCAAAATCACTGTGGTTGTCAAAAACATAACTCCTTTCTATCTATTCCTTTGATTCAAGACCGCAAATGTTACCAGTGCTAATCCAAATGCAATTACAACAATTCAATAAGCCCTCAATTTCCTTCAAACCCATAAATGGCAAATGTATCAAACATTTCTACGAGTACTAGATATGACTCGCAAGTGGGTCAAACACCTGTTCGTGACACTGTAAAAACAAATATAAACACACTACTGTACCTAAAAATACTGGGAAAGCAATGAAAGGCATTATAATGAATTGCACAATAGTCTCAAGCTCGCAAATCTGCAGTAAAAAATAATTGTTTTAACATATTATTTTCCTGTTATATTGATCCTAGGAATCAAGGAGTTACCACATACCAAGCCACCCACATGAACTAGACCAGTTGATTTATTGATTTTTATTGATTTCTACATTTCTGGATTGCGAGTCAAATTGTACTTCTAAACACTAATTGATTGAAGTTTAAACTCCATGTTTTACTGATGTCGTGATGACGGTCTCATTTACTATTGGCTCTGTCTAAATTGTAACTTATGGGCTTGCTTAGTTGATCATGATCTTGCCCTGAATTGCTACATACAGGTTCATGGTTTATGGTTTTAGGCTTTAGCCCTGTAATTGCAGGCTTGAGTCAATTGAATACAGCTGGAATTGTAACAAATTTCTAACCTGCAGACATGCGGCCTGTATGAAGGTAACTACGGGATTGGAAATGAATAGTGGCGATGTCTCCAGCAGTTACGCTACCTAGCTACCCCCTGCTGTGCCAAGATCCTGCCAGAGATAACTGACTCCTTGGCACCTAGTGCGAAGAGGAGACAGGATGGCCCCAAGTCCATGGAGCAAGCCCTGACCCACATGGGGTAGTGCAAAGGGAGCTTGAGGTTGTGAAATGTATGTTTCACAAAGGAAGGGGCTAACTGTAATTGATGACTTATATAAAAATAACTTATATAGAAATAAAGATAATGTTCTGTCTGGGACACATATGCATGAGGTGTTTCATTGAGAGAAAAGACATTCATCATTTTTTTTAGCAGAAAATTAATTTCTGCTACTTGTCCTGGTACCCGGTAACTTGTCATATAACTCTGCAACTTGGGTGTAAGAAGCGACAACTTGTCCTAGCCTCCAGTTAATTATCCTGTGTGAGGGGATACAATGAACCGGACAACCTGTGAGTAGGATTGGTCTTCTTGGCCTTTTCAAGCCCAACAAAGAGCGGGTTGTGACACAAAACATTCCATTAAATTGCATTCTCCATCCCTTTAGTACACATATAAATGACCTTCTATTAAATACAGTAATTGTCTTTGTTGTCATTTTTTTATTATTTTCTGGTGTAAATTTTATGTGACCAATATGGTTTCCTGAACATCTTTATCTAGAACAGTGCTATCCAACTGGTGGCTCACTGACCATGGAGAATTTCATCACTAAAACTTTGCATATTATATATATACATTCTCAGATGTTTAGTTCTTTCATATAATTCATATATTTAGATATGCATTGTTTTAAATTATTATTTTAATTCAGGCCCATCAGCTCATTGACCAATATAAATCTGACCCACCAGCAAACTAGTCAATACATATGACTAACTAAAGAAGTTGGACAGCACGGATCTAGGATAAGCTATATATGCATATCATTTTATATATATTTTACATATATTATATATTGCAAATTAATGGAATTTTGTTAACTTTATATATAAGGATCCAGAAACTACCTACTCATACTTAACAAAGACATATTATACTACAAATAAATAATGAGTCTATTATGTTTGTGTCAAATATTTTTTTCTATTATATACGGTAAACAAAACTATATTTTTTATTGCATTATATTTCTCATTAAGAATGAAATATACCAGGAACAGATTGCAATAAATTTTATCAGGGGATACCCAGATGGTAAATGGTGATTCTTAAAATCAGTTTTGGATGTCTATAGCTATCAGCATTTGCACTTGGGTAATTAGTTAAAAAATAAACAAATCAAAGCAAAAATGACAAATAAACAAAATAGAAATGTCAGTTGAAATGAATAAAGTCATAAGGGAATGCAGAGAAGAATTTTGTCAAAGAGAAGTTTGAGAGATGAATTGCAAAGAACTCTGTGGAAGAGGAAATATTATTTTTAATTTACATAAAATATATCCATGATCAATACCCAATGCCAAAGAATAATGGTCAAATGGCCAAAAAGTGACACATAACTACTGTATGCACCATTAGGTATTATTAAAACTATTCTACATTCTTTGTAAGCTAAGTTTTAGAGATATACACACTTAGGCCCTCATTCAATTGCAATTTGGCCAATTGAATAGGGCTCTAAATAAGCACATAACATATATTTTTTAAAGAAGTTTTTAGTTAGAAAACATCTATCCAAAAGCAAGGTTTTCACTAACTAAAAACTTCTTTAAAAAAAATATGCTATGTGCTTATTTAGACCCCTATTCAATTGGCCAAATCACAATTGAATGAGGCCCTTAGTGAGAACACAATGCTCAATATAGACATATATCCTGTCGATTTGTAATCCAGGCTTCCTTCTCTTAAACAATGAAAGAATGGGTCTGGAAACTATTGTTAGCCCTGACACTTTCCATCAAAAGGGGGACTTGTGTGGCTATGCAGTTGGTAACATGTTAGAGAAGAGGTGCTATATGTAAAGAGATCTACAAGAGAGACAGTTGTGAGGTATTTAATAAAAAAAACGGGAGATGTTACAGTAAAGCAGTTAAAAATATATTGATTAAGCCTTTTCTGCTTTGATACAGTTGTCCATCCTCCTCTTATCCAAACGTCCTACTCCATTGACATCCATGATAAAGATCTTTCTTTGTTTACTTCTTATCTAGAAAATCAAGCGTTTAGCTTCTCTTCTTCCCCACTTCAGCTTACAGTTGGTGGACCCCAATGTTCAGATCGAAGCCCTCTCTTCTTCTATATACCCTTCCTTGTAAAGCTAATACAATCTTTTGGATTTCAGTATCATTTATAAAGTCTACAAGATGATGATGTGAAAGTGTTGCTTGCCTTGTGCCAACACATTTGTAAAACTTAACAATGGCCAATAGACTGGAAAGGTCAGTCTACATCCCAATCTCATAAATTGGCAGTGCCAAAAAGTGCTTCAATTATCAAACAATTGCACTAATTTCACATGCCAGCAAGGTAATGCTTAAGATTCTACAAGCGCGACTAAACACAACATTATATGGACAGGGAATTACCAGATGTGCCAGCCGGGTTCTGCAGAGGAAGAGGCACAGGAGATCAAATTGACGATGTCTGATGGATAATAGAGAAAGCAAGAGAGTTCCAGAAAAGCATTTACTTCTGCTTCATAGACTATTCTAAAGCCTTTGACTGTGTGGATCCCCATAAAACGTGGCATGTTCTTAACGAGATGGGGGTACCAGATCATCTCATCCTCCTCCTAAAGAATCTGTATCTGAACCAAGAACAACAGAATGGTTCAAGATCGGAAAAGGAGCGTGACAAGGTTTTATGTTGTCACCCTATTTATTCAACGTATATGCAGAATACATCATGTGTAAAGCTGGACTGGATAATAGATAGATGAGGTCACTGAAGCAATGAACATGATAGATAGATGAGGTCACTGAAGCAATGAACATGAAATTGATGGAGCTCAGAAGGGCAGTTACTGAGAGATGTACCTGGCATGCTGCAGTCCATAGGGTCATGGAGAGTCAGATGCGACTGAACGAATAAACAAAAGATCATCTATATGTAGATGATACTCATATATATCTTTCAGCACCTATTTTCTAGCATGTTACCAACTGCATTAAAATCATATCCTCCTGGATGTTTGCCCTTCAACTCAAACTCAACATTTTAAAGACTGACAGCCTTATTAAATTGTGATTTGGTAAATTTAAAAGGGCTCTATTTAAGCACATAGCCTATTTTTTTACAGAAGTTTTTAGTTAGTGAACTTCTATCCAAAAGCAAGGTCTTCACTAACTAAGACCTTTTGTAAAAAAAATATGCTGTGTGCTTAAATAGAGCCCTTTTAAATTTACTGAATCACAATTTAATAAGGCTGTGAATCTTTCCCCCACTCCTCAAATATTACTCAATGTTTACAATGCCATTATCACTCTTACCCTCAGGACCGCTGTCTTAGGGTTTTAATGGACTCTGCCCTCTATTTTACTCCTTTCATAAAATCAATAACCAGTCATGTCATCTTTCCCGAAAATTAATCTCTAGAACGTGTGACTTTCTTACTCAAGACACAACTAATATTCCAATCCACTGCTTCATCATATATTGTCTCAGCTACTGCAACATGCTTTTTGTTGGCTTCCTCGTTCATTCCTTCTGCAAATGACATACTTTGTTCTTCCTCTCTTGTTACCACCTCTTACTCCAGCCGCCAGGTATTTTCTCAAGCTGCACTTATTCTGCGGAACTCCTCTGCTCACTCTGTCATGGCATCCTTGTTTGAAAAGCTTCAAAACTCATTAGATAAAAAAAAAACTGTTTACCTACAGTCCTATCATGCACAATATGCATGCCCTACCAAATTGCTAACACACACAACCTGCAGTATCACACACAATACCCTCCACTTGCTACAGCATAGCGCTTTGAGCATAGCCATCATGGGTCTGTTACCCTCATGTATCATGCCCCAACCTTACCTTCAAGGTTGTAAGCTCTTTGGAATTAAAGACCTCAACTGTGTTTGTTGCATCAAATTGTCTGTTTCCTTATTTCATTGTGTTTGTAATTCTACTGGTTTTATTTTAACTTTATCAGTTGCTTATTGTACACACCGCGCTTCATTTTTAACGGGGAGATGAAATAAACAGATCGGTTGAACTACATGTTATAGAGATCAAAATAAATGGCCTAAAGTGTTTAACCATTAAGTTGTTTCTATAAAAATACTTAACAGACAAAATGCAGGTCAATATAAATTTGGAACAAAACAAAAAAACATTTTCTTATCATTTATTAAAGGGGTACAGAATATAAAAAGTGTGTGTGCATGTGCATGGAAGGTGTATTTATGCGTAGGTGGATAATTATGGCAAAGCTTATAAACACTGGTAAGACATGTATTTAAGCCATAGGAAACCAAGCATCAAGCATTTACAAAGACCACAGGAAGCCTCTGTAGATTATGACCGGTGTAAACATTTGCTCCAACATTTTCATTCCTATTTTTACTTGATTCAAAGAGATAGAGTGTATATAACATTAACTTTATTAGTAAAGCTGCTCAGTCATATAGTTTAGAGAGAAAAAGTTTTTGAATGACAAACATTATCTTCCAACCACCTTATAGTCTCATTAAAACCCATTTCTTATGACAGCCAGAATGTATAATGAATTCAATAAAGGCATATTAAAGTGAGATGGGTTATGAATGCATCCCGTAGAATGCATCATAACCCACCTAGCAAAAAATGGTCTTGGAGTGATGTTTACACCCCCAGCAATGTTGCTATGCATTCAGAATACAAAAAACAAATTTTAAACCATGTTTTTTCCACATGTGCAAGCTTTTCAGCCAATCAGCAAACAGTGGTGACGTCAGCCGTGATGTCACCGCTGCTTCCAAATATCTCTGTGCATAGCTCGGAGGTTTTGGAAAAAAGCACTGCAGGGAGGAGGGATGAAGGGGGAAGGGCAAAGGAAGGGTCAACGGTGGCGGAGGAGGATAGAGAGAAAGAGAGGAAGGAAGGAGGGAGAAGGCAGGGACAGTGGCGGCAATGGCAGAGGAGAGAGAGGGAGGAGGGAGAAGGCAGGGACGGTGGAGGCGGAGGAGGAGAGAGAGAGAGTGTATGTCTGAGTGTGTGTGTATGAGTGTGTTGTGTATACACTGGGGCTGGGGAGGTGATGGGGCAATTCACTGGGGATGGGGGAGGTCACGGAGCAATTCACTTGAGCTGGAGGGCAATTCCCCTAGGCTGGGAGAGGTCACAGTGGCAATTCCCTGGGGCTGGGAGAGGTCACAGGGCAATTAACTGGGGCTGGGGCCGGTGATGGGGAAATTCACTGGTGCTGGGGGAGGTCAAGGGGCAATTCACTGGGGCTGGGGGCAATTCACTGGGGAGGGGGCAGGTGATGGTGGCAGTTCACTGGGGCTGGGGGAGGTCATGGGGCAATTTACTGGGGCTGGGGCAGGTGATGGGGCAAATCACTGGGGCTGGGGGAGGTCATGGGGCAAGTGACTGGGGCTGGGGGAGGTCATGGGGCAATTCTCTGGGGCTGGGGGAAATTCTCTGGGGTTGGGGGAGGTCACAGGGCAATTCACTGGGGCTGGGACAGGTGATGGGGCAATTCACTGGAGTTGGGGGGTCATGGGGCAATTCACTGGGACTGGGGGAGGTCACGGTGCAATTTTCTGGGGCTGGGTTGCAATTCACTAGGGCTTGGGCAGCAGATAGGGGGAATTCACTGAGGGGTTACAGGGGCAAATCACTAGGGCTGGGGGAAGTATCACCTGGGATGTAGATAAAACAATCAGTGAATGAAGGGACAGAAATCTAAAGGAAAGGAAAGTGTCTGACATCATGTGACTTCCCACAGTAGGGTAGACTTCAAGTGATAACTGGGCATGTCTGCACAATCCCCAGGCCAAAAAGAAACAATGTATAAGTTATGCTAATTATCCCTGAGAATTTCAGGGCGTGTCAACATTGATAAAAAACTGTTTGCAAAAGCAAGAAATTCAGCAAACTTCAGGCTAATGGTTTAACTGTTTAGTTTGGTATTTTGTCCTGCAAACAATTGTTTTCAGACACTATCAGCCTTATTAAATTGCGATTTGGTAAATTTAAAAGGGCTCTATTTAAGCACAGAGCATATTTGTTTCACAGAAGTTAGTGAAGACCGTGCTTTTGGATAGAAGTTCACTAACTAAACACTTCTGTAAAAAAAATATGCTGTGTGCTTAAATAGAGCCCTTTTACATTTACTGAATCACAATTTAATAAGGCTGTTTATATTCTCCTCTTTTAGATGCATTAATAACACAGCTCACGTGAATATGTCTTTAAAAAAAGAAAACTTAAAGAAGGATTTCTAAATACATCAAATTACTGGTTCGGGAAACACATAATATCAAGTAATTGAGCAAAATATATCTGGTGTATTTCAATACATAAATGTACTATTAATATGATGGCCTCCAGTATCTATATTCTATAAATATTATCTATTGATGCATTTATGGACCATCTGCTGTTTTACCTAGTATAAATGATTTCTTAACTTGTGGTCCTAAATATTACATCACTATACTGTAGATCATACCTTAAAGTGGACCTGTCAAAATTACAAATCTATGTGGTGCTAGTTTAAGAGAGTGTATTAAAATGTGCAATTCATTAAAATAAAACTAATGGCAACAAATATTACCTTGATTCCCTGGATTGCATGCACTCAAGGAGTAACCATATTTAACATATTACCATATAAATTCCATGTTTTACCTGAATATTAATCATCCTTAATGGCTGAAATAATGTAGTCATTATATGATACCTGGCCAAGCAAAAGCTCACAGTGCATCACATATTTAAAAACAGTACATATTATATGGCAGAAGACATTCTTTGTGCTATTTGTTAAAGCTAAATCGGGAAAAGTGTCAGTTCCATTTTAACTATATTTTGTTTATCAAAGAAAATATGGAAAATGGAATTTAGGGGTTCCAGACCAATCCTTCCCAGAGGTTTTTAGGTTATTTTAACCCTAGCTCCAGACCAATTTGCTGATTCTTCCAGACAAGTTGCAAGTCCCAGGACAGTTACCGTGCAAGACAAGTTGCAAAAATTCATTTCTGATTTAAAAAAATATAAACACCAAGCAGAGCATCAATTTTTTTTTTCAGGTCACATATTTAGACAGTTAATTCACCAATCACCACTAGCCCCTTACTTGGGCAAACACACATTTCACATCTTATACCCCCTTTGAACGAACCCAAGTGGGCCAAGGCTGGCTCCATGGACTTGTGGCAATCCTGTCTCCTCTTTGTCGTAGGTGTAAAGGTGTCTAGGGTCTTAGTTATCAGTTACCTTCAACAGATCTGGGCATAGCAGAGGGTAGATAGGTTGTGTAACTACTGGACAAATAGACCTCCATCAAAATGCAAGCCCGTAATTACATTCATACAGTCTATATGTTTGCGGGTTAGACATTTGTTACAATTCCGTCTGTATTTAATTGACTTAAGCCTGCAAATACAGGGCTAAAGCCTAAAACCGTAAACCATGAACCCATACGTAGCAATTTAGGGCATGATCATGATTAATTAAGCAAGCCCGTAAGTTACAATTTAGACAGAGCCAATAGTAAATGAGACCGTCATCATGATGTCAGTAAAACATGGAATTTAAACTTCAATCAATTAGTGTTTAGAAGTACAATTTGCGATCGGACTCGTAATCCAGAAATGTAGAAATCAATAAAAATCAATAAATCAACTGGTTTAGTCCATGTGGGTGGCCTGATTTGTATTAAATCCTTGATTTCTGGGATCAATATAACACAGAAATAAAAGGTAAAAGAAATATTTTTTTAGAGGATACTTGCGAGCTTAAGACTGTTGAGCAATTCATTTGAATGACTTTCACTGCTTTCCCCGTATTTTAAAGTACAGAAGTGTGTCATTTTTATTTATCCGTTCCCTAGCTGAACTCCCCTTGGATGAAATATCTTTATTGAGTCGGAAGGTAGTCAGCTAAGGGATTTGTGATGGGTCTGGGGTGTACTCACTTTTTGTAGCCAACCAGGACTTCCATAAGAATTCTAGACAGTCTGGTTTCAGGACTATAGCTGGGCCCTGGGACTGGGAGAGTACTAGGTATCACAGTGCCTATTGGTCACACTTAACATGGTCCTAAGCTCAACATATTTTTATTGGCCAATGTAACAATTACACCATGTTTTGCACATAAAATAAACATAAAAAAATTAGAATTTAGAAAAATTGGAATGTGCTCTTGGAGGCCCAAAATACATAACCAGGGTCTAAGGCCCAACATTAAACAAAACATATTTGTAAAAAGTGTCATAGTCCCTTAAAGGCATATTTAAGTTTCATGGATAATTAATGCATCGGATAGAGGAGAATCAGCAACACATGGAAACATTATTTGCATGAATAAATACCAAAATAAACATTATTAAACTTACCCAGTTGAAGTTAACACCACTAGAAAACCCTGTGAAAATTAGCATACAATTAATCATTTGTTTTGGCCAATCACAGGCAGCTAATACATTGTATCATTTAGTGATGGCAGTTTGCGCATAAAGTCATTGCACCGTGACCTCCCCCAGTCCCATGTGTAGTCCCATGCAAAAGGAAGCAGGAGCAGTCCAGGCAGGTTAGTAAAGGGTTAAAATATGTACCCAAATATAGTGTTTCTATTGGGAGGTACACTGTGCCTATGTAAGCAGCTGTGGGGGTGTTGACATTTTTTTTTATTATTAAGTAAAGTAAATCTGTATGTGTATAGAATGTAATGTAATGTAATGAGTGTTTCTGATAACAAGCAGCATGGGTTAGATTAGAAAAAGGTAAAAACAGGGAAACTTAGATATACCTTTAAGGCAAGTCTTATTGACATTGCAATAGCCCTTGGGATTTGTAGCCACATGGGCTAGTGCCCAGTTATAGCCAATTGTCAACCAAAAAGAGTCCATGAGGCCAGGGAGACATGAGAAGGGAATTTAAATGTCAACTCGGTTAGTAAGAGTTGATACTGTGTCTGTTGGATGATGTTATAGTCATAAGCAATTTTTATATGCTAGATTTTGACCGCAATATTCCCACTGCTGGATCAGCCAAGAGTAGTATATCCTGTATAAGGAGCCTACTCACTAAGAGATATATTAGATTAATTATTAACAAATCATATATTATCAGACATATCTGTAGGTGAAAATTTTGTTTCTAGTAGAAGCCAGTTAGTTTGGATTAGTGTCTAACCAAACAAAAGTAAATGTTTTAGATTTTTAATCTAAGAGGGAGATATACTGAGGTATTTCTTCAGCAAATCAAAACAATGTTGAAAGGAGAACAAGAACATTGGGGGCATCTGAAACTAGCAATTTTAGACACTACCTCACATTGCACTAGGGATGTTCAGGAAAATGAAAAGCAATCTGGTATCCTAGACAGGTGGAAGCCATTATCTAAGCAAATAAAGCGAACTTTAAAAAAAAAAAAATACAAAGAGACTCAGTCGGAGGAGGATAATGATGTATGTAGACACCCACTCATCGTGCTCATTCTAACTAACCATATTCTAACAAAGCTTCCACCCTTTCACATGCTCTCTCCTCTGCTTTCTATTGTGGAATCATGTACATTATCATGACTCACCTTCTGGCCCTCACATTACATCTTCCTCTATTGTGTCACGGTATACTATTTATTTTTCTTTAGTATGTAAACCTGTGAGCTGCATTCATAGGCTATAAACACATATTTTATCCTTTATTGTTGCTCAGAGCAGGGCCTCATCCTACTTGTGTATGTTTAAATCTGTATTGTAATTAATCCTTCAGCCAATGCTGCATAAACATGGACACTATGAGCCTGATTCAATTGCAAGCCTGCATCTTGCGGGATCCAGTCCGTATGCCAGCAGGCGTGCTGTGGGCTTCCGTTCGTCTCTGATTCCGGAGCTTTTCAATTGAGCAAGGGCGCAAGATATGGGTCGAGGCCCCAAGCCCATAAACCCATCCCACGGCCGCAAACTGTTAATGGGCTGGCCGAGATGTGATCCACTGTTATGATCCAATCATGGTATAACGTAGTGTGACGTAGGCCTCTCAGCAAATACAAAGCGGTCTAGCCACAGATGATTGACAGAGGAAGATTATACAGTTGCGTTCCACCCGCCCATGTGTTGACTGTGTTTGTATTTTCTTCCAAAGTAGCACGCAGGTCCCGGAGTTGGAGGTTTTTGAGTGAGAGTGAGAGAGTAGGCAAGTTGTGAGAGCAGTATATTGTGATTTTGTTTATTTCTATTCATCTAATTATGATTTTACACTTAATCCTTAATTGCACATATTTACAAATTACACATAATAGCAATACACATAAATTAAAGAACACACATAGATATACATAGAGCTAGGTCACTCCTCCTCCCCTCAGCAGTGCGTCCAGCTGGCCAACACCACCACCACCGGGTCCACCAACACCACCGCCCTTATTGAGCCAGGCTCCAGCCGGGCCCTAGACCCAATTGTTTAAAACTATTTTTAACTTAAATTTGTCAGTTACAAAATAAGCAACTACATTTATTAACAGCCTTGGGTCCATAACATTTAAACAGTTCTCAAAGTCCAGTGATCTTCCTGGGAATAACAGAGATCCATTATATTAATCCTATATAAAATATACCAGTCCCAATTGAAATCAGCAGTGTCTGCAAGGACTTTTGACCAGGCATGGCTGGTGAAAGTGGGGTCCAAAGAGGGCCCCCTTTAAACCAAGGGTCTGTTTGTAAGAAACTGTTCCCCCGTCTAAATGCAGAAGCCTGGTGATCATCATTATCAGATGATTTCCGGCATGCTAGCCGGCATTTAGTCCAAGTTTAATCCTTGTGTTAGGTATGGCAACCAGTGGTCCAAAAATGTCTATAAGCACTGGGACAAATTGCTGTTTAAATATATAGTCCTAGGGGAACCATAGAGTCTTAGCATGGTTCCCCTATCATTCTGTGAATGCAGAGGAGGCAACTCAGTGGTGGTTAACAGCAAACAGTATCCTGGAATCTGGGATAGTTCTGGAGCAAAGTAACCGTCCCCAACAAAGCAAGCAAAAACAACGGACCTGCCACACCCAAAGCAGTCTGATCCCACGTGGACAAAGGTGGACAACAATCATCCCTTTTCCTCCCTTTTCCATCTCTGAGCAGAGTGTGAGTCCGGATTTGTCTATTGGGTTTTCTACATTACCCGATTTTAAAAGTTCCAGGGTGGGAACCTATCCAGGAGACAGTTCCAGTGATGCTAATGCCAAACCACCCCCAAAAGCCAGGGCCAATGCCTCTGTCTTAGGCAAAACACTCTTTGTAAAAGCCTAATAACATAATAACTCCAGGGAGGAACGTACCGCCGGATTCACAAGTCAGCACTCATCATGGGCTTGGGACCTCTGACTTGGGTTTGTATGGGAATCTGTTTGTTGTATTCCCCCTTGTCTGTGAACACAGTATGTGTGCAGCATTCTCCTCATCTGGTGTCCAGGGTCAGGGGCTGACTGACAGTGCCTCTGGACTTCCCCTTGCTCCTATCCTCTGCTATGAAGTTAGTAATATCACACAGTCCATCATTAAGGGCTTGTGAGCATGGCTGCTCCAATCCAGTATCTCTCTTTGTTATGGAGTCTGATAGGAGTCCCCTTTCTCTCCCACCACCCTGCTGTTAGTGATGGTACTACAGCTCAATGGGTATGGCTTTTCCTTCGGTTGTTGGTCTGGCAGAATCTCAGGGCTTAACCCTGTTCCTGCCCCTTGATCTGTGTCTAATTCCCTGACAGTGGTTAACAACTGGACTCCCATTGCTATTTTATAGTCTATCACTGGTTCCTTCTAGAACACAAGAGCATGGTGGCTCTCCACCAGGCCCTCCACTTGGCCTGATTTCTGTAAAGTATCCAGTGTGTCCCCTTCCAGTACTGCACTTCCCAAACAATCAGTGCTCTCTGAAAGCAAACAATAATGTATGATTCTAGGGTCTCCTGGTGCCAGGATGCATTTTCTTCATCCTCACCTGGTTGGCAGGGCTCCTTCCACCCCTTGAGCCAGGTCCTATCCTGGACTACCTTCTTCAGCAGCTCCACATACCTGGCTTTCAGCTGCAACTCTCGCTGGATCAAGGGTTTAATCAGTGAAGCCTCCTTGGACCATTGTTCTTGTTCCATATTTTTGCAGCGCTGATTATAGAGGATCACCCCCCTTTCTAAAGGCACAATGTCACATGCTGAATCACCTTGCAATACCTCCTGTGGTCCTTCCATTAAATCCAGTCTGGAGTAGGTAGGCTGTTGTAATACAATAGCCGGTGCCAATCAGCCATCATACTGCTCTTCCACATAGAGCTCTTCTCACATCAGATTCTCCAGCCATTATAATAGCTTATCTCCGTGCTGGAGCCCCAAGAATGCCATCCGCTGACTTATAAGATATGCTGTCAGATTCTCTTCTGTGGCAAATCGGTGTGCCCTTCGCTCCATCATCCTTGTTATCTGGCTTCCTTTCTCCTGAATCTCCTCTCCTGAATACTGAGCAGATTGCCTGTAGGCCTCTGCAACTCCTCCAAGGTGCTGGATAAGTTTCCATTTGCCACCCTGGTTCCTGGTTTCTGCTGCTGTGATCCCACCATAGGCAGCTTGATTGGAGCTTGGAAAGATGTTTGATCAATCCTACCCAGTATAATCTCGAGGTCCGTTTTATCCCTGCTAGCAACTATACATAATACACAGGTTCAAAACTGCTCCAGTCGTTTTATTATATCAAGAAAACTCACATGACTGCTTTTTCCTGGCACTCAACAGACAGTTTAACCCTATGTGTGCTGGTCATGCCAACAGACCTAGCGCATACACAATCTGGGAATATTGTTACATAACAAGAATTCACTAACAAGCTAATATAAACTGAACAAAGACTTAGTACCTACAAAGACAACAGACATAATTGATTTTAAACTATTTTTTTAACTTACATTTGCCAGTTACAAAATAAGCAACTAAATGTATTAACATATGTCCCAGACTGGGGCCCAGAACATTTAAACAGTTCTAAAGTGCAGTGGTCCCTCTGGGAATGACAGAGATCCATTATATTAATCCCATATGAAGTAGTACAATCCCAATTGAACTCAGCCCTGTCTGCGAAGGCTTTTGACCAGGCATGGCTGGTGAAAGTGGGGTCCAAGGAAGGCACCCTTTGACCCAAGGAGTCTGTTTGTAACACTAAGCAAAAGAGAAAACTGCACAAAACACTAGAGCATATAACACAACCTTTAATGTTCTTTATATTGCTTCTATTCCTGTTCACAAAATATACAAGGGTTGCATCTTGTATAAACTGAGCAATGAATAAAACGCTAGAAAACTACACTGATGAAAATGTGTGCGTTGTGTTTCTGGAAGGCTTGAATCAGTAATCTTGCATTGATTATCTTTTCATCCATTATTATATATTCTATACAGGTGTATATTGTCACGATCTGCTTCTTCAAGGGGGCTTGATATGAACCTAGTTCAAACCTACCCCAGCAGAATCATGTACTTCCTGATCTCTGTGGCACAAAAGATGGCTTCTGAAGATTGCAAGGCCCAAAAGCTACAGGCAGAGAATACTGGATCCAGGTTACTTAGTGGCCCATAGCAAGACCACTCCCCAAGTCAGGATACAACACACAGAAATAGTCTCACACCTTGTTTATGTGAAAACTATATTGCAACCTTTATTGAATGAACAAAACAACATATTTATACTCTCCAATACCACACCCTTGTGTACATTGGTGTATGTGTGATGTCAGACCATCTGGCTTGCAACCTTGGGCTATCAAAGCTTTTGAGATCACATTCATTAGATAACCTTTATGTTAAACTCAAGTGTTTGCCCAGGACCACTTGAGGCACATGCATCTGTCTTGACCCAAGGTCTGCATGTTTGAGTGTGCAATGATCTGCAGCTAACTTCTATCCAGAGCATTTCTACCAATTCCACATATGTTCTATATAAAATTTTCCCTCATAATATATTATACCTAGGATACATAATAACCATGTACAGGCAACATATAACCGCACAATAACACATAATCCCAATGTAACAATGTCATGCTCCCTTGGACATACTCACAAACCACTGACAATATGAGTCCTTAAACAATTAAATCATGACAACTTCTCCCCCTTCCTTTCTAGTATAGCATAGAGGATCATCCTAACGGATAATTCTCTAGCTATACTGCTTTTACTTGTCCTCCTGTCTGGAAAGTCCATCCATGTGATAGCCTCAGTGGCTCTCTGGGTACCCTGCCTCCCCCTGTCCAGGGCGAATACTCGCTCCTTCCCAGTGGCCTTGTGACTTTCCCAAGCCCCTGGGGAGACTTATAAGACAACTGCCATGGAGGACCCTTCAAGGTAGTCCAGGGGAAACAGTACATCCCAGCTAGTAAGTCCAGCATAAATTTGGGAGGATCCTTACCCAGCAAAGCCCTTTCCTTCCAGGCTAGGGAGACCTCCTGTCCTGCCGATTCTGGATCAGCACTCTGTCCCATGGGTAAAATTGAAGAGTACAAGGTTCCCTTTGTCAGGCCTGATCTTTCTCCTGAATAAACTGGGATACGGGAGTTGCAACATGGGCTAGTGACATTCACTGGTGGCATCCATGCTGGATTAATGGGCAGTTCTGATACAAGCTGTTGTGGCTCAGTAGCCAACCTTTCTCCCACCAAGCCTGGCCAATGGCCCCTTCTTTCCAGGGTTACAGGTACACAGCCAGTGTCTTTGGGCAGCTGCAGGGGAGTCATTGTAGGGATACCAGGAGACAAATCACAATCTGGGGTACCCTCTGGCTCTTTGGTCTCTGGATCCTCAGGTGGAACCTCCTGACTCTCTCCATCTGAGACTGCCTGGTGTGTAGTTACAGGCAGCCCTTGAGAAGCAGCAGCTACTGCCTCTTGTTCAGGCTGAAGAACAGGGCTACTTTCTGTTTCTGCTCCAGGGTCTGTGGCTTGCTCCTGGACAATGGTCATCCAAGGAACCTCTCTACAATTTCCACAGTCAAATGGTTGGGCCCAGTGCTCATTAGGTTCTTCTCTTACACTAGGAGCAGAGAAGCTTTTCCCCAGTTCGTCCCCTGGGCCTGGCAATGCTGTGGTTTGGCCCTGTCCCCCTTCCTCTAACTGGGTGAGACTTAGCCCCCTAAAGATAGGGACCAGTTCTTCCTCTTCCCAGTCCCCCCCATGGATGCCGGCATCCTTGTTATTTTGAGAATCATGGATATCAAAATTCTCCCCACAGTCCATACATTTATTTTCTGACCCAGCCTCAGCAATATTTAGCTGGGTCTCTGTAGTACCTTTTAGGTGGTTCTGTTCCATGCCTGACTGGCATGAGCCCTCCCAGCTGGCTGGCCAACAACCATCCAGGGATGCTTCATCCAGTAATTCTATATAATCCACCTCCAGCTGTAGCTCCTGCTGGATCAAAGGCCAAAGTAAGTTAGCTGTATGAGAGCCTGTCTCCAGTCCCAGCATGTGACAGCGCTTGGCAAACAGACACAGCTTTCTTTTCTCTGTCCCCAAGCCACAGTCCGGATCCCCATGTACTATGTCCCAAAGTGCCTTTTCCAGCCCCAATGAAAAATGATGATGTATCCCAACAGGTCCAACCCAATAAGCATATTGATCTTCCAGGGCGACCTCCTCATATACCAATTCTTCCAGCCATTCCAGTAGCCTGTGACCTGGCCATAGTCCCAGGAATGCCATCCATTTATTTAGAAGGCCCATTCCTCTACAGTCCTTTCCAGTCACCAGAACATTCTCTATCTCTACTGGGGATAAGCATTTCCCCTCCACAGGAGCTGAGACAGGGCCATTGCTTACCCTTCTCCTGTTCCCCTTTACCTCCTGTGTGATTTGTATCCGGAGTTCCCTCTGCTGATCCTTAGTAAAACCTGCAGGCATTACCTCCATCCATCTTTGATACCGTCTGGACACTTCCTCCTCCTCTGCTGCAGACATCTCTTCATAAGCTGCCATCCTTCTGTGTTTTTTACAGAGACCCCACCACTGCCAGCCAAATGTCACGATCTGCTTCTTCAAGGGGGCTTGATATGAACCTAGTTCAAACCTACCCCAGCAGAATCATGTACTTCCTGATCTCTGTGGCACAAAAGATGGCTTCTGAAGATTGCAAGGCCCAAAAGCTACAGGCAGAGAATACTGGATCCAGGTTACTTAGTGGCCCATAGCAAGACCACTCCCCAAGTCAGGATACAACACACAGAAATAGTCTCACACCTTGTTTATGTGAAAACTATATTGCAACCTTTATTGAATGAACGAAACAACATATTTATACTCTCCAATACCACACCCTTGTGTACATTGGTGTATGTGTGATGTCAGACCATCTGGCTTGCAACCTTGGGCTATCAAAGCTTTTGAGATCACATTCATTAGATAACCTTTATGTTAAACTCAAGTGTTTGCCCAGGACCACTTGAGGCACATGCATCTGTCTTGACCCAAGGTCTGCATGTTTGAGTGTGCAATGATCTGCAGCTAACTTCTATCCAGAGCATTTCTACCAATTCCACATATGTTCTATATAAAATTTTCCCTCATAATATATTATACCTAGGATACATAATAACCATGTACAGGCAACATATAACCGCACAATAACACATAATCCCAATGTAACAATGTCATGCTCCCTTGGACATACTCACAAACCACTGACAATATGAGTCCTTAAACAATTAAATCATGACATATATGCTGTCCAGAAACAATGACTACAGAATAAGGGCCTCATTCAAATGTGATTTGGCCAGCTGAATAGGGCTCTACATAAGCACATAGCATATTTTTTTACAGAGGTTTTAGTTAGTGGAGACCTTGATTTTGGATAGAAGTTAACTAACTAAAAACTTCTGTAAAAAAATATGATATGTTCTTATATAGAACCCTATTCAATTGGCCAAATCACATTTGAATGAGGCACTTATTCGGTAGTCATTGCTTCTGGACAGCATATACACCTGTATAGAATATATAATAATGAATGAAAAGATAATCAATGCAAGATTACTGATTCACATTTGAATGAGGCCCTAACACAGCACACATATGACCTATTTAATACTACTAGAATATCAGATGTACCCAGAACTTTTGAAAGTTATTGAGTTGATATGTCTGACATCACTAGTATTTGATATATTATTATAAGAAGTTAATTTTGTTAATTGTGCATAGAGCAATTAACATTCCATTTTTTGATCTACTCTTTTTGACGAAGATGCATGTTTGTGATAAAGCGTGGGTGTCAATTAGTAGATACTATTGCTTAAATGTCTGGAAAACAGCCAAATCCAACCCTTCTAAAGGAAAATACTTTTTGATGGGTCATTGCAACATCCTGCTTTTTTGGAACTTACTTTAAGAAGATTATTTATTCAGCTAAAACATTCATAAAAAGACTGGTTTGCAAGATAATATAATGTGCCATTGAGTGAAAACAAGTTAATATGTCATTCTCTTTTTCATTTCCTGAGACAAAAGATGCCTAGACAGCTTACTGTTTCTCTTTAAGCTCGGGTGTAGGGTGCCATAATTTACTTTAGTTTTAAGTCAACTTAGAGATCTAAAAAATGTCACATTAAAAACATAGGGAACTATTAAATTCCAAATTTGAAATTTGCAGGACTTCCAAAGCGATTAAATTAGCAAATCCTGCAAGTACATCGCCAGAATCTAAATCTTTGGCTACATTTGCCATTTACGGGTGGGAATACAATTGTGGGCTTGAGGACTGGTAGGAATTTATTAGCGATTTTTGTTTGTAACATTAATAGCCCTATTAAATTGCAGCCCCATATCTGCAACGTAAGCCCCGCAACGGCCGTGGGCTTGAAAATCCTACGTGTTACGGGGCTATTAAATAAGAAGGGGCTGCGAGCTACAGGCTTTTATATGCATTTACGTGGCTACGGATTGAACTTTACTCCCCTTGCGAGTCCTCTCCAGCACTCGTTGGACTTTGGGCTCCATTTGCGAGTTACGGGCTTGCTCGCGAGTGACTTCATTGAAATTTAATAGCATTATTGGAATTGTAGTGTTATATGGGCTTGACAGATCAAAGGATTTGCGGGCTGCGAAGTTTCATGTTTAGGTCCCATAGGCATTTTTCAGCTGTCCTGTGTCTTAACCTCGTCTGAGCGTAGGTTTAAAAGGCTAATTTAATAGCCTTAAGTCTAACACGTTTTAACACGTAGCCCGAATTTAATAGGGCTATTACAGACTTGAAACATCAAAGGCTTAGCTGGGTCGGAGTTACGATTTTGGCAACCACTGTTGTTTTCCGTCCTGTAACCGGCAGATCATTTGCGGGTAGCTAAAAGAGGCTAATTTAATAGCCGTAACTTTTGCGGGCTCATTTACGGGCTTCAAGAACTACAATTTGGCAAATTTAGTAGGGCCCACAGAGTGCTAATGCGCCTCATGGGCTGACAGATACATTTACCCAGAACAATAATAAGTTCAAACCGACACTATGACCCCTTTTTGAAACACCCCACGTGCTTTCTATTTTCTTTTAAAGAATGACTAGTGGGGAGTCCTAGACAGACACATTAGCAATTTATTGCTATCTTATTGTGTATGTACATTTTTGATTGCAAGTAAAAAAGTTGATGGAAAGTTAAGGAGAGGATTGGGGTTCTCATCATAATAAATTAGTCTTAATTAATATTGTGGAGATGGTTATTACGAAGAACCATAAAAGACAGCTGTCTGAATGAATCTCGCTGTGTGAAAAACAAAAACCATACATTATGTAGACTGTTTATATCTCAAAACTGTCAGTGTGTATTTTCATATTTTTTCGTAACTTGTCATATCTTTGTAGGTTTGTGCATATTTCAGACAATATAATAAATATGCAGTTGGAATTATTCCCCTTCATTTACGTTCATGAGAGCTGCAGAATAAATCCGTCCAGGGAAAATAAAGTGAAATAAATTACCAGCTACCTAAGAGCTGCTCAGAGTAAAGGAGACCACCTAGCATCACAAATGAGAGCATCGGATTGCTGGAAAAATGAGTTTAAAAGGTTTGGCAATTGAATTTGTCAGAGTGACAAGATAAGTGTGCATATTTATCTGCAGGGCTGCTAACTGTGCAGGAAAGGCTTGGCTGCGGAGACTTGGCAGAAGGCAGCATCTTCACAAGGAAATATGATAATTAGGGATACAAAAAACAACACATTCACAAAAAATAATTTTGGTGGTTTGATACAGATTCCATGTAGCTGTACATAGTATTTATCGGGCATATATTTACATAGTAGTCATGCTATGTCTTCTGGATTTCACTAGGAATATAATATACCTTTTATGTATTTTTTTTTAGTAAGGTGTGTTACTAATTAGTTCCTAAAATCAAACAAATATAACCTGCTTGGGTCTCCCCACTGCTGTATTTTCAGCCAATAACAGGTCATATCCTGGGATGTTTTTTTCCTTGAAATGAATTAATTGCTTGGCAAAAGAACATGATATTCTAATTTTGAAGAAGATCTGACGATGGAAGAAAACAACATGTATTTAGTGCTTGCTTGAGGTACAGCTTATGAATAAGTTACAAAAATGCTTTAAAAAATGTTTTATCAATAGATTCTACTATTGTTTTACATATTGACAATAAATTTAAATTAAAAAGTAGCTTTAAAATGTACCTTTACTTACGATAAAGCATTTTGTGCAAAGCAAACATTTATATAAAATCACCACAAATTGATGTTATTAGTACAAAGAGTAATACACTGACAGACAAGGGAAAAGTAGTCTTTGGTCCACACCAATGGGTTGAGTACAGATGCATATGAGTCCCCAGACAGCATCCATAGTTCTATGGCTACATAGCAATCTGTAAGCCACATGAAAACTCTAAATACTTGTGAATTATTGGGAATAAAGGAAACTTATTTTGGGCTTAGGAGATAATTAGTTATCACAAATAATCAGTGAAGGAACTCCTAAATGGAAGGTCACAGTGCAAAATTATTTATGGTGCCTATGCAACTTCTCTACACAAGTATCTTTAGGGGTCAATAAAAAGCCCAAAATATATGTAGATGGTCAGATCACCCATAGGTTGATCAGATCAAATTTATGTAAAAATAGCTTTCTGCCCCTTTCTACCTTGCGCCTACTGCACTGACAGCTACACCACCATTGGGAATAATAGTGGTATCATGGTTAGATTGGAAGATCTCACTAGCAGAATCCTCATCTCCTCCGTACCAATGTGTATGTGCAAATGTGCTGTCTTGTCTTATTTGTACTGCCTTTAAATGCAGTATGTTAAGTGTTATTCTTAAGGTTAATGAACCATTGGCGGTATCCGTAGCGCAATCTGGTGGAGCTATACAAATAAAATATATTATTATTATTATTATTATTATTATTATATACGTTTTATACTCCGTTGTATTAAGTCTTAAATGCCATGTTGTTTTTCCTCAATCTGATAAGCAACTCCACTGATCTGAATACAAAAAGGTTATTTGCTTAACTCAGAAATAAAAGTAGAAAGCACAAATATATGTTAAACCATCTGTACGTCTTCGCCAATTTGTCCAACAATGGTTAAGAATCACTGCTCCCAAATTCCTTTACTTCTTATGATGAATTACAACGTATTTTTGATAAACTATTATGAGGAAAGAGTTACAAAAAACTTCCCTTTTTAGATTTCAAGGGCTGCTCATGGTGCCTTGGAAGCGAAACTTGTTATCTATCATTGAGTCGGAGAATGAACACAGCAGAAGGGCGCACAATAATGAGAATGTGGAAGCAAATAAAGGCTGCAAACATTGGCGCAACAAGGAACTGCATATTTGCTTCTCTTACTGTCTTTTTCTTTCCTCAGGCATAAGCTAAACAGGTTTATAAGAAGGCGCACGGTGTCAGGAGGCAAGATTCCTTAGCCACAGTGAGATTCTTAGTGTGTAGTTAATTTTCCACTTCTTTTCCTTTCTTTGAGATTTAATGCATCTGTTTTCATGCTTTTGTGATTTGGTGTTTGGAAGAGCTGAGAAAACATGAAACACAAGTACATATTTCCTCTCATAGCATTACTTTATCTTTCTTAATCATTAACCCATAAAAATTATGATTTACTCTCTTTCTCTCTCGTTTCAACTCAATATGTTATAAAACCACATCTTTGTTCATAAAAGGACTATGTATCGTTCTTTACAGGGAAGCCTTGAGTATGCCTAGTTAGTGTATTAGTAGTCCTTTGTTTCTTGTTTTCTTTTCACTAATTTAAATTTATTTTCTTGCAAAATAACAGCGTCATGAAATTTGAGCCCAGTAACTCCAATGTGAGCCTCGCAGGGGCTACAAGCTCGACATGTGCCCTACTTACATTGCTATTAAATTGGAAGGGGCTGGGTTCTACGAGTGAGAGACACAAAAATGCAATGCATATTGTCGCACGCTGGGTGTGCGGCAGTGCTAATATCAATTAAGCAAGCACTTTGCTATGTGTTAGAATTAGCCAATGGCAAGACATCGGTCCTTTCTGCGGGTGTCCCGATCAAGGACCTCCGCGGCAGTTAAAACACAAGCCGTGCCACGGGGGTACAATAAGTACCCCCCCCCGGCACCTACAATTACACCCCTATGCTGGGGGTCCCTATTGGAACCCCTGCATTTTCCCCATATCAACCCGTGCAGAGGCGGTCCCCATCAGGACCCCCACCGCATTTAAAAGTTTTACATTTCTGGCCGCAGGTCCTTAAAGGGCCCCCGGCACACAATTAGTCAAGGCCCACCCCCCAATGCTAGGGGTCCCCATCAGGACCACTGCATTGTCCCTACACCCTTGCAGCAAAGTTCCTGATGCATTTAAAATTAAAAATGTCATGCTGCAGGTCCTGAAAGGACCTTAAAAGTCCTTAAAGGACCCGAGCTAAATAAAAAAAATAACCCCCTCCTTGGATGTAGTATAAGTATCCCCCAGGCCTCTAAATTTAACCCCATCACTCACATCACACTATACAGACCCCCATGAACCTCTAATTGACCCCCTTAGTTTCATAAGTGTCTATACAGACCCTCATGGGACACTAATTAATCCCAATATTAACACCATAAGTGCCACGAGGGTTTTCTTGCCTATGCTAGGGATGAAGGGAAGAAAACCGTCGTCACTGGAGGGGCATTTGGGTAAGTGGGCTTATTTACCCTATTCTAGGTTTACTGAGGGGGGTTGTTTTAGGTGAGATTTAGAGATTTTTATTGTATGTAGTTAGGGGTTTAATTATATGTAGTTAGGGTTTAACTGTATGTAGTTTGGGGTATTAATGTATGTAGTTAGGGGTTAATTGCATATTGTTAAGGGTATTATTGTATGTAGTTAGGGGGTTAATTGTATGTAGTTAGGGGTTAAATTGTATGTAGTTAGGGGTTAACTGTATGTTTTGAGGGGTTTTATTGTATGTATTGAGGGGTTATATTGGATGTAATGTATTTTTTATTTCATGTAATGTATGCTTTTTTATTTTGGGTAACTTAGGTACTTTTATTTTATGTAAAATAGTTTTTTTATTTCATTTAAAGTAGTTTTTTTTTTTATGTTTCTATTTTTGGTAAGGTTCTTTTTTATTTTGTGTAATTAGGTGGGTTTTTAATTTTCTGTAATTATAGTTCTTTATTTTATTTTGTTTGATTAGTGTGGTAATAAGGATTTTATTAGGGGTTAATAGTATATTTAATAGGGTAGGAGGGGGTTTATGGGATTGGGATTACTGGGTACATTTGGGGTTAAATAGGCCCAGTTAGGGTTAAATAGGACTGGATGGGGTTACATAGGACTAGACAGGGCTAAATATGTCTAGGTGGGGTTGCATAGGACTAGACAGGGTTTAATAAGTCTAGATGGGGTTATATATGACTAGATTGGGTTAAATAGGTTTAAATGGGGTTAATTGTTTAGTGATAGGGTTAATTAGCTATGGTGAGGTTTAAATAGGGTTAATTACTTAGATGGTTATAATTTAGATTTATCGGTTTATTGGGGTGGCTAATAGTGTAGGTTAGTGCTTAGACTTAGTGTCCTGGAGGACCCTCGTGGCACTTACAGTGTTAATATAGGAGTTAATAGTGTCCTATAAAGATCTATATAGAGCCCTATTGAACTGAGGGGGTTAATTTTATTCTCATGAGGGTCTCATTCTCATGAGTGATGGGGTCAATCAGTGTCCCATAAGGGTCTGTATAGACAGTGTGGGATTAATGGGGGTTCATCAGTGTCCCACAAGGGTCTGTATAGACGCGTATGGGACTGAGGGTATTAATCAGTGTCCCATAATGGTCTGTGTAGACCTGTATAGAACTAAGAGGTTAATTAGAGTATAGACCCCCATGAGTGATGGGGATTAATTTGAGATGGCTGCGGGGTACTTATAGTGCCCCCGTGGCAGGGGTTAATATTTTACGGTCCATTAAGGACCCTCAAGGCGGGAAATTTTAATTTTTAAATGTAGCTGGGGTCCTAATCGGGACCCCCGCTGCAAGGGTTAATGTGGGGACACTGCGGGGGGGTCCTGATGGTGACCCCCAGAATAGAAGGGAATTAATTTTAGGTGTCATGGGGGTACTTGAAGTACCCCAGCGGCCAGGGTTAACAGTTTAACCACCGCAGAGGTCTCGATCAGGACCCTGCGGCAAGGGTTAATTCTGAGAGGCTGAATTGGGGATGTATTGGGGGAGTAGGGGGGAGCTTTAGGGGCCAGAGAGAGGTTCGGTGGCCAGAGCGGGGGTCTCTTCTGCTGCTCACACAGCAAATGTAAGGGCTTTTGCAGCCTTTGCGAGTCCTCCCCAGTCCCAGTCCCTCGTTGGGCTTTGGGCTCCATTTTCATGTTATGGGCTAGCTAGCAGGGGATTTTGTGGAAATTTGATAGCATGATTGGAATGTAGCGGGACAGATCAAAGGGTTGCGTGCTGCGATGTTCCACGTTGCACAAAACGTGTGGCATTTGTCGGACGGCCTGTGTTCTAACACAGAGGTCAGCAACAAGGCTAGTTTAATAGCCTCCAGCCCTAATTTTTCCACTACGGGCTACTTTTTAAAGTGTAGCCCGAATTTAATAACTCGGTAAGTCAGCATATTTTTTTTGCTATAGCAAAATGAAATTAATGGTAGGAAGGCATATAAATGATAATGGAATATTAATGAATACTGCAGTACTAAAGGTTGGGATAGAGACATTTAATTTTTGGTAAATTATTGTGTTAAATGCATCAGTACATTAGAAGTTCCTTATACAAGGAATCTGGTTGAGTTCAAAAATTATGTAGATGAAGGAGTTAAATAAGGGGAGATTAGAAGCAGTAGGCAGGTTCTGTGAGATATAGATCCGTATTCAATTGAGCAATTGTTACTTACTGGAGCCCGTAATGTAGCTGTAAACTAATTTGCTATTCAATTGGCGTCTTTTAGCTACACACAATTTGCGAGTTACAGGCTGAAAATCCCTGCATTGTCAAAATCGTAAATCCGACCCAGCTAAGCCTTTGATCATTCAAGCCTGTAAATGTTACAATCGCAAATCGCTGTTCAATTGCTACAATTACTCAAGCCCGCAATTGTTTTCACCCCCGTAAATGGCAAATGTAGAAGAAAATCCTACGAGTACCAGATAGGACTCGCAAGGGGGTTAAACACCTGATCATAGCACTGTAAATGCAAATAAAAAATCAATACTGCACTTTAAAAGAAGGGGAAAGCAATGAAAGGCATTAGAATTAATTGCACAACAGTCTCAAGCTTGCAAATCTGCAATAAAAACCACCAACATCCACCAACATGGACTAGAACAGTGGTCATTCATTTATATTATTTTGTACATTGCATAGCGGACCTCTAAACGCTAATTGATTGACGTTTGACCTCCATTTTGTACAGAATCTTGATGACGGTCTCATTTACTATATATAAATCGCTATTTATGGCCTTGCTTAATTGATCATGATCATGCTCTGAAATGCTACTTACCAGTGCATAGTTTACGGTTTAGGCTTTCCGCCATGTAGCTGTGGGCTTGATCAGTTGAATCACTCTGTAACTGTTACAAATTTCAGTTAAATAGGGGCCATAGTGTTAGTAAAGTAGTAAAGTTAATTATCAGTACTCATAAGTCAAACGTGTAGCATGTAAGGAAAGCGTGCTTTAAATTTGGCTGTTTTAGGTTGCTATTAAATTAGAAAGGGCTGCCAGCTACGAGCGAGTGACGCTATTTCATAACCAGTTCGCGTCCGTCGGGGTTGCATGCTCAAACGCAAACAATTTAGCAAGCACGTAATTACGGTCTTAGATGGAGCCAATGGAAAAAGAGATTGTTAGCGTTACGTCATGGAAAAAGGAGAGGGTAGATATATGAAGTCCTACGTGCTTCAATTACAATTTGCAATCAGACTTACAGGCCAGAAATAATGCAATATTAATAAAGCAGTAAATATGATATTCCATTACATGCGAGTTACAGTATATGTCGTAACACATTGATTACAGGAATCGATATAACACAAAATAGGAGCCTAACATCACTTTCCCTTATAATAATTGTACAGTAGTGTGTTTTTATTGGCTTAATAAGTGCTACGTATTGTACTTTACCTGCTTGCGGGTGCTCTAGAGCACACGTTGGCCTTTGGGCTATATTTGCATGTTACGTGCTTGCTCGTGAGTGAACACGTTGCAATTTAATGGCTGCATTGAACAAGTATCGGTTACGGGCTCTCCAGATCAAAGGATTTACGTGCGTGAAGTTCAACGTTGCTCCCCATGTAGCGTATTCTCGGGCCAACCTGCGTGTTACCACGCAGAGCCCACTGCAAACAACGTTAAAGGGCTAATTTAATACACATAACACTTAAATCGGAGTTAAGGGCTACGTTTTAACACAGAGCCTCAATTTAATAGAGCTGATAGCTAATTAATTAGGAAAATGGTATGGTTATGGTGTGATTATTCAACAGGTATGGTTATGGTGACATTTAGTCACCAAAATGGTAGAGTTATGATACAGATTGGCATATGGTATGACTAGGTTACTGATATGGTTATGGGTATTGTGTGCTTTTTAGTTTTAACACTTTGATAAGCTAAAAAGTTAGATAAACAGTAGTGATCATGAGCCAGATGGTGTCAGACATTATAGACAATGTATCACATAAAATAACTTTTATAATCACAATCTGTTCCCATTATCATGGGGTGGTGCAGTAATATTCATCTCATGTGACCTCAAGTTCCCTCTCAATTATTTTATTTATTCTATGACATGAAATCGACCTTATTCCAATCGCTGTCTGTACCACTGCCTTATTCTTGAATCACTTTCCCTACTATTTCTCTTTCACTTTCTCTTATCGCTTTTAGGACAAAAGCATCAGAGGCCAGAAACAGCGTATTCTGTATGTTATTTTCATAATGCTTATGTGGTAACTAATTACATTTGTATAAAATACATAGATTAGTAATTAATATGACTCACTGATACATTACTAGGGATGTGCATGTGAGATACTAGTGAAGTCATAAAAAGCATTGCAGCCCTCAAGAACTCGCCTTATAATCTGGAAATCTTAAAGGGATGCCGAACTCATGGATACTGGTCTGTGCCATCATGCAATCAAAATCAAGTAGAAAAAGTGTAAAAACATTATCATTTTCAATTTGTTATGTTTTATAATTATTTTAAAATACTGTACTGTTAATTTAGATCACTCAATCTGTATATTTACCTTCAGTCATTAGAGGTTAAGCTGCACCACAATATTTATTAAGCTAATGAAGACAAGCTCTCTTTGGTCCTGAAGGGACCATGAATTAAACACACTTTCTAAACTCATATATGTTCTTTTCACTGCAATAATGCATTTCCCTTTAAGGTCACAATATCTACAAAACCCCCGAAAGAAATAAGTGACATATTGGTTGGAGCAAACCAATTGGTTGTGTATTACCACAGGAGTGTGCTTGGGATTTTTGGTGATTTTTTAACCTGTGAGTCTAGGAAGCTTTACACAACTCTTAGTTAGGGTTGCTTGAGCATTTACAGTATACTATATACATTTATATATATATATATATATATTCAATTGTAGAACATAATTGATAACTAATTTTACCAAATATTTTGAGGTTCACCACATAGAGAAATGTGGGCACCATGGCTGTGTCTACTTTATTTTTATTTTTTAAAGGTATTAATAAAAGACAATAAAAATCACAGCATTTATCAGTGGACATGCATATTTACGGACTCCTTACTCTTTACTTTATTCCGAATGTAGAAAAAAACTAGGAGAAAAACCAGATGCATTCTTGGCCAACAGAAAAACAAGTCATAAAAAGAGACAGGACATTGCTCCTCAGGATCTCACAAGAGCAGCCGTCTTCACTCAGCGGATTTGGAGCCGTAAAGAAAATATTTCCAGAAAAGAAGATGGTAGTTTAAAAAATTAAAATAAAAAGCAGACAATGCAGCTTTCTTGGCTTCCAAGGTCTCTTGAGAGATAGTTAAGGAGATATTTTTGAATAGTACACTTAAAATTCTGCAGTTACGTGGCTAAAAGCAACTCAACGATTACGGGAGGGAACAGATATCTTTTGCATTTGTTTTAACAGTCTATGCGAAAAAGATTTTATGGATTGAAGCACTGTATATTGCATGCAAAATAGATTATTGTCATTAGGACGTCTTTGCTGCGCAGTATATTCTCTTTTTTTATTTTTATATTTTTTTATATTTTAACCCATTGGCACATTTTACTTTTATTACTTATGAATGGATTTAAACATGCCTTTCCTTGGAGCACAAAACAAATAAGTAAATAGGAACTATATTGCCCAGATTTACTTAAGCCAGATGGGATAGTACACTAGGTTTGCCTTGCCCTTAGAGAAGATAACCAAAAGTCAGCTTAAGGCAGAAAGTGAAGGTGTAATACATTGAGATATAATTAAGTCTTTGTAATCAAGTCAATATATATACACATTTGCTATTGTGATTTTATTTATTAGAATTGTTTATTAAATAAGTAGTACATTTGTGTTCACAACTAAATGCCTAAAAATAGTTAAAAAATGTATTTCCTGCTCAGAATTCCCAGAAATAACGATATTTCACTGCACTCTGGGAAAATTGGCAGGGACATGCAAATGAATCTACAATGCATTTTCACTCTTAAAGAGGGTTAATGCATAGCATGGATTGTGCACAATTTAGGAGACCTACCCATAGACGACACTGTTTCGATCTCTAAATGGAAGAAATATCTTGTTATGATTTCCAAAAAGTATGCAATTTTGTAAAAGAAAATATACTGTTGTTATCTACAACTAATATCAGCGTATCTGTGAGCTGCTTTTTTAATATATTTTTTACACTTTTATTATTTTCTGGTAACTGTGTGTCTATTGTGTCTGTCTATTTTGACTATTATAATCTCTTACTTTGATCTTAAATGAGCGTAATGGGCTTCTTTTCTGCTAGCGAAGTTCAATCAAAAGTAGTGTCATTAGTTGCAACTGAATATTATAAAATGGATTTAAAAGCCCACAAGTGATATGGACTCAGATAATGCAGATTTGTATTTACAGGGTATGGAATAAATTGTTAAAAAAATTTAAAATATCACCAGACAAGAACTTTGACCATATGTATTATAAAGTGACTAGCGACTTGCCCATCAAAAAATGACGGTCAATAAAATTTGAAGCCATGGCAATGCTGGCACACAATGTTAAGCTTTTTATACTCTTCGGCGCTCATTGTGAGCCTCTCCTCGCATGTCCTTTAGCTCCTCTCTCTATTTTTGTAAATACTAATTAATGAATTAATTAAATAATAAATTAATATAGTTTACCTTTTTCTAAGTAATATATGTAACAATCAGTAGCCTGAAGAGGTAACAATCTCTTTTTATTGTCCTGCAGCATATAATGTCCAGTTGGACTGTTGCTGGCCTGAGGATGTAGTTTTATGAATGTCCCAACTGTGCATTAGAAATAAGCTGCGTGCGTGAGGGCAAACCGTTGGTTTATTTGTGTAAAGCGCCACTTTAGATGCGTAATGTTGTTAGTGGCAAGTTAGGATTGTAAAATAGCGTTGTTTGTCTATGTGCTACGCGGTTTGTGAGCATTTGCCGTCCTTTGTAATAAAGAATTTTGTACCTCGTTCGTTCCTGGGTGAAAGGGGTAAGTGGTTGGTGGTGTTTTGCGCGGTCCAGTTTTGTGTAGTCTCATTTTCAATCGTTTTGGCAGCCATTTTTTTTCTTGCTTATGCGAATTCCGAGTTTTGAAACTCTGCAAAATTGTCTTAAATTCGTGTTCCACCTCACTCCCAGACGGCTGTTCCCCCGTGCTGTGTGTGATGTTTTTGTTGTATTTTTTTTTTTGGTGTGTGTTTGCTTTGCGCAGTTCGGCCGTTAACTTTGTATTTTTCCTATCTCGTATTTTTTTTTCTAAGTCCCGCGTTCATCAAGTGCTTGCAGCCTAAGGTGATCCGCGTTTCCTAAGTGTTTGGAGGCTAAGTCCTGCTGTAGCCCTCTCATTGTTATGCTCTTATTGCTGGGCATGCCGGTGTGTTATACCCCCACCCCTCCCCCTGTCTGCAGCCTGATCCCCAGATCTGACATTATTCCCAGGCCTAACTCCCCTTTTCTTCACCCTTCCAGCCTCGTGGAATTCCTATTACCACCCTTACCCCACCGTTTTGAATGGGCCTGCTCGCTGCAATCACCTCTCCCGCTTGCCTTCCCCTGCCCTCAGACCTCAAAATGTTGGGAACCCGCCACTTAACCAATCCCGGCCCACGCTCTGCTTCAAATGCCGCTGCTTCACCGGACCTCATAGGAGCCTGATGCTTGCCGCAGCTTGACGTTGACTACTCAGCCTCTCTGCCAGCCTTCCCGCCTGCTGCCGCGTCACTCCTCCATAGTCCTCCGCTTCAGCCCCCCAGCGCCCACGAGATGCTGACCTCCATCTGTGGCAAGGCAGTGATGGGCTCAGCCTTTGGGGTGGCCGCCATCAGTGCACAGGCATTCTGCGATCCGGGCCTACTCACCTCCTGCAGCAAAAAATGGTACATCGGTCCTGGTCCATAACACCAGAGGCTGGGCAAGCATCAGTGGGGCCCTGTGGCCCATAAAAGAACCTTTTAACCTAGATGGCCAAGCTGCTTATCTTCCCCCATACTTAGTAGGCCTATATTTTCTAAAGAAGGTGGGATAATGGAGGCTAGCCAGTCAGTACCCCTGGCTAGTGACTCCTTTTCCAGTCTAGCCAAAAGCTCCTTAATGGTTGAGGAAGCCATAGCAAAATTGGTGAGAAGCAAAGATGTGCTGTCTTAACCAACTTAGACTGACAGGGATAAAACTGGCATAGCATTATATATCTGTTGCCTCCCACTTGTGACCCCTCCCAACCAGCACCTCCCTACATCAACTCCTTATAATACCAATTTACCAACCCATTCCTATGCCAGCCAAAGTTCCACTCTATTTAACTGATGTCACTAACATGCGATGACAGACAGAACAGCCTTTTTCTAGTTCATAATGATGGATGAAGCAAAGCTCACCCCAACCTTGAATAACTCTCAGTTCATGCTGGGCCATAGCAATATTATGGGTATTTTAAGCACTCAAACATTGAATCACTCTCAGTTTAGTTGTCCTTGAATTGTTTGTGTATGATAAGTTGAGAACATACTTGAGCCCAGCTTTCCTCAGTTGTGTGTGTGTTTAAATGCTATCAATAATACCTAGATTTAGGAAAGAACTTAGGTTTTCTAAGTTGATTGTTCCTGTGCCAACGTCAAGTACTTTATTTACACATAGTAATAGCTCAAGTACACTTAATAAACAAGAGAGTTTTGATTGGCAAAGGGCAAATAAAGGAGCTATTATTTCCAGAAAGAGAGTTCACTGAATAGAATTTAATTTGAAATATGCCACTTAAAAATAAGCAGATAAAGAGAAATAAATGCCGTACAGACATAAGCCTTCCCTGTTACCTATTTGTGATCATTTCTGAAACAGTAGAGTAGCTGACATGGCCAGATAGGGATATTTTCACTGATAGCATAAATAACAACATTAAAAACAAAAAAAAACATGTGCTTTCTAATATATTATCCCATAGATAACTTTAATTCCTTTAGTAAATTCAAGATCCTTATGAATGATGATACAGTGCAGATACGCTTTCTGTAGATGAGAACCAACACCTTGAAATACACCTCCATGCCTTTCTTTTGGTTGGGGTTTCTGGGTGTCAGTGAATGACATACTTAGCATGCAGAATTCAGTGTTAGTGTGACATCTTTATTTCTTAATTTATGTTTCTTTTTTGTTTGTCTTGTGAGGAAAAATACTCTTTTGCATATTCTGCATTTAAGCAAATAAGGCCTCATAGGAGCCTGCTGCCATATCATTATGTCTCTGTTGTACTTATCTATTACATTATCTTGGCAAAGATACTGGAGTGGGTTGCCACTTACTTCTCCAGTGGATTTTAAGTTGTCTGGCTTCTCTGCTATGACCTGCCCGTTTTGGGTGATCCTACATGGTGTAGCTCAAAGATTCATTGAAATATATATGAAAGTCCCTTCAACACAACAAGGGAGTGATGCCGAAGGGGAAGACACCACTAGCCCCACTTAAAAAAGCCATGTTATCCTACAAACCTTTCCTAGTGCTCACAAAATATCTCAATGTCCAAAAAACTCCCTATGACATAACATTTTATCCAAAATAGACACCGTTTCACAGAAACCATTGGGGGCACTTTTCTCTGAACCAATGGTTGCACAAAATTGAACCCTCCGATACATTATGCAAAAGACTTGGAGCAGCCATTGCTGTGATTGAACCTTTGCAAAAGAGTTTTCAACTAATCAAAGTCTCATAATTATGACACTTGCAATGTAGGTCAACAAACAGCAATGACAGGTACCAATACAGTGGTCCCAATACAGTATGCCAAACAATACGTTACAAGTTGTATATTTTTTTATTTTACTTGCAAGCCTTGTTCTTTAAAAGAGCACATTAAATATTGAACTTCAAGGTCCTTCAAATCAGAAAAGAGAAGACTAGAAAGAGATGGCATTGGAAGGCCAAAAGTTCTCGGCCTTTTGGCTAAGATCAAGTGTAGTACCGGCCCTGAAATGGCTGGTCTGCCACACCAGTCATGAAGGGGCGGGAAACCTTGGTCTGGCCAGTGGCCGAGTAGAAATCCATGCTTCGGGGCCTAGGGGAGATTACTGCCTGCTCCCCCATAACGGCACCATGCACATTTCTTTTAAGCACTTCACGGGCCCCCCAGCCAGGACCTTTTGGTGGGTGGGGGGTACCTTATTTTTGTTTTTGCCCCTAGCCTACGGGTTGGGGGAGCACGTCACAGTGTGGTGAGGGGGGTGAGAGCTACCTCACCAGACCCTGGCACCATCACAGGACTGATTTTTTTGGCACCAGACTTTTTGCACAGTTTTTTGGGGTTTTGGCACGATTTGAGTATCACGAAACTCCACTACCCAGTGGAGCCGGGGGGTCTCGCTAGCCTTTGAGGGCAGGGCCTTATAGCCGGGGACCCCTTGGAAGGACCTGGGGGAGAAAGGTGAGAGCTTCTCCCCCAGACGTCTGAGCCAAGGTGGACTGGTGAGAGCAGTCCCCCTGGTGAAGTTTTTTTGCCACATCGGAGGGCTCCGATCTGAAGATGGTGGAGAGGTCCCCCTCATTCCTAGGGTGAGGGGGATGAAAATGGATCTTCATGGATTCTGGACCGGAACCCAGAAGATCAAAGGGGTCCTCAAGACCTCAAGGCGAGGGGGCCCGAAAACGGCTGCACTGGGAAACCAGTAAAGCACCTTGTTTTTGCAGTAGTGGCACGGTCACATGTACACGGCCCCGAAGCATAAAAAAAAAAAAAAAAAAAAGAAGGCCAAAAGTAAAGATCAGAGAAATATGGACGTAGAATGGATGAATGGATAGCAAAGGGGTACATCCGTAATTTTTGGAACACATTTTGAGATATCATATCATAAAAGAAGACCAGGTAGCCCAAACCCACATTAATGATAAGCCTTTTTCATTATTTACCCAGGTTAAATGTGTTTGTGAAGTTTATATGTATCCACAAGTTAGTGTTGGCTTGACATTAATGACTGGGTATGGGTGTCAATCAACATATAATATAATATATGTGATAATTCATCCTATCACACATTATACAGGTTAAGTCAGTGCAACAAATAACAGTAAACCTTCACAATTCTCCATTAATATGAATCCCAATGGACCTCTTTTATTCATTCTACCCTTATCTAAACACCCAATGCACTAAAACCAGGGAGAACGCTTGCTCAGTATCATTTTAGGGTTTTCTAGGTAGTGACTTTTACATTTAAGGGTATAGTGAATGTTTTATTAGAGAAGTTAGTGTGCATCTAATCTTCTCTAACTGTTATTATTTGATATGGATGTTTTTTAGTATTTGTTCTAGTTCAATGCTAAGAAAATGAAAAGATAATTTCAACATGTTTCTTTTACTTATCTAATCTAAACCTGCAGCGAAAATATGGGACTCCTTTTAAAATTATATGGGACCCAGTTTGATTAGACTAGACTCCATAACTTAGAATAAATATACTATATTCTAACTATATTTCACACGATATATTTGTATTCAGCAGACTTGTCAAATTGTACAGATTTCAAAAACTAACATTTCCACAAGAAATCTCAAAGATAATAATACCACAGCAGGGGAGCGAGCAATGTAAAGGTGTTGAGGGAGGGTGTGGGTAATTAAAAAATCCTACACAACCACAGTTTTGATTATATGATTAAATAGATTTCCTAAGACAAATCAAAAGGTGTGGGTTTTAATCATGCAAAACATATCATATGTTAAGTCTGTATTTGGAAGGGAAATTGAGCAATGCACCAAATTACCCATAATAATTCCACACATTTAAACTCAGTTCCCACAACAATAACTACAAAAAAAATGTGGGATGGCAGAGAACAAGGCACTCTAACAGAAAAGGAAGTCGTTACGAAATCAATTAGATATACTGTATATGATATATAATTAACAAGGAACTTTGAAATATGATCTTCTTTTAAAAATCGTTAACTATTGTAATAGCTGTTTCTTTTAAATTAAATAATTCTTGCAATAAACATTACTAAAAAGCAACTGTTGGTTACTGGAGCCCGTAATGTAGCCCGTAAATTAATTTGCTATTCAATTGGCGTCTTTTAGCGAGCCGCAAACGACCTGCGGCAAGTGTAGCAAGTGTAATGTGAAACTGACCCTCTGACCGTTTGTTATGGAGTTTTTAGTAATATAGTGCAGGCAAGACTTCCATGACCTTGTCCCAGCCTTTTGGACAATTTCAGCAACAAACCCAAATAGTCTGCCTTCTCTAAATTATTTTAATTTAATAAATTACATTAAAGCACAGTACAGGCAACAATGCAGCAAAAATACATGTTTCAGTGAGCAATTTCCCTCCTCAGTAACAATAATTCAGAACACCAGAGAAAATGTATCGACATAAACAGGTAATATTGGTTCTTTGCTATTGCAGCTAGTGGCATTGTTCCAACCAGAATTCCCAACCATCAAGATACACTTTTCAAAATATATTGATTTCTGTACACAAACTAGGAAGATAAATAAACAATTTTAGATATTTGTACATGTTTGTTGTTGGTGAGGTATCTAAACATGTCATATGTTAGATTTATTTTCCATCAGACTCTGCACTTTCAAAATGTATGATGGGTGTGGGAGCCTGAACAAATCTGGGGGGATAATTCAAAACTGCTCCCAGGGTAGGAAGCAGGACAGATCTACCGCCGGTGAAATGCACTGGGGCCCTGCTGTGGGTGGCCTATTGCTGCAGTGACCCTTAAATATTTTTTGGAAATGTCTTTGTTTAAATTCTCAATGTCACTGCCTCCCCCAATATAATTAGAAAATAATATTAATTTAGTTTTTTTCTTTTATATATATGTATTTCTATATTATATATATATATATATATATATAATATATATATAATATAAGTCTTTTTTGTCAACGTATTATGTATATATGTATGTATATATATATATATATATATATATATATATATGTGTATGTATGTGTGTGTATATATATATATATATATATATATATATATATATATATATATATATAGTAAATAAATAGTACATCTTTGTTGAATGTCTAAAGCAAGTTAAAAAAAAACTGCTTTCATCTCAGAATTCCGAGAAAAACTGTTATTACACTGCATTCTGGGAAGTTGAGCTGGGACACACAAATATGCCCACAAATGCCTTGCTCTTCATTCCGTAGCCATCATCAAACATGGCTTCCTTTAAGCTTATGCATGCTGTATTACACAGCTTTAATGCAAAGCCAAGGTTTGATTAAACACAAGCTTAGTATCCTATCCATGTAAAGCTGTTTCAAGCTTACTGGCTATCATCAGTATGGAGCGGGATCTCAGCCTGTGTTGTGGACCTTATGAGTAGGTAGTTCACCACAACAATCATTTATAATAAGGTGGGCAAAAGAGCGATAGGAGCCCTCCACCGTACAGTAGTACAATAAATAAAAACTACATCTGTGTTCACATTTGAATGTCCAAAGCAAGTTAAAAAACCTGCTTCCAGCTCAGAGATCCGAGAAAAACAGTTATTACACTGCATTCTGGGAAGTTGAGCTGGGACACACAAATATGCCCACAAATGCCTCGCTCTTCATTCCATAGCCATCATCAAACATGGCTTCCTTTAAGCTTATGCATGCTGTATTACACAGCTTTAACGCAAAGCCAAGGTTGGAATAAACACAGGCTGAGTATCCAATCCATGTACAGCTGTTTCAAGCTTACTGGCTATCATCAGCATGGAGCGGGATCCCAGCTTGTGTTGTGGAAAATATGAGTAGGTAGTTCACCACAACAATCATTTATAATATGGTGGGCAAAAGTGCGATAGAAGCCCTCCACCGCACAGTAGTACAGTAAATAAAAAGTACATCCGTGTTCACACTTGAATGTCTATAGCAAGTTAAAAAAACCTGCTTCCAGCTCAGAGTTCCGAGAAAAACAGTTATTACACTGCATTCTGGGAAGTTGAGCTGGGACACACAAATATGCCCACAAATAAATAAATTAATATATATAAATAAATTATGGGACAAAGCCGTTATGGGTACCTCATACTGCTCCATAGCGCCACTGCCCTCTAGTGGCAAAATCTGGTATATTATGTGTTATTTTACTTTTTTTGTGTGTCCCCTATTCATTTTTCATCTGGGGGGGGGTTGTTCCCCCCAGTTCCTACACCCCTGTTTCTGTGCTTAGGTGATGTGATATGCACACAATACAGACTAATTATGCATTGAAAATTGCAGTGCATGCGTGGTTATTTACTAAATTGTAAACTAAAATGATTTATAGTCCTATGTTTCGAGTCAGTTCACCTACCACAGTAAAATTCAGATATCTAAGCATACATTTCATGAAAAAAAATCAAAAACTATAAAAAACACCACAATTTATACAATATATGCCTTTGACACCATTGTGGAATACACACATGAGGTAAACATAGGCCTCCTTCCAGTTAAGTCCCATTCAAGACATTGTGGACTAAGAGCTAAGTATGGAGATTAATTATCGCTTCTTCAACCATAGAATCTGTACAACCAATAAAACTCTGACCTGCATACATTAAAAGCAGGTAAGAGGATCTTAAAATTGTAAACATTTTATTTTTGAATGTAGAAGATTTAGCGGAAAAAGTATTATTACTAAGAGTGCTGGATAAGTGGAACAGTCTTTAAGTGATAGTGTCAAAATGGTAAAGAGATTTAAAAATGTCTGGAATAAGCATAAGGCAATCCTTATGTTAAATTAAGCTAATCTTTTAGGTAGAATTTGTGGGCCAACTAGTTGGGCCTTTTTGAGTTGTATCTGTTTTTTCTGTTGGAAATCAATGTTTTTAAGTTGCCTGAAATGAAATAGAGTAATTACAATAAAATGTTTATGCAAGTTGGGTTGCTTTCAACGCAGAATAAAGAGAAACCACCCATGCCATCAGCAAGAACATGAACTGCTTTCCTCCTGTAATTTCAAGATGATTCCAAGTAAGTATGTTATTAGGAACCTACCAGTGAATACAACTCATTAACCACTCTAAACAATACAAAAGAAATACAGTGAAGATGGCCTGATACATATGGAGAAGATCACTTTTTTGTTATTCTTGGTGAGTTCCAGATCTAAATGAGATTCATGAAGTGCTTAGAAGATTTGTTACACAACAATCGCTGGGCTGCAGTTCTTGAATACATTTACTGTTGATATTTAGTCATGTGGACACTCTCTATTTCATCAATACTGGGGTATTATTCTTAAATTCACAATTTAGTGGAATACATTAGAAACGATTAAATATAAAAATAGAATACATGCCTAATTCAGGCTGTTCTATCTACATCTATTCAGCTATACCTTATCTTGTTACTTTTAATTTGTTTACTGTTTGTTACAATATAATATTCTCTCCAGTACTATATATTCTGTAAATTTGCAACCAGATAAATATAACTTGTGATATTGATACCAACTCATCAATACAAGAGAAAAAAATCTTTGTTCTGACATTTTATAAACTGTGATATAAATAAAAGTTGCTGACCCGTTTGGATTTGCCTTTTAATCTATTTTTATTTCAGTTTTAATATATTCCAATAAAGTGTGATTTTAAGATTATAACCCAAGAATCATTGGTCCTAAAATAGAGTTCTTGTGTCCATATGTCCATGTATCTTTATGTTCAGAGGACAATAGTAAATTAGTTTAAACCATAGCTCCATGGATAAGAAAATATAATCTTTCCGTTACAGCTTTTTGTTTGGGAAGGGTGTTAATATTAGTTCTTGAACAAATAAAGATGAAATCACCAGGTAGAGCAGACTATTTTTTGAAACCTGCATAACATAAGAAGACCTTACAAGTATATCACATAAGAAAATGTACCTTGTAGGGGGTTAAACCGGAGGTTACCAGGATTAGTACAATGAGAGTAAAAGCTAAACTGACATTTATGCTGAGGAAATCTGGTGGAAATTCCAAGAGGAAAACACCCTTGTTTTTGTTCTGGAAACTTATATTCACTACAAAACTGAAAATATTCACTTTGGGTACACACTGTTTTGGGTACAGTTGCTGTACCATGCCCTTAGTCATTTGCACGTTATCCTTGGAAGAATTTGTGAATGGAAAATTCACTATTGATAAAGCAGGTTGTTGATTTTCCAACAGGAAGACCATGAACAAAACAGTGCCTAGCAAAAGGCCAGTTAATCCAGTAAAACTTGGAGCTCACCGCTGTAAAATACCCTTCGAAACATGTTAAAATACTTTTTGAATTTTTTTAATAGTTGCCTTTTTTCACAGAAAAAAATCATTAAAGAAGTGTCTGTTTACTTGAGAATTAGGCATGCCTCCAGACAGACTGAAAGCAAGAGTTGCGTGCAGAGAGCAGATACAAAAAGAGGGGTTAATCCTTCACACATTCATCTGTGCAGTGAAATTATTGCTGAAAAAAACTCCTAAATATGAGCCTCATTCAATTGAGCAATTGTAAGTTATTGTAGCCCGTAAATTTATTTGGGTAGAGTTTTAAATGGGGAATTGGGAGAATAAATAAAATCCAGAAAATAACGCTGGTAATATATTTAAAAGAATGTGTGTCAATCCTTAAATTTAAATTTAATCAACATCAATCGGTGACAATATCCCACAATATTCTGGGATGTAATTAGTGACAACCTAATTTGACAAGTAAAACAGGTATAGCAAATGTTTGATAAATATTGTCATAATAATGTGGCCTATTATAAATATGGCAGAACTATCTATAATATCTATGATAGATCTATGAAGGTCTCATATGCAAAATATTTGCTCATCGGTATGCATCAAAAGTTTTTTTATATATAGGAGTGAAACACACTTCTAAAAATAGTGCACTAATACAAAAATAGTTAAAAACAAAAAAGCACAAAAAAGATAAGGAATGATGTATATGAATACGCAGTACTAGAAAATACAAGGGGGGGGGGATGTATATCCCTTAATGCATTTATATCACTTTTAACAACATTAAACCAAAACACAATGTTTGGCTTTACTGTATGAGTGCAAGAAAAAAGGAAAAAGAAGCATCACTTATGTCCCTTGCTGGCATAAAATATCCCTAAGTACTTGCGCTTAAATTGGAGAAGAAATCTATGATAGTACGCCTCACATGGGCTTAGATTAGATACACCATCCTTCTCTCTTTCCCGACGGTCCGTTTCGCCTTAACATTGTGCTTAATCATGGGCTAAGGAATAGTGAGAATTGTGGCCTATTTAAGGCCTAAGCACTTCCGGGTATCGCTTCCTGGTTTGTGCATCACGTTCGTCACGTGATGCGCGTCATTGCGTCTATTTACTGAACTAGAAAAACTTTATGAAAAAACGGAACAAACAATATGTTTAAATGAATATAAATACAGTTGTATAATATATTATAGATTATAATAAGACAGTTCTAACTATACTAATTAAGTGAAAGAAAAGGAATATATCTCAATAATACATGTAATCTAATGTGAATACAATTGTGCAAAACATTTTAAATTTTAATTTTAAAGCGGTGGTTTATAAATAGGTAATATTTAATTAATAGATTATCTAATTTATCTATCAATTCATTATTTTGTATTATATATTATTTAATTACAAAAATGTAATAAAATTCAATGAAAACTTAAATTTGTGCTGTAATTTATTTAATAAATTCTATTTGGCAAAAAGATTAAAAAAATATTTTAGAATAAGTGATTTTAACTAAACTACCAATTAATTATAAAATGTATATAATATTTATATGTATATGTAAAATAGGAATATCTTAATATTTTATATTTTTTCATAATAATAAAATTACACAAATTTATAAAAGAAGAGACATATTAAAGTGATTGTGTACTGTTTAGTTTTAAAAAATGTCTTAAGTTAAACAGATATATTATAATCTATAAAATATGAAAAAGACCAAAAATACACTATAACAACTAAGACATATATCTAATATATTTTTAAGTTTAAGTTATAGTCATCATAAGTATTGGTCTAGTATATAACAAAAAACTACATTACGTTAAATTACAGAAATAGTTACTTATCATATGGAAATAGAATCATAATTTCTTGTAATATGAGAACAAACTCAAAGGAATGCTGAATATGAGAAACCCTCATTGATACCATTTGGATATTGTGAGTTTAGGGTAAATATCCATTTACTTTCGAGCTGCAAGAGCTGTTTATTGAGATCTCCTCCTCTTGGTTTTCTACAAAGGTGATCTATGACATAGAATTTCATTGTTGAAAGTTTGCATGTACTAGGTGAAAGTGTCTTGAGACAGGAGTATCCATTTTATTTATCGCTGTGTAAGTGTGCTTAAGTATACGACGGCGTAATTGCCTTATCGTTTTGCCCACATATAGCTTTGGGCATGGGCAGACAATGACATAAATTACATTTGTGGTTTTACAGGTAATGACGTTTCTTAAGGGATATTTATGGAATATAATTGGATGGAGGACACAAAGGGCCTCATTCAATTGCGATTTGGCCAATTGAATAGGGCTCTAAATAAGCACATAGCATACATTTTTAAAGAAGTTTTTAGTTAGTGAAAACCTTGCTTTTGGATAGATGTTCGCTAACTAAAAACTTCTTTAAAAAATATATGTTATGTGCTTATTTAGAGTCCTATTCAATTAGCCAAATTGCAATTGAATGAGGGCCATAGAATGTTTATTTATATCACTATTATTATTATATATATTTTTTGCACAATTGTATTCACATTAGATTACATTTATTATAAAGATATATTCATTTTCTTTCACTTAATTAGTATAGTTAGAACTGTCTTATTATAATCTATAATATATTATACATCTGTATTTATATTCATTTACTAAACATATATATTGAGAAAGAGAAATTGTTCTTTTTCAATTGGGAACAATAAAGCTCTTGTTCTTATAAATAAAATTTATAAAAAAGTCTCAAAGACTGACAGTGAGTGCAATGACGTCATGCGTAGACACAGCGCAACCTAGTGTATGCTATTACAAATTAATAGGTAACATGTTGTTTTTCTGTTTTTTCATAAGTTTTTCTAGTTTAGTAAATAGACGCAATGACGACACACGTTAACGCACGTCACATGTCGAAGGTGACGCGCGAAACAGGAAGCGATACCCGGAAGTGCTTAGGCCTTAAATAGGCCACAATTCTCACTATTCCCTAGCCCATGCGTAAGCCCAATGTTGTGGCGAAACGGACCGTCGGGAGAAAGAGAAGGATGGTGTACCTAATCTAAGCCCATGCGAGGCGTACTATCAGAGATTTCTTCTCCAATTTAAGCGCAAGTACTTAGGCATATTTTATGCCAACAAGGGACATAAGTGATGCTTCTTTTTCCATATTTCTTGCACTCATACAGTAAAGCCAAACATTGTGTTTTGGTTTAATGTTGTTAAAAGTGATATATATGCATTCAAGGATATACATCCCCCCCCCCCCCTTGTATTTTCTAGTACTGCGTATTCATATACACCATTCCTTCTCTTTTTTGTGCTTTTTTGTTTTTAACTATTTTTGTATTAGTGCACAATTTTTAAAAGTGTGTTTCACTCCTATATATAAAAAACTTTTGATGCATACCGATGATTAGCAAATATTTTGCATATGAGGCCTGCATAAATCTATCATAGATATTATAGATAGTTCTGCCATATTTATAATAGGCAACATTATTATAACAATATTTATCAAACATTTGCTATACCTGTTTTACTTGTCAAATTAGTTTGTCACTAATTACATCTAAATCTAAATATTGTGTGATATTGACACCGTTTGACGTTGATTAAATTTAAATTTAAGGATTGACACACAATATTTTAAATATATTAGTAGCGTGAGTTTTTTCCTAGATTTTATTTATTCTCCCAATTCCCCAATTAAAACACTACCCAAATAAACCTCCCCCGCAGTCAAAGTCGCAAATGGTAAATGGCGGCCCAAAGCTTACGGCTTCCAAATAGGACTCGCAAAGGGTTTACAGACTAGTTAGTAACACTGCAAAATACAAATAAAAAAACACACCAATGCTCTTGAAAATATGGGGAAAGTAATGGAAGACATTACAATTGCACAACAACTACTGACTATCAAATATTGAAAAAAATAAAATGTTATTTTCCTCATAGGTTGGTATGGTCATCCAGATGCCTATATGAAAAGTCATGTGACAAGATGCTGAAAGCTATTAAAGATACACTACCTCATTAAATTGCAACACAAATACATGAAAATGGCTGCCATATTAACCATTTACCAGTCATAGAGGTTTACCAGTCATAATATATATATATCTCACTTATCACATCTACAGTGGCCAAATTACAACACCACATGTCAAGTACATGGCAAACATTTTAGATTGGTTGTTCAGTTCTTATGTTGTATCAGACTCTCTGTGACCCTATGGACTACAGCAAACTTACTTATGTCTCTGTCTGTGTATCCACAAGGTTCGCATGGAAAACATACTGGAGTGGGTTGCCAGTTCCTTCTCCGGTGGATTGTTATTTGTCTGACCTCTCTGGTATGACCTGCCCACCTACAGTGGCCTACAGCTTCATTCAGGTACACAAGCACCTACACCACCACTTAGCAATCCAGAAGGGAACCAAGGGAACAAACACAACACCAATCTACTCTAACCCATCAGGAAGGGCTGCAAACACACATGGAGGCTGTGCAGAGGCACGTGGAACAACAGCCAACTCACCTCCATCGCTGCTACACCCATCCTGGAAAGTCCCACAAAATTGCTGGTGGCCATGTGCCAAGATGTATACCCATTATAAATTGGTGACCTCCCATTAAGTGTTTTGATATCAATCAATTGACATTATCACCTGTCATATTCCTATCAGGACTTCAGGGGAATGTTGATACTCCACAGTATCACAATTGGACTTTGCATATGTAACCCTTTATTTTCAAATATTATATATAATATTATATGATATATCATGATATTATTACTATTATTGTTGTTATTATATGTCAACCCATTGCATAGTAACAAGGGCTCATTTGTTTACTGATATAGGGATGTGACAGAAATGTGATGTATGTGGATGTCCCATAACCCCAACCATTGAAAACACACTGACATGGTAAGTACGGTATAACAAAGCTTTATTTCAGACACAGAGCACAATCAGAAATGGACAAGACTGTGTATTAATATCATGGGTGTGGTGTGGGCGGATCCCGGGAGAGCAAGAGGTTATTGTTGGAAAAAAGGGGATACCTAAAGGGTGTAATATCATAGTCTAGAATAAGCATGATGCACTACACCACTGCAACCGGAATCTGATTAAAAAAAAGGATTATCAGAAATCACTCCATTTAATTAAATAAACAACTTCTCGATATCTGCTTAATGAAATAGATGCTGGACTGTGTAATCCTATCCACTGTGTTGAAAAAACAAAAATCTGAAAACGAGTTTAAAAAAATGGGGTAGAGGATAAAAAATAAACAAATATGCATGTACTGTATAGTTCTAAATACTATAACTGTAATAATATACCAACTCACCTGATTCCCATCTGCAGGCATTACTAACCATTAGCTAGTTCTCAGGAGAACTCACTGCCCATGACCATATCACAATAAATGCTTTGCTGTGACCAGCGTCAGTGGTCATGGTGTACTATCACCTTTGCAATATGATGTTGTTCATCAACATTGATATCACATCCATCAGCTATACAGCTGTTAGCATATGTTAAAAGATAACCATGATATCAGCAATAGGGAAAAATACCCATTAATATGGAGAGAACACAAAGTTCAACATCCAGATTAAATGTTACTTACATCAGACCCAAGGATCTGTTCTTAGACTGATATTGAGGTCAGGATCACATGTTTCACTACTGCATATATTAATTCTGGCTGTCATTAACATGCCATTGTGTGACTCTTCAAGTCCACCGCCATTTAAGCTAACAACAATCATGTCTTAGATATCTGGCTATATAATAGATTTAAAATTGTGTGAGATACATGTTAAGGGAGGGGGCTGTCATTGAAGGAATGTCTACCTGAGAGGCACTGGGAAAACCTTACATATGCTTTACAGTGCTTGCAGATGCAGAAGTCGCCTTCATGGACCTGAAGTGTACCTAAAACAAAACAAAACAAAAATATAACACCTATAAAATAAGGCCTTAAAAAATATAGGGAATGCAGTATATAACAGCATTCCTCAGTGACCATCAATTGGTGAAATGCTAAACAGAATCCAACGTGTCCACAAAGAAGAGGATCATTGACCATGTGATGGGAGGTAGCCATCTGCATACAAAATATCACCATCAGATAGGCCAAGATCCAATACTCTGTAGCCAGGCTAGATTAGGTTAACATTTGGACCAATAGATTTTCACGGACGAGTGCTGTTGAGAAGGCACAAACATATGAGCAGCTTCTAGGTTGTCCTCTGCCTAGCCACAGGGCCTCAATCTTCCGTGGCCGGCCGCCAACTCCCTAGTGGTGGTGGGGGAGGGGGGCAGGGGGAGGCGTCCCCTCAGGAGGCAGCGGCACCTGCAGTGGTGGTGGTGAAGGCATAGGGGGAGGAGAGGAGGGGCCAGGTTGCGGGTGGACGGGGGATGCCTCTTGGGTGGTGGAGACGAGGTTGGGGACAAGAGCATGGCGTTTGCAGTCACTTGCTGGAATGTTCTCTAGTCCGCCCCTACTGAGCAGCCCTGCAAGGTACGATTCAGTCATTAGGTGGGGCCTCCTCTCTTCCCTATTGTGCCTTGCCAGGCTGTGCATGACCTCCGCATGATTGGCGGAGATGCTGGCCTGGGTCCCCTGGAGACTCTCCATCTGCTGCCACATGAGGGCCAGTATCTCCGCCTGGCTCGGTGTTGGGGATGGAGGGAGCTTGGGTGGGGCCTTGTAAGGAGGTTGCGGTCGACCAGTGGGGAGAGTCTGGAGCCCGGCTGGAGCTTGGCTCAATAAGGGCGGTGGTGTTGATGGGCCTGGTGGGGATGGCTTCTAGTGGGATTCACTGCTGAGGAGAGGAGGAGGTGGTGTCAAGTCAAGCTGGTCCCTCTAGTTAGAGGGCCCTGGCGAGATGCTGAGTCTCTGGAGGAGGGGGAGTGGCTGATGGTCCTGCTGGTGACCCCACAAGCCAGATGACATCCTTCTCCTCCAAACCAGGGCCCTCGGATCCTCTTCTTTCCTTCTCCTACTGCGTCGGTGCCTGCTGGGCGGGTGCTTGCTCCTCGACTTCCTGCTTCAATGGAGCTGATGCCGCCACCCCTGGCTTACCACTGGACCCAGACCTGCTTGATGCTGAATTATAGAAAAGAAAGGTATATGTTATTAGTATGATGAATAATACATTGTTTTGTGTTCATTCCTAACTCTTTGTCATCTAGGCTTGAACCTGGATGATTCTCCTAATTGCAACTCAAATTATCTATCATTTGATAGATATGATCTATTCGCTGGTTCCTGATTCTTCTTCAGTATTAGTAGAATTGTTAAAAGAAGATAGTGTTCCCGAACTGTACATAGCTTGTCACATTCATAATGAAAATGAAGAGGCCTCAAGCCCGTATACCCCTCCCGCGGCCGCACACTGTTAATGGGCTGGCCGAGATGCGGTCCGCTGTTATGATCCAATCACGGTATAACGTAGTGCGACCCAGGCCTCGCCAATTGAAAGCGGTCTAGCCGCAGATGATTGACAGAGGGAGATTATAAATTTGCGTTCCACCCGCCCATGCGTTGACAGTGTTGTATTTTCTTCCAAAGTAGCACACAGGTCCCTGAGTTGGAGGTTTTTGAGTGAGAGTGAGAGAGTAGGCCAGTTCTGAGAGCAGTATATTATAGTTTTGTTTTTTCTATTCATCTAATTAATATTTTACACTTAATCCTTGATAACACAAATTTACAGATTACACATAATAGCAATACACATAAATTAAAGAACACACATAGATACACATAGAGCTAGGTCACTCCAAACACACCCCATCCCATCCCCCACACCCCATCCCCCAACATACTTTTTTTTCCCTCATATATTATATTATTTTAGGGATTAAATGGAGGGAGGAGAGAGGAGGCGAGAAGAGTGGCAATGCGGGAGGAGGAGATTAGGAGAGGTGAGGAGGAGGTAGAGGAGAGAGAGAGGGCCAAGGGGAGGGGTGGAGGAGAGGAGAAGGAAGTTGGGAGCGGTGGAGGAGGAGGTGGGTGGTGGCAGGAGGCAAAGGGCAAGCACAGGGCCCTGAACTACAAGCACCGAGAGAATGTGGTCATCCTTGGTGTCATCCTTATCTGCCCCATGATCCTTGCGGAGGGGAGGGAAGTCAGGCCAGGGCCTAGGCATGGAAGGAGGTAGCAGCTGACCATTGTGGGCACAGTGCAATGGGAGGAGAGGTCCATCAAGTACCGATTTCATGACCAATTTTCATCAGGGCCAAGGTGAGGAAGATGATGGCCAAGGTTGAGAAGCAAGCTGCAGCACCAAGTGGTAGCTCCAAAGTGACTGTGTGCTACAACGAGTGGAAGAGTGTGGCCAAGGACCATATAAACCAGGTGCCGGCTGCTGGAGCGTCGGGCCTGGTGGCCCAGCAGGACCCAGCCTCCATGTCAGGGGATTATGACATACACCAACATGCCACCACATGTACATCACACATACTACACATGTACATGTTGACCAACAAGGACACTGACATGTCAGCTCCATGGAATTAACAAGTGATAGATGCATGCGTCATTAAATCCATAAAGCTAATAAATCACTGTCATTCCTGAGAGCCCATGTATTGGTGTGCCCACTGCAGTGTATGCAGTTACAGACCATGGCCAGAATCAAGATAGCGTTAGGAGCCAAGAACGATCAACACAAAGAACAAATAAATAGATCACATCAAGCAAATGATAGCTAATCTGAGTTGCAATTAGGAGAATCATCCATGTTCAAGCCTAGATGTCAGATATTTAGGAATGCACACAAAACAATATATTATTCATCATAATAATGATTTAGTAAATATCAAAGTATTTTCCAGAGATATCTGTCCCTGGCCAAATTAACAGTTTCTATATGATGTGCACACCTTTGAGAAATAATACACCAAAACAAAGTTCTGGTATAAAACTTTCTCTCTACCCCCTTTATTACGTCAACCATCATTTATATAGTTTTTAGTAATCAGATAAAAGGTTACATTAAGCAAAACATCAAGTTTATTCAGTAATTCATTGGTTCTGAGATGTCTGCTTTTACGAGGCTCCGGTCAGACATTGGGTTAAAACATTAAGGAGTTTCCAAGCATCATCCCACAAGGGGGTGGGTCTTACTCTCATTGGTAAGAAGTTTAAGACAAAGACAAGATGGCGTTTCTCCTCCTCGTGTTCAGTGTGTGTGTTAAGACCCGTCATCCTTAACAGACCGGAAATTGTGCTGCCTCCATCTTGTGAGAAAGGGGAGTGTCGAATCCTCCATTTTAGAGTCTGCCAATGATTCAGCATTTATTAGTAAAACTTGGTTATACGATAATACTACAAAGATAAGATATATAAGTAGGTGCACGAATACATTTATGCATTTTGTTCTGATCCTAATCCATAACAGTCCCCCCTAAAATGACATAATAATATATTCGTCACACTCACAGCTATTAGTAAAACTTACTGATTATAAGTATAACACCCTATTCTTATATCGGGTGTCTAAAACTAAATATCTTGTTATAATAGATATATGTCTCAACTATGGTCCTTCCAGAGCACTATTGTAGTGTAGCTCAGCTCAGAAAACACTCTCCTTAGAGCCAGTTACAGTCTGCAACAGAAGACGGGATGTCTTACAGTCATCATTTTGTCCATGTAGATCTATGTCTAAATCTTGGTGGATAAATGTGGGAGAAGCCTTGTCCATAGCTTTCTGAAGGTAGTTGCGTATACAGGGGATAATGCAACATAAGAGGAAGGCTAACAAAATTATGACAATAAAGATAGCCATCCCTATCTTCAATAACACTTTCTGCCAACCATTCATCCAACCAAACCATGATTCCCAATAGTCTATAGTGCCAGAATTTTCTTTTAATTCTTGACCAAGATTAGCCAATTTCTGGATTGCCAGTGTGATCTTACCATTTGGACCTGTATTATCAGGGATGTATGTACAACATGTGCTAGTGTCAGGAAGCATTTTACAAACTCCACCCTTTTCAGCAAGGATCATGTCTAATGCCATGCGGTTCTGGAAGGCCATGTGTGATGTAGCCTCTAACTGTTCTGCGATGCCTTTTAAGGCATCCTTAGTGTAGTTAACAAATCGTTGCTGGTTATAGTAAATATAATTGATCCAGGCAACGTTCTTGTTTACTCCAATCATTGGTATCAGTGACTCGAATCCTGCTGCTACTTGGTTACGGGCTTTAAATTCATTGGGCACCCCCCTTGGGACTCCAATAGAATCTATGTACACATGGGAGTCGAAACTTTCTCTAGGCTCAGATGATGATGTATGTCTCTTCCTTCTGAACTGTGTCTGAGGAATATCATCTGGATCCCCATAATAGGTTGGAACAATGTGTAACGGCATTATGGCTTTAGCCAAGGTACATTCCCCACGCCATACTCCTGACAGTCTAACCCTGAGTTTCATATCTCCACACAACCAATATATGTCCCCCAAAGATCGGGTCTGATTGATTAACAGTGTAGATGACCCATCTCTATATGTGTGACAAAACCCACTTGGGAACTTCTGCAAGTTGAACCCCTGAGAAACGTTTCTCCTGTAACACGTGTAATTTCCAGGGTACACAGTTATACCTCTCCCTGGATGGGGATTACTAGTCATCACGGGGTACGTTTTCCTCCATTGTTCACACTCATCTGTATGACTATATGTTTTGAACACTTTTAGAAAACATGTCTCTTCTTGCAAAGGTATAATAAATGGAACAGTACCTAAGTGAGGCCTAGCATGGCCACATACATAACAATTGGTCTTATTACTTTCTTGTACATTATATTTCATCCATTCCAACCATACATTAAGGTCTGAGAATCCAGTCTCAGTAGCCAACGTGTCCTCATAGGTTGGGTCTCCAGCAGCAGTCATTGTTCCAATGATCTGGGGCCCTGGTTTCAATGTCTGTAATGCCAGAGGTAAGTCTGGGTGCTTATATAAATCTGCTATCTTAAATTCGCCCATCAGTTTAGCACTTTGTTCTCTAGTCCAAGCCCTCAATATATAGGTGTCAGCATCCATGGGACAAGGGTTTTGTATGGTCAGAGTCAATTGCATATCAGAACCAGATACCCCACTATTCAGACATCGACCAGTCTTTATTAGAGTCATTCGGTCGAGGAGGGATCTACCTTGGTCATCTTTTTTGTCTGCGGCACTTTGAGGTCTATACCCCCAAAGTGTTCCAGTGCCCCATCCCGCTGCCTGCCATGTTTCACAGTGTCTTCCAACAGTTTCATCAGTGACACATATATACATATCTCTCTTGTATATATCACATTGTTCAGGGATTGAAGGGCAAGAAACAATGTCGCAAAAGTCAAAGGTGTATGTGGCAACATGTGTATTACGTGAATTATACCAAAATGTAATACCATCTTTACCTTTTGTAATGGTTACCTGTTGAGCAATATTTGAAATTACCATGAGGGACAAGACAAACCACTGAATTGTACTCATTGTGCTGGTTCCTGATCATCAGGAGGAGGAACCTTTTTGCAATGGGATGCGTGGACCCAAGTCGCTTTCCCTTCCAGCTTAACTGATGTAGCTGTGATCAGTAGTACTTGGAATGGGCCTTCGTATCTGGGTTCCAAAGGGGTTTTCCTCACAAATTTCTTAACTAGCACCCAATCTCCAGGAAGTAGTTGATGAGTACCAGTGTTTACTTCCGAATCTGGAATAGAAGAGAACACTTGTGCATGGATGTTAGTCAGTGCTGTGGACAATGCAATTACATAGTCGACAAGTACATCAGATTTAAGTTGCAATTACTGAGGAATGTAGCACCCTAACCTAGGAGCAGACCCAAACAAGATTTCATGGGGGGACAATGCATGTTTCCCTCTAGGGGTATACCTGACACTGAATAAGGCTATGGGGAGACTTTCAGGCCATGGCATACCAGTTTCTTGTGACATTTTCAACATCCTAGATTTCAAGGTACCGTTCATACGTTCCACCTTCCCACTACTTTGAGGATGATAAGGTGTATGAAAGGAGAGGGTGACTCCTAGGGCTGTCCATATTTCTTTGGCCAGTACTGCTGTAAAAGCTGGTCCCCGGTCACTCTCAATCACTTCAGGGACCCCATATCTGCAAATGACCTCTGTTAATAGGCGTTTCACGGTTGTTTTTGCTGTCATGTTTGCGACTGGGTAGGCCTCTGGCCATCCTGAGAACATGTCCACAATGACTAATGCATATTCATACCGACCACTCTTTGGCATCTGTATGTGGTCAATTTGTATCCTCTGGAATGGATACAATGATTTTGCCAAATGTCTCTGTGGTGGCTTCTCGGTGCGGCCTGCGTTGCACTTGGCACAAATACTGCATGATTTACAGTAAGTGCTTGTCAGAGTAGTGATGCCTGGGGCCATGTAATACTTATTTATTAAGTTATTCATGAGAGTCTTTGACAGGTGTGCTGGTCCATGTGCCCATTGTACTGTTGCTGGGTACAAGCTTCTTGGCAAACACAATCTCAGATTGTCAACATACAGGGAGTGCAGAATTATTAGGCAAATTAGTATTTTGACCACATCATCCTCTTTATGCATGTTGTCTTACTCCAAGCTGTATAGGCTCGAAAGCCTACTACCAATTAAGCATATTAGGTGATGTGCATCTCTGTAATGAGAAGGGGTGTGGTCTAATGACATCAACACCCTATATCAGGTGTGCATAATTATTAGGCAACTTCCTTTCCTTTGGCAAAATGGGTCAAAAGAAGGACTTGACAGGCTCAGAAAAGTCAAAAATAGTGAGATATCTTGCAGAGGGATGCAGCACTCTTAAAATTGCAAAGCTTCTGAAGCGTGATCATCGAACAATCAAGCGTTTCATTCAAAATAGTCAACAGGGTCGCAAGAAGCGTGTGGAAAAACCAAGGCGCAAAATAACTGCCCATGAACTGAGAAAAGTCAAGCGTGCAGCTGCCACAATGCCACTTGCCACCAGTTTGGCCATATTTCAGAGCTGCAACATCACTGGAGTGCCCAAAAGCACAAGGTGTGCAATACTCAGAGATATGGCCAAGGTAAGAAAGGCTGAAAGACGACCACCACTGAACAAGACACACAAGCTGAAACGTCAAGACTGGGCCAAGAAATATCTCAAGACTGATTTTTCTAAGGTTTTGGACTGATGAAATGAGAGTGAGTCTTGATGGGCCAGATTGATGGGCCCGTGGCTGGATTGGTAAAGGGCAGAGAGCTTCAGTCCGACTCAGACGCCAGCAAGGTGGAGGTGGAGTACTGGTTTGGGCTGGTATCATCAAAGATGAGCTTGTGGGGCCTTTTGGGTTGAGGATGGAGTCAAGCTCAACTCCCAGTCCTGCTGCCAGTTCCTGGAAGACACCTTCTTCAAGCAGTGGTACAGGAAGAAGTCTGCATCCTTCAAGAAAAACATGATTTTCATGCAGGACAATGCTCCATCACACGCCTCCAAGTACTCCACAGCGTGGCTGGCAAGAAAGGGTATAAAAGAAGAAAATCTAATGACATGGCCTCCTTGTTCACCTGATCTGAACCCCATTGAGAACCTGTGGTCCATCATCAAATGTGAGATTTACAAGGAGGGAAAACAGTACACCTCTCTGAACAGTGTCTGGGAGACTGTGGTTGCTGCTGCACGCAATGTTGATGGTGAACAGATCAAAACACTGACAGAATCCATGGATGGCAGGCTTTTGAGTGTCCTTGCAAAGACAGGTGGCTATATTGGTCACTGACTTGTTTTTGTTTTGTTTTTGAATGTCAGAAATGTATATTTGTGAATGTTGAGATGTTATATTGGTTTCACTGGTAAAAAATAAATAATTGAAACGGGTATATATTTGTTTTTTGTTAAGTTGCCTAATAATTATGCACAGTAATAGTCACCTGCACACACAGATATCCCCCTAAAATAGCTAAAACTAAAAACAAACTAAAAACTACTTCCAAAAATATTCAGCTTTGATATTAGTGAGTTTTTTTGGGTTCATTGAGAACATGGTTGTTGTTCAATAATAAAATTAATCCTAAAAAATACAACTTGCCTAATAATTCTGCACTCCCTGTATAGTCCATCTTTCAAAACTGCTCCCTTTGCTTTCCATTCGTTCACTTCTTCTGGACCTGCCGTCTTTTGCAATTCTTTGAGCAATTTTAAATCTGTTGGCAGAGTCTGCATTGTATAAATGTTTATTTCTCCATCCACCTCTCTCCTTTCCATTTCCTGTGATATCATTGCTGCCTTCTTAGCCGTCTGGTTTGCTAGATGATTTCCTCGTGCTTCGTCTGAGTTTAGCTTCCCATGTGCCTTTACTTTCAGTATGGCTACTTCCTTTGGGAGTGCTAAAGCATCTAGTAGTTCACGGATGGCTTTGTCATGTTTTACTGGAGTGCCTGCGGCTGTCATGAATCCTCTGGCTCTCCAGATTACTCCAAAGTCTTGAGTCACTCCCAGAGCATACCTTGAGTCTGTATAGATGTTGGCTCGGACTCCTGTCACATTCTCACAGGCCTTGGTCAATGCAATCAACTCTGCTTCTTGTACTGACATGGAGGGAGGTAGTGAGAAGGCTCGCATCACATCTTTTTCCGTAGTCACAGCGTATCCTGTGTGATATTTTCCATTCTCATCAGCATACCTTGATCCATCCACATACAGAGTGATATCTGGGTCTGTCAGGGCAAGGTCTTTTACATTCGCAAGGTGTGAGGTCTCCATTTCCATTTGTTGAAGGCAGTCATGGGGTGGATTTGTGAGTCCTGGGACTGCATATGGGTCTCTGGCTTGTATACTGGGAGTGCTGTCTGCTTGCCAGTGGAGAGTTTTCTTTTCCACTCCTCCCTCTTCCAACTCCTCTTCCTCTGCAGATTCCCACCATTTTAATGCAGCTCCCAATGTCTTCCATCCATCCGGTGCGAACTTGGATACTGCAACATGTGGAATTTCTGTATCCCAATGTTTGTAGAGCACTTCTGCTTCTTGCGGGAGCTCCACCGTAAATGCACTATCACCTGCTGCATTGTTGTACAATGTCTTTAGGTTTAAGGTGACCTGCTTCAATTTAGTGAGACTTGCTTCATATTGGAAATCTCGGCCTGGATTCGTCACCAACAAGATAGTGCAGACGAATCCAGTGACGACATAAGGGGAGGAGAGAGTGCCATAGAATGGACAAATAGAAATTCCGATTCAAAAGTGAAATCCAAGAGGAGGAACAAGAAAAGGGGAAGTCTAATGTACGTTGCATTTACCCCGACACAAGCCACCTCCCTTATCAACACATTGCCAGATCCTGAAAAACATGTACGTCACCTTGCAACACGCCCCTCTTTCCAGTAAAGAAGAAATCCAAAAAGGGAGAACCAGTGGTGCTTCCAGTGGTGTGGTCATCTTGGGGAGTGGTCTGAACAGCGGACTTTCTCGAGAGTTGTGTGAACTACGTATACTATGAGGGCCGGCACTGGCTGGTGGATGTTCTGTTACAATTGGTGCCTCAACAGATGGAAATATCGGATATGGAGAATACAGTGTTCCGTTTGAAGTCAATACTGGATACAAGCAAGTGGGATGTGTTTCTGGTGCAGTGGGAGTAAGGGGCGGAGCCCTTTGGACAGATGGCGTGACAAGTGACATCACGTTATGTTGGGCAGTATTCGGGGGTGAGTGCAGCTCCTCCTTCGTGTGTGTGTGAGCGCCATCTTTGGATTGTGATATTGTGAAATGTCTTTGTTCGTGAGTATGGTGTGGTCCGGGTACATTAAAGTGACAGGGGTCTTGTATTGTAGAGGGGACAACGGGTGAGTTCAGGGGACTGACCACTTCACACGGAGCATGATACACATACATTTTCCTTCCTTTTAATTCAATCTCCTTTTCTATCCACCCTTCCTGTGCAATTGCTCTAGCCACTTTGTACCACATCTCTGCACTAGGCAATAAACCACAATCTTGTAACTGTCCTTTATTATCTCTCAACACTTTACGCCACTCTTCTGCCTTCAAATGCCCTCCTACGACACTGGTAATACCTCAGATCTTGAACATTTTTTCACACCGGCTTACTGTACCGTTACCGCCCCTGTTCTTAACTATATCACGGGCTAACAAGCCCTCAGTCAATTTCACCTGATTCTGTCCCATATTTTATGTGAAACAAACACGTATTTAGCAGCAGGTGTTTAACGAGGTAGTAATATATATATATATATATATATATATATATATATATATATATATATATATATATAGAGAGAGAGAGAGAGAGAGAGAGAGAGAGAGAGAACAAGTCTGAGAAAGGCTTTGAAAGAAGATCTGACTTGGTCGATTGTTTATGAAGGGTTAATTCGTACGTCTTCTCTAAACTCAGATTACGCCCTCCTAGGAGTATAGGAATGTACTTTGCAGTGTGTTTTAACCACTTAACTACTAGTAACAGATAGAAACAAGGATAATGGACAGATGCATATGAATCAACAGGACATAGTCGTATTACATTTATATTCTGTACTATTTACTTCTTAAATCAATCTCCCCCTGTAGTTTATACAGCCTTAAACATTTGGTATAGAAATAGTTCTCTCAACCAGGATACGTTCTTTGAAGGAGTTAAACAAAAAAATGGGAGGGGGGGGAGTGAGGAATTTCTCTGCAGCTACAGGGAGAGAATCTGCAGCTACGTGACCTGAAGGTCAAAAAACACACAGAGAGAGAAATCAGCTTTCAGCTTTTAGGGAGAGAAGTTCTAAGCTGCATTTCTTATCAAAACATGCATCACAACCAGCAATGACATAGCATATAACATTATAATCATCAAACCTTTTCTGCAGAAAACTTTAGATTCAAAAGACATGTGATTTCAGGATCATGCGCATTATACGCTTATCAATTGATAATTATGCGTCACACAAACGTTTCTAATCACCCGCAGTGAATGACAGACGTCTCTTGGGGTTATTAAGCTCCTTCTTTACGGCCCAAACATCATGACCCCCAAGGGATATTCGTCTATCCAGCATGCATAGACCCTTCCCAGGAAAATATGTATATAAAACAATCTCAATTCCCAGGGCACATATATGCAAGCCCGTATGTGTGACCTCTGGTTTATGTACGTCTCTGGGTACAAGTCATCCGTCTTCCAGAAAGTCACAAATACACGTGTGTGTCCTGAATCATATGTCTAAGGAATCTTATCAATCATTCAACTCACAATACCAACAGACACACACACAGGCAACAGATATCACTATATTTTGTACAGGGTTCTTAATGGACTTGAGGCAAAATATCACCTGTACTTTTGTAATCGTCACTTACAACAGAGCTAGACAACGGGCAGAATTCCAAGAACAGGTCTACACGGATAACGTACTAATCATGTCCTTACCGTGTACCGGAGGTGATCAGGCTCCGCCTGTTCTCATGAAGACTGTCCGAATTCCTCTTGTCCATTGTAGTTCGATTAAACCTCAAGTCCCATCTGGGTCGCCATTTGATTTAGTAAATATCAAAGTATTTTCCAGAGATATCTGTCCCTGGCCAAAATAACAGTTTCTATATGATGTGCACACCTTTGAGAAATAATACACCAACACAAAGTTCTGGTATAAAACTTTCTCTCTACCCCCTTTATTACGTCAACCATCATTTATATAGTTTTTAGTAATCAGATAAAAGGTTACATTAAGCAAAACATCAAGTTTATTCGGTAATTCATTGGTTCTGAGATGTCAGCTTTTACGAGGCTCCGGTCAGACATTGGGTTAAAACATTAAGGAGTCTCCAAGCATCATCCCACAAGGGGATGGGTCTTACTCTCATTGGTAAGAAGTTTAAGACAAAGACAAGATGGCGTTTCTCCTCCTCGTGTTCAGTGTGTGTGTTAAGACCCGTCATCCTTAACAGACCGGAAATTGTGCTGCCTCCATCTTGTGAGAAAGGGGAGTGTCAAATCCTCCATTTTAGAGTCTCCCAATGATTCAGCATTTATTAGTAAAACTTGGTTATACGATAATACTGCAAAGATAAGATATATAAGTAGGTGCACGAATACATTTATGCATTTTGTTCTGATCCTAATCCATAACAATAATAACATATACCTTTCTTTTCTCTCTTTCAGCATAAAGGAGGTCTGGGTCCAGTGGCAAGACAGAAGCGGGGGCGTCAGCTCCATCAGAGCAGGAAGTTGATGAGCAAGCACACGCCCAGCAGAAACCGATGAAGGGAGAGGAGGAAAGAAGCAGAGCCAAGAGCCCTGGTTCAGATGAGGAGGATGTAATATGGCTAGTGGGGTCACCATCAGGATCACTGGCCACACCTCCAGGATTTGACCCCACTATCCCTCTCCTCCAGACACTGATCCAATCGCCAAGGACCTCCCACTGGAGGGATCATACCAGCCAGCCACCACCACCTCCCCCCCATAGCAGTGGAATTGGGGTGGACTAGAGCACATTCCAGGGGGTCACCACAGAAGCCATGCGACTTGTTCTGGTCCGAAGCGCCGCCTCCTTCACCAAAGAAGCATTTCTGGCCACCCGCAGCCCAGCCCCTCCTCTCCATCCCCATGCCTCCACCAGTGCAGGTGCTGCTGACTCCCGGGTGGTTGCCCCCCCCCCCCCCGCAACACCAACACCACCAGGAAGACGGCAGCCAGCAACGGGCAATTTTTTGCCATGTGGCTAGCCTGGGGAGGATCTAGGGGCTGTGCAAATGTTTGTGCCTTCTCAACAGCACTCCTTAGTGACAATGTTAACCTAGTCTGGCCTGGCTACAGAGTCTTGGATGTGATGGTGATATTTTGTATGCAGATGGCTACCTCCCAACACATGATCCATGATCCCCTTCTCTGTGGACACGTAGGGTTCTGTTGAACATGTCACCAATTGATGGTCACTGAGCAATGCTGTTGAGAAGAGTTGCTGCAGTCCCTATCTTATTTTAAGGCCTTTTTTTGTAGGAGTTATTTTTTCATTTTTTTCTGTTTTGTTTTAGGTACATTTCAGGCCCATGAAGGCATGCATCTGCAAGCATTGTGAAGGAAATGTAAGAGGTGTAAGGTTTTCCCAGTGCCTCTCAGGTAGACATTCCTTCAATGACAGCCCCCCCCCCTTAACATGTATCTACCACATTCTTAAAGCTATCATATAGCCAGATACCTCAGGCATTATTGTTTTTAGCTTCAATGTAGACTAATACTGCTATGCCAGAGGACTTGCAAATTCTCCCAATGGCATGTTAATGACAGCCAGCATTAATATATGAACTACTGAAGCATGTGATCCTGACCTTAATATCAGTCTGAGAACAAATCCTTGGGTCTGATGTAAGTAACATTGAGTCTGGCTGCTGACCTTTGTGTCCTCTACTTATTAATGGGCATTTTTCCCTGTTGCTGATTATCCAGAGACCTAGCTGATAGTTAGTAATGCTTGCAGTTGGAAATCAGGCGAGTTGGTATATTGTTACAGTTACAGTATTTAGCACTGTACTGTACATGCATGTTGATTTTTTTTTTTATTCTCCTCTGCCTTTTTTTAGTTGAACACTTTTTTTTTGTCACCACATGTGTAAAACTGCATTGGATTACACAGTCCAGAGGTTGAATAATCTGTTTCATTGAGCAGATCTAGACAAGTTGTAAGTGCTATGCACATTAATGGTTTCTTCAATTAAATGGAGTGATTTCTGATGATCCTTTTTTTTCATCATATTCCGGTTGCAGTGGTGTAATGACCACATGTGACCCTGGTAGGTTCTTTGCATCATGCTTACTCTAGACTATGACATTACCCCCTTTAGTTATCCCCTTTTTCCCACAAGCCACTTGCTCTCCCAGTATCTCCATACACTACACCCATGATATTAATGCACAGTCTTGTCCATTTCCGGTTGTGCTCTCTTATAATAGCATTAGATATCATGTAATAATATATATCATATATAATAATAATAAAGGGTTAATACACCTGCAAATTCCTATTTGTAATAATGTGCAGTATCAACATTCCCCTGAGGACTTGATAACAATATGGCAGGTGATACTGGAATGGGTTTCCAGTTCCTTCTCTAGTGGACTGTGATTTGTCTGACCTCCCTGTTATGACCTGCCCACCTAGCGTTACACTACATGGTATAGCACGCATCTTCAACAAAGTACACAAGCCCCTTTACCACCACGACTTAGCAATGCTGAAAGGGACCAGGGGAACATACACCACACTAATCTAATCTAACATGAGACACGCAGATCAACAGCCAACTCACCTCCATCAGGGATAATCTCCACTACACCCATCCTGGAAAGTCGAATGCCATTGCTGGTGGCCATGTGCCAAGATGTATAGCCATTCCCATTTGGTGACCTCCCATTATTTTTTGCTATTCATAAATTTACATTAGTGTGGTGTATGTTCTCCTTGTCCACTTGTGGATTGCTAAGTTGTGGTGGTGAAGGGGCTTGTGCACCTGAATGAAGCTGTGAGCTATACCATGTATGGCCACTGTAGATGGGCAGGTCATAGCAGAGAGGTAAGACAAATCACAGTCCACTAGAGAAGGATCTGCCAACCCACTCAGGTATCTTTTTCATGCAAACCTTGTGGAACAGCACAGGCAGAGACCTAGCTGCATGTGCTGCAGTCCATAGGGTCACAGAGAGTCGGACACAAATGAAGGACAGAACAACAAATAATAAAATGTTACCCTAGTACTTGATCTATTTGATGTGGTGGTGTAATTTGGCAACTATTTGTTTTCCCAATATAGATGTGATGAGCTAGATGTATATGCAATCATATATATATTCCAGGGTACACATTACAGACTCTTTGAGTGAGAAACGATTAATATGGCATCAGTTTCATGTTTTTGTGTTGCTATTCAATAAGGTAGTGTTTCTTTAATTGCTTAATACATGTTGCAGCATGGCTTTTCATATTGGCATATGCATGACCATTCCAACATATGACGAAATAATAATTATTCTAAATACATATGTTTTTATTTGGGGATTATTGTGTAAATTATTGTAATGCATTTACATGCTTCCCCATATTTTTTAAGTCCACTGTTGTGTTTATATTGTCTTTTACAGTGTTCATAAATTGTCTGTAAACCCTTTGCGGGTCCTATTTAGAGGTAGTAATTTTTTTGGCTCCATTTGTGGGTTACAGGTTTGAACGCCAGTGCATCTTTGGGGATTCTGAGCAATTTAATAGTGATTTTCGAACGTAACATTTATGGGCTTGACAGATCAAAGTCTTTGCGCCAACGGAGTTTCTGTAGGGTTTTTCCACCTGTAACTTACAGATCGTTTGCCGGTAGCTTTAAGAGGCCAATTTAATAGCCCTAAGTCTAGCGGGCTCCGTTACGGGCTCTGGGTTTTCCCCTTAGGTGGAACTTAATAGGGCTGCATGGCATACTGAACAGTAAGAGGAAGACTGACATATTTACGTGTATGAAAAACTTGGTGGCAGAAGACAAACAGGATGAGGCACATTATGATTTAATGCCAATATGAAGATCAGAGATGGATCTGATATTGTATGCATAATTAAACTAGACAAGTCTGATACCTTTCTGGGCTACTCCATGAAATTGCCAGTTTAGTAATCCTTGGGCTTTATTATTATTAATATTATTATTAATTATTTATTTTATTCAATTTGCGGATTTGTAGTTCCAGAAGCCTGTTAAGTAGCATGCAAAAGTTACGGGTATTAAATTGTCCTTTTTTTAGCTACCCGCAAACGATCTGCGGGTTAGAGGCTGAAAATCCCTAAAGGCTGTCAAAATCTGAACTCCGACCCACCTAAGCCTTTGATTTTTCAAGCCCGTAAATGCTACAATCACAATTCGCTATTAAATTACTACAAGTCCTCAACTGTTTTCACACCCGTAAATGGCAAATGTAGCCAAAAATCCTATGGATACTAGAGAGGACTCTCAAGGCGGTTAATCTCCTGTCCATAGCACTGTAAAAGCAAATAAAAACACAATACTGTATTTTAAATTATAGGGAAAGCGATGAAAAGGTATGAAAATTTAGTAATATTCTCACGCTCGCAAATCTGCATTAACATTTTTTAAAAAAATGTATGTTTAATTTCCGTGTTATATTGATCCTGGCAATCAATGTGTTAATACATATAATAAAACTTGCATGGACTAGAATATTATATTTATTCATTTTTTCATATTACATTATTTCTAGAATGCGGGTCCTATCACAACTCGGACTTCAAAAATCCGTAAGTAATTGAAATGTAACCTCCATGTTTTAGTGACGTAAAGATGACGCTCTCTTTTACTATTGGCTCCATCTAAACCCATAACTACGGGTTTGAATAATTTAGTTATCATGATCACGCCCGGAAATGCTATGTTCCGGATTTGGATTCTGATCATGTCGTTGCAGCCTTTTCCAATTTAATCGCTCCTGCAAATTTCAAGCCGCAGACATACGGGCAGTATGACGGCCACTGCAGGCTTGGAATTTAGTACGGGCCTATGTCTGTTCTGAATAGATATCACTTTTGATGTTTTTTTTTATGTAGACAGTCTGGTGACCTCTGTCAAGTTAAACGAAGTAAAACAAATCGAAGATATCACATATATAGTTGTCATCAGTGCGGGTTGTCAAAAGTTGTTGCTAACGCTGCGGCCCTCGCAAAGCAAGGGGCCGCATTTGCGGAGGTGGAGGCTGCCACCGCAACCACAAAATTTACGGACTTAGCATCCGCAAATACGAGAAGTATAAAAAATATTATGACCTCACAAAAATACGACATTAGCGTCTGAAACCTGTGCACATGAAAACATTAAAACCACAAAAAATATACACAACAAACACATAAAAAGCTTAGCCACAGCAAGGGGGGGCACCCAGCACCTCTAAAAGTGAAGTTACACCTAAATTTAAGTGCAAATTCAAGAGTTTAGACACCCGAAAATCTCCTAAGCGAGAGAAAAAATGGGCGCCAAAAAACGAGGCTACAAGACCCTAAAGACGCAAAACAGCACGAAACACATACAGATTTTCTGAAAAAGCCGGACGAGATCGAAGAACAAGGACGCAAAATTAGCCACAGCGCGTAACACACATTAGGCGCCATTTTACAACACTAACTTACACAATGCGTAAGTACACAGCTACCCTAACGGATTTGCCTTGCGCACGCAGCCGATTTACACTACACACTGCACACATTGCTTACACTTACACAGCAGCTCCACAGCACTGAAAACACACATTGTATGCTGCAGCAACATGAAAACAGATTGTCAGCTCTTCTGCATAATGCTTTTCTGGATATATTACTTCAAAATAGGTAAAGTAAATTCATTTATTATTTCATTAATTATTTCATTGGCATACAAAAGAAAAAAAAAACACGCTGCTCATAGCACACAAACAACCAACAGCCTCGCAATGAGAGCCGAAGGCGCTCAGCGGGAGGCTTGCAATGAGCGCAGAAGGATCTCGGAACAGCAACAAAATTAATGTCGCAAACAAAAAACATTACCTGCCTTACAATCTTATTGCTGTCATTTTGTGATGGGCAAGTCGCTAGTAGAGATATAAAAGAGGGCTGGGTTGAACAAAGCCAATATCTCCATTGTGTCATCTTTTCAAACTGCTCAGGTTTCTTTAAGAGGCCTTTTAAGTCTCCTTGTTAAGGTTTACAACAGCTTCTCTGGCAGCATGTATACTTATTTTATATTTGTCTTATGTATTCATTGTAGCTCCAGTCTGAAATGCAATGGAATATGTGTAAATTTTACAAATAATTATAACAAAAAGGTAGTTTTTTATGCTTTTCTCTGCACATGCTATTACATCCAGAAATGTGAGGATTTTGTTTAATGCAAAGCTTAGACTATCCCTCAAAAGACCAGTAAAATTCATCATGACTTAAAACTACTTAGCAAATACAGTCTAAAACTTTCAGGAAAACCCTGAGGCTATTAATAGAAATTAATAATTGACATACGATATGCTTTGCTTCGAGTAATCATCCAGCAGGTATTTCACAAAGAACAATTAACACGTCTTAAACATGTTCGTGAACGTGAAGAACTATATAACAAGGAGCCTAGAGGACTGTTTTGAGGATAAATGACATGATCCCTGGCTAATCTGTCATATAATGAAGGAATATGGTAGTGATGATTAAGTACTGATATTAAATTGAGTTAAAGCAAGAAAAAGAGCACAAGATGAACTTGCTGTAATCAACATCAATCCTGGAAAATCTAACATCTAATAAAGGAAAAAAAAAGAAACTGCTGTGAGTAATGCAAAATGTGATAATTGATACTCTACAGTAGAAAGCTGTACTAATGGGGGGAAATGCAGATTTTTTTTTTACTATATTTTTAAAGCTGTATAATATAAAAGATTATAATGCCAGTGTGGATTTAATCTTTGACATGAATTGGACACATTCCCATCTTAAGCATGTTACTGTTTTAATGTGGTAACGCCACATTTAAACTGCTGGCTCGCAAAACGAGGGCCATGGTTGTGGCCAGGCCAGGAGTGCCAAAGGCGCCGTTTCCCCCCTGCATTTAAAAGCTCTAAATTCCCTGCAGTGGCTCCTTAAAGGGCCCGCGGCACAAAAACACTTAAGGCCAGCAGTGGGGCTACTGTAAGTACCCCCACCGGCACCTGACATTAACCCCCAGTGCTGGGGGTCCCCATTGGAACCCCCGGAGGGTCCTCACATTAACCCCACATTAACCCTCACAGTGGGGTTCCCCGATCGCATGCCCTGGCTGAAATCAAAATTCTAAATTCCCACCTTGCGAGTCCTTAAAGAACCATTAAGGTCCTTGAAGGACCGTGAAAAATAAAAATTAACACTATCACTCATGGGCCTCTATATAGAGCACCATGAGCCCCTAAATAACCATATCACTCATGGGGGTCAATACAGACACCTATAATCACCTAATTAATGCTGTCACTCATGGGGGTCAATGCAGACCATCATCAGCCCTTAATTAACCCTGTCACTCATGGGGGGTCAATGAAGACCCACATAACCCCTGAATTAACCCTGTCACTGATTGGGGTCAATACATACCTCATTAATCCCTTAATTAACCCTGTCACTCATGGGGGTCAGTACAGACCCCCATAAGCCCTTAATTTACCATGTCATTCATGGGGGTCAATACAGACCCCCATAAGTGCTTAATTAACCCTGTCACTCATGGGGGTCAATACAGACCCTCATCAGCCCTTAATTAACCCTGTCACTCATGGGGGTCAATGAAGACCCCCATAACCCCCTAATTAACTCTGTCACTCATGGGGTCAATACACATTCACATAAGCCATTAATTAACCCTGTCACTCATGGGGGTCAATACAGACCCATATAATCCATTAATTAACCCTGTCACTCATGGGGGTCAGTACAGACCCCCATAATCCATTAATTAACCCTGTCACTCATAGGGGTCAATACAGACCACTATAACCCCTTTATTAACCCTTTCACTCATGGGGGTCAATACAGACCCCCATAATCCATGAATTAACCCTGTCACTCATAACGGCCAATACAGACCACCATAAGCCCTTCATTACCCTGTCACTCATGGGAGTCAATACAGACCCCCATAAGCCAATAATTAACCCTGTCACTCATGGGGGTCAATACAAACCCCCATAATCCATTAATTACCCTGTCACTCATAGGGGTCAATACAGACCCCCATAAGCCCTTCATTAACCCTGTCACTCTTGGGGGTCAATACAGGCCCCCATAAGCCAATAATTTACCCTGTCACTCATGGGGGTCAATACAGACCTAAACCCTAACATTAACTACAAAAGTGCCATGACGGTACTCAAGGAAACTCCTGACACTAACTACAAACACTACACTGCATTATACCCCCCAATGAATTATGAAATCTAAACTACCCCCCTCTACACTAACACCTACACTACCTACCTACACTACCTACCTACAATCTAATAACCCGCCACCCCACTAATTACAAAAAATAATAAAACCTAAGTCACAGAAAGTAAAAAAAACTGTCACAAAAAATAAAAAGCAACATTACAGAAAATAAAAAGCCTACATTACAATCCCCCCCCCTCCACACACAAAGAAAATAAAAAAAATTACACACCTGAAAAGGAAATACATACAAAATATATACAGTACAGTACAATACAATACCATACAATACAATAAAAAATACAATATAATATCCCCATATCTAAAATACATTAAATACTGTCTAAAATACATTCAATCCTATCTAACATACATACATACCCCTCTATCTAAAATATATTAAATCCTATCTAGCATACATTCATACCCCTCTATCTAAAATCATGAAATCCTAGCTAAAATACACGCATACCCCCCACAAACCCGAAATCTAACCTAAAATAAAATAATTAAGACCACTTGCCTTTGCAGATGTGCCTTAAGATCGCCCTAGGAAAAACAAAACAAAACAAAAATTAGTAGAACACATTTACATATAATAAATAAACATTCGAAATATTATAAATACTCACCTTTCCAGCATGTCCCTGTCCTTCTTATTTTCTTTTCCTGAGCGGCCTCTTTTAAAAATATTTAAAAAATCATAACATTACTAAATACATAGACACAAAATAAAATACAATAAAGAAACATAATATACCGTATTGGTCCGAATATAAGCCGCACGCGCATATAAGCCGCACCTGTAAAGTTCAAGGGGAAAAAATAGAAAAAAGATAGTACTCAAACATAAGCCGCACCTGCAAAATTGGAGAGAAAAAGACTCTCAGAGTGATCAGGCATTGCAAGACACAGGCTTTTTTTGCAGGTTACAGGCTTTACAGGATGTTAGAATCAGTAAAACCGTAAATCGATATTCAATACCGCAGTCTAAAGCACGAAAACGGCACCCTTAACTCGCAATCGCGCAAATCTGCAGTTATTTTGCATTCACGAATAGAAGTCGCACGCGTTACAAGCAAAGTTCGCAAATCGGCAATGATTTTTTGATGGTCGCGAATATAAGCCGCACCCTTATCTTGCAAGCTCAAAAATCGGAAAAAAGGTGCGGCTTATATTCGGACCAATACGGTACATTGAACTTACCCCCCGGCGATGTCCCCGTGCTCCACCCCTTCTGCCTCCAGCCAATCACCCAGTGAGGCTGTATCCCATTGTGATTGGCTGAAGGCAATAAAGCCTTCTGATTGGTTTATAAAAGATTGACAGGTGCATAAGCCAATCAGAATGGAATATGGGGTATATACTATTCTGTTTGGCTCACACCTTCGTTGCCTTCTGATTGTCTGAAATGTGATTAACATCGTTTTCAGCCAATCAGAAGGCGCCATTGCCAATTTTCTTCTGGAAAACGCTCTACAGGCCTCATTAGCGTCGGTGAGGGCTGTGAGTGCTGACCTCCTTTAGTTTTTTTTTTTTTTTTTAGAGTGCGGATTGTATTTAGTACTAATGTAATGTGTAATGTAATGTTTATTTTTAACAGGAGCATCGCCGGAGAAGAAATTAAGAAGGACAGGGACATGCTAGAAAGGTGAGTAGAATATATATTTTGTATGTTTATTTATTATATGTATGTACAAATTTGTTTTTCTTTTTTCCTAGGGTGGAGATCTGAATGGACATCTGCAAAGGTAAGTGGTCTTAATTGTTCTATTTTTGATTTAGGGTTTGGGTTTGTAGATAGGATGTATTGTATGTTAGATGGAGGGGTATGTATATGTTTTAGATAGGATTTAATGCATTTTAGATAGCGGAGGATGTATGTATTTTAGATAGGAGCTATTGTATTTTATTTGTATTGGAATGTAATGTATATATAGTGTATGTGTTTCCTTTTCAGGTGTGTAATATTTGTTACATTTCTGTAGTGAGGGGGGGTTGTAATGTAGTTTTTTTATTTTCTGTAATGTAGCTTTTTTATCTTATGTGAACAAGGCTTTTTTTATTTTATGTGACTTAGGTTTTATTTATTTTGTGACTTAGGTTTTATTATTTTATGTAATTATTGGGGTGGGGGGCTTGTTAGCGGATAGATAGGTAGTATAGGTGTTAATAGGTTAGTGTAGATGGTGGTTACTTTAGATGTTATGGTTCATTGGGTGGTATAGTGCAGTGTAGAATTTGTACTTAGTGTCAGGAGGGTCTTTGAGGACCTTCATAGCACATATGCGGTTAATCTTAGGCTTCTAACTTTCCTATGAGGATCTTTATATACCCTTATGGGTCTAATGGGGTTAAATAGAGGCTTAGGAGTGTCTATATAGAGTCTTAGGAGTGTCTATGAGTGTTAAAATAGTGTAGTGTTTACACTTTGTGTCATGAGGGTCCTGGATGACCCGCATGGCACTTATAGTGTTATTACATGGGTTAATTAGTGTGATATAGGGGTCTATATAGTTGAGGTACCCAGTACACTCACGTTGTTTGACAAACAGCATTTCAACACTTTTTTATTGCCCCATCATTTTTGACTGGCAAGTCGCTAGTATAAAATAATTGCAATTGGTTGTTATGAAAAAAAATGAGTTATTTGGGTTTGACTATTAAGTTATTTTTAAGCATAAACTACCTAAAAGTTCATGCATCTTAGCTATTGTTATCTGAGATGATTAATTGACTCTTTTAGTGTTAAACCAGAAGGTTACAATTTTAATATTAAAAACTTTGTCATGGCTATTCATATATATATATATATATAAATTGGAAATAGTATTCCTGTTTGAAAATGTGGCTAAATGTATGCATTAGATGCATTTCAGTTAGGAGTTGTAGGGTGGTGGAACCCTACTTGCATCACTTTGTATATAATAAGGAAGAAATAACCAAGGCACCAGATTTTGCTGTGTAGCATAGATGGATACGTTAATCATCTGCACATAAAACTCTATATGTAGACCACAACATCGAGAGACCTCTCTTACCTGCTCTTGGACATGACTCACACACTCCACCGCAACTGTACGAGATACACATCCTTACCCCATAATCTCTCATTTCCCATATTCTCACTGGATGTCATTTAACACTTGATGGTAATTTTATGTTATTTTTATGCTGAATGTTAATGATATGCATGTATACATTTGTATTAGTCCTCCATGTGTTTTGGATAGCCTTTAATTTCCCTTTTTCATATAAACTTAGAAACATTAAAACACAGGTTTGAAAGGAACATAGGAACCAAAGGGTCCATTATGTCTGCCATTTCGATTTAACTATAATAGTTCAGCTTAAGTAATCCTCAAACTGTATTTATGCCTATCCCAGGTATGTATGAATGATTTTACTGTGTTGGTCATTATCACTTGTGCTCTTCATTGTATCTACTACCCATCTGTAAGGTAGTAAAAGTAGCTTCCAGTTTCCTTTTCCCCAAGCTAAGCCCTTAGTGGTATAATTACATTATTCTGTGTGTTATGTTATATTAAGCATGCTGTTTGTACATGTTATTATAACACCAACAATAAAAAATAACTAACATTTTCAAGGCTCTGTCTGATGGTGTAGAGTTTTTTGGTGTGTTCCATGTCCCTTTAAGAGAGTTTTTGTATATTCGTTCGTTCATCTAACTTCCTTGAGCAACTATTAGATTCATTTGTTAGGCCTAGATCAGCATTGAGCTAGGTGTGGAATAAACTTTAAAGCTATTTAATTCATGAATCATATAGCATTGTTGGTAATTGCTAAATGAATTAGAAGCTATTTTATAGCATGTTAGTTCCATGACTTAGTCAATTAACATGTTTGGTCTAAAAGCTGAAGTGTATCTAATGTGACACGTCTTGTTTAAGGACTATTAAAATGTTTTCATCCTTGTATCAACCCTGTAATGACTTCTTGTCTTCGATTTATATTTAGTGACAGGAAAATAGCAACTATGTTTCACTTTAATGCAATCAACTTAAGAAAAGATGCAACATTTTTGGGACTGGTTAACCCCGCTATTAATTTGAAATTCAGCTATTCACAAATGTGAATCTGGACACTGCAAACCATATAAAAATATCTCCATTGAGACCTCCCAATACCGGAAACCCAAAGACAAACCAATCTACCTCAAACATATCAGTTTCCATCCAAGGCATGCAAAGGACTCTATAAGTTACAGCCAGGCTAATTGTTGTCATTGTTGTTGTTTAGTCATTCAGTTATGTCCAACTCTAACCAGCACACCAGGCACATCTGTCAGCTACTGTCCCTCTGAGATCAATTAAGTTCTTTGTTTTAATGATCTCATCTATCCACTTCTGCTGTCCCCTTTTTTCATGTGTCTTTTTTGCAGCATCAAAATCGTGTTTTCTTTTGATATGGCCAAATATTTGAGCTTTATCCTTATGGTCAAACCGTCCAATGAACAGTCTGGCTTAATTTTCGGTAGTATGAATTGATTGTATCTTCTTGCAGTCCAAGTGACTCTAAGCAGTTTTCTTCAAGGTGTCAATTCTGTCTATCAGACAGACACCCAGATACGGAGAGACAAATACATTGCTAGATGAAAACTCCTGGAGTACATGGAGCTAAAAAAATGAAATGGTACCATTAGTGGTTGTTACGATCTGCTTCTTCAAGGGGGCTTGATATGAACCTAGTTCAAACCTACCCCAGCAGAATCATGTAGTTCCTGTTCTCTGTGGCACAAAAGATGGCTTCTGAAGAGGACAATGCCAAAAGGTACAGGCAGAGAATACTGGATCCAGCTTACTTAGTGGCCATGGCAAGACCACTCCCCAAGTCAGTATACAACACACAGAACTAGTCTCACACCTTGTTTATTTGAAAACTATCTCTTAACCTTTATTGAGTGATCAAAACAACATATTTATACTCTCCAATACCACACCCTTGTGTACATTTGTGTATGTGTGATGTCAGACCATCTGGCTTGCAACCTTGGGCTATCAAAGCTCTTGAGATCAAATTCACCAGATATCTAGTGAACAAACCTTTATGCTAAACTCAAGTGTTTGCTTAGGATTACTTGAAGTACTTGCATCTGCAAGGTCTGTATATGTGAGTGTGCAATGATCTGCGGCTAACTTCTATGCAGAGCATTTCTACCAATTCCACATATGTTCTATATAACATTTTCTCTCTTATAATATATTATAACTAGGATACATAATAACCATGTACAGACAACATATAACCACACAATAACACATAATCCCAATGTAACAATGTCATGCTCCCTTGGACATATTCATAAATTGCTGACAATATGAGTCCTTAAACAATTAAATCATGACAGTGGTAACATACAACTCATACCTGGAAGTTTTTGTTTAAATAATCAAATGTGGTAAACCTTATTATGTGTGTCAAATGTCCTGGAAACAGGACACACTTTATGGCAAAGGATTAATTCACAATGGTATAATGTAAATAAAAATAAAACAAAGAAACAAGTGGTTGAATCCAACTTTAATGATCTGAGGGTCAAAGGGTTTTATGTTACAATACTCCATGTTAAGTGAAACCTCTGGTCCAATAATGTCTTACCAACATTGCTTCCTACGGAGACTGTCTCTACCACTTAGCAAACTTTCACATTCAGAACATCAAAGACTTTCATTTTGTTCACTGACATGATAATGCAAAACTTATCTACAGTCTGATCAATTTCAGTTTAATCAGCTTGCCTACATGTACTGCAAGCTTTCCAGAATCCACTTGAGAACTTGCTTCAAGAAAGGGTTGGTGACCTTGAAATCTTGCACTGTAATCCTACTCAGTTATCCATTAAAAGTTATCATCTCCACTGAAATTGTTTTCTGAGACCGATTAGTGATAGATGTCTATATTAGTCACTTACCACTCTGTTTTATTTCCGTTCATTATGATCGTGTTGTAAGGAGTCTTGTATATAGGAGTCAGAATATATCAGCAAACCTTTGATAGAGTAGGGCAGTTACCAGCCAGAGCTGATGCAGCCTAGCTCAAACTGGATGGCAGCGTTCTGTAAGCATTGGAAAATTCCAAGTGGGCTTAAAGGGATATGTAAGAGAGCTAGATTTTTAATGCATCTGATAGAGGAGAATTAGTAGTGTCCGAAAACATTTTTTTGCATGAAAACATCCCAAAATAAACATTAATTAGCTTACCTTGAAGTTAGCAACATGTCCTATGTTTTTTGGCACTTGCATTTTATTGTGTAAACCCCTGGAACACTCCACCTCAATTAGCATAACATTCAAATTCATAATCAGGATAATACATTGTATCATGCTTCACCTCAGTGGATTCTAACATGCTCAGTACAAGAACTGCAACAGTCCTGTTCTCTCTACCAGAAAGGTCAAAATATGTATCTTGCTGTATTTCCTGTGAAAACACTGCTGTGTGTACCCGGCTTATGTAAGCGTCCTGTGGGTGTGAACCACTGGATTTGACTTTTGTGCAAATAACTTTGAACGTAAACTGATCTTTTCTATATAACACATTTTCAGATGCATTCATAACACAGCTCACTTGCATATACCTTTATTTGTTCCAGACAAACGGTAATTTTCCTTAATATTTTGATACATGTTTTTAGTCATTGATATAAGCAGTTTTCTGAGATGTGCTACCTCAGTTTTCAAAGTCTAATCACCTGCCATGATTTTAGCATGTCCCTGCATGTACACAGATTAGATAAAAAGAAAGGAACGAGCAAGCACAATTGTAAAGAAGTCCTTTAATGAAGGAACATCTTGCCAAATATTGACTTCTTTAAAATTGTGCATATACATGGTGGCACGACTTTCTGGCGCACGCCAATACCCGCCGACGCATGCGCGACAAAAAAAATAAATGCTCCTGACATCTGCTCTCTTACTCTTCCTGTCATTTAGCTTCAGTCAGCCCTCTCCCCTTCACCTCATTTTCAGCCCTCAGCACCCTGCTCTCTCCTCTGTACCCCTGCCTTCTCACCTGTACCCCTGCCTTCTCCCCTGTACACCATGTGCTCTCTAGACCCTGAGCTGTGCTGGATGGTGTACTTTAAGGTCAGTCAGACAGGAGCCACAATGTACACCATCCAGCACAGCTCAGGGTTTACATGTGGTACAAGGGAGGAGGCTGGGGTACAGGTGAAAGGGTATTGAGGAGAGAGCAGGGTGCAGAGGGCTGAAAACAAAGTGCAGGGGAGAGGGCTGACTGAAGCTAAGTGACAGGGAGAGTGAGAGCGCAGATATTTTTGTTGCTCATGCGTCGGCACTAATTGGCCGTGCGCCAGAAAGTTGGGGTGCCCATATACACAGATGAGCCAAGCAGAATGGCCAAAACAGTCATTTTCTCCACTGTAAGAGTTCAGTGTATAGGGCACAGGCTGAAGAATAGACGTCAGTCCCTTACATTTAATGGAGAACAGTCAGAAGAAAGGATGGTTACCAGTGGAGTGCTTTTGGAACCAGGCCTGGGTCACAACAGATGGGTAATATGTAACAGAATGGACATTCAGTGGAGTGTAAATAAAGTGTAAGGATTTAGCAACAATAACAGAGCAAAGGTCAAATGTAAGGAATCAAAAAATCCTCTGACGATAAATGCAAAATGATGAATTCACAACAAAAATAAAGTAGAATATATAATTAATGGTAATTTGGTAATGGCAATAGAAGAGGAAAGGGGCTTGGGAGTTAATATATCAGATTAAAGAAAGGCCAACATCTCAACAAAGCCACTGGAAGAGCCAAAAGGAAGCATGCTTGTATAAAAGCAGAGAAAGGAGAGGTACCAATGCCACTCTATAGATCCCTAGCGAGGCCTGTAAACTAAAATGCAAATCTTATAAAGAAAAACCTCATGACCTAAATATGTATAGCTTAGAGGAAGGAAGAGGTAGGGTGATAGGAATATTTAATATATCAAACAGTACAATAAAGTTCAGGAGGAAAGTATCTTCCAGAAAAAAAGAGCAGGAACGACAGAAGAAAAAAAAAATTAAGGTGGCAAATTTAGGGGTAATGTGCAAAAGCATTACTTTACAGAAAGGGTAGTAGAATAATGCAACAGCATCCAGTGGAAGAGGTAGGGTTAAAAATATAAACATGTCTTGTATAAGTTTTAATTGCGTGTGTGTCTTAGATATGACAAATGGGCAGACTAGATAAACCTTTCGATGTCTATCCCCCATCTATGAGAGACGAGCAGTAGCAGTTGTTGGTGAAACTTCATGCACCCGTGGCTGGCACACCAAAAAGCGAAACTTATATCAGGTATTTGAAGTGATTTTGCTATCCTAATCATGTATCACTTGAGCAGAGTTGCTAAGGATGCAATACAAAACCATGCTTATTTTAGGGTCTTCAAGAAAACTGTTGACCTGGAGAAAGTTACATTTCCTTTTGTAAAAGTCAGATTTGTGTGTGTAATAAATGTGCATTGTCATGTGATATGTGAAAAAAGTAAAGTTTTATTCAAATTCTACAGATTGAAAAATAAAAATAAAGGTGCAGTGAATTTGTGCATCTAACATCATGGATATGTACTATATGTATAGGAAATACTTTATTTCATTTTGTAAGCTATTATTTACCCTGATCTATTAGCGTTTGCTATCTACGTATTACAGCCAGTCCTGTAATGAGCTCAATCATGGCTTACACCACCTGCGACTTGTCACCACCGTCTGCCGTTGAAAGATGGCAATGTCCAGAGGCACAAAACACACCTGAGGAGTTGAGATGGACAGTGTTAAACTTTTGCTACTTTTCCACAGCAGAAGAGAATGTTTCCTAAAGGGACACTGCGCTATATTTTTTGTTTTAATACTGAGTTGTATAGAACTTTATTTTTCTTGAATATATATATATTTTTTAATTCTTTCTATTTTATTTGAAATTAAATGCTTATGTATAAGAGTTGCTAATTTTCAGCACAAGTTCCCTCTGTGAACATCACACCCAGCCGTGGCACAAGATGTATCTAGTCAAATCATGGGAACGTGTGGCTCCAAGTACAATATGTAACACAACTATCTTTATCGAGTGCGCTCATTCAATCTCACAAGATCTCATACTGTGTAAGTGCCTAACATATATTAAATATTTATTTTTTATAACCTCTAGGAACTCCATGGCATCTAACATTAACCCGTTACCACAAGGCTCTCTACACGTCGAGGTCCCCATGGACCCCCTTGGTACCTAACATTAACCACTATACCATGAGGGCTATGGACCCCTACATTTTATTATACTGTTACAATGGGTCTCTATGAACCCCAGTGGTATTTAATATGAACCATTATAACATGGGTTACTTACTGACCCCCACGGTATACTATTCTATTACTCTAAATAGTACTATAGGGGACCTTATGGACCTCCATCAATGTTTTCCCACCGACTAACGGCTTTCTGACCATGCTCTAGCCTTTATACTATTTTTATGGCTTCTGATTGGCTCAAATATGTTCTCATCATATTTCATCTAAGTAGAACCCAGTAATTGAATTGCTTCCATCCCATTTCTGACCAATCAGAATGCGTGGATTGAAATATAGGGGTTAATGTTCTAGGAATTAATGTCAGGTAGCAGGGAATTTCATGGAGACAAAATTGGCAATAGTATAATATACCATGAGAATTCATAGAGGCCCCCGTAGTATAGGGGTTAATGTTAGGTGTCATGGGGGCCATAAGAACTTCCAGGGTTATTTATTAGTTTACCATGGGGATCCATAGGGATCCTTGTGGTAATGAGTTAATGTTAGGTATCATGGCAGTCCTGGAATTTTAAAATGACACAGACATAGGTAAGTGATGTAAATAAATATTTATTGCATATTAGGTTATTTTATGCAGTAAGCATTCTGGTTTGGATAGTAGCAAAACCAATCAGATGTAGGTTTTGCTATGAACTCATTGAGAAGTGCTTCTAGTGTAAGACACTATTCCACGCGGTCATGTGGTATAGTGTGAAGTCTTGCAAGATTGCGCGAGCGTGCTAAGTGCATGCTTGATCAAGATAGCTGTATCCCATATTATACCTAGAGCAATAAGCCCACGTGATTTGACTAGCTGCCACCCTCCTGTGATGTGCGTGGGTGGGAGGATCAAACAGGGAGGTAGAACTTCCAAATGGCAACCTCTTAGACACTTAAACAAAATAGAAAGAATAAAAAATATGTACATGAAACTAAAGTTCTATGTACTGCCTAACTATGCAGAATTAAAAAAAAAACATACTAGTGTCTGAATATGTTAGATTAAATATGATCTATCAACACAGTGCAGTTTAACACTATATACCCCTGCAGTATTTTGTGTGCTATTTTTCAATATTATACATTCAAAAATGAACCAAAGAAAGATTACAAGTGATTTTTAAAGTAAACAAAGATTTGTATTACTATATAGAGTTTATATTGATAGTACAAAGCATCCACAAAATTGTTATTTTTAATATCTAGTATTATTCAAATATTAAATCATGGATCTTGAAATGTGGTTAATGTTATTGCAGGAAAAGTCCTCAATTCCATTCCCGATGAAATCTAAAATCTGAGTGAATTTTAATTAAAAACCCACTAGTGATCAATCATATCAAACTCTAAAATATAAACTCAGAGAAATGACATCCTAGTGCTTGTAATGTTGGTCATTTCTGTAATTCCTGAGTGGCTGTCCCACATATATGTTCAAAATCAAAATTACATGTCTCCCTGAATGATATCTGAGCTCTGGAAGTTAACACGGAGGTCTCTCTGAATGCTCATAATTTGTGAAAAGCCTCCAGGTGCCTTTAACCACCCTTAAAGTCATAAAAATGTTTCAGAGGAGCCTTGATTGTTAAAATCCAAGTCAATTAAGGAGCTGCTACTGCCTAAAATAAGCTGTTGAAAAGGAAGAATGTAAAGCATTATAAAACATATAAAGGCTAGTTTAATGGGTGAAGTCTGCATATAGTACATTTTTGAACATCGTCTATTGTGAATAATACATGTCATCACATATATAAACTTTAATGGTTACCCTGAGTCCATTATAACCCACAAGAGCTTAACTTAAATCATTAAAGCCACATGGAAATAAGCAGGAGGGATAATGCATGGCCTATAAACAGAATGTCTACACTCAAAAACAAGCCATCACCATCAGGGAGGTTATAAGGGTGCCCTGAAAGCTGCTACAAGACAGATTTTGAGTTTTGAAAGACACTGGAGAACGATGAGAGAATTGTGATATGGGTAAAACTGAGGCTTGGAAGAGGATAGGAGGCTAGTGAATCTGGCTGGAATCCATGCTGGAGGGGAACTGGCCAACGGTCCTTGAACATGATTATTGTAGATTACCAGGAAAGGGGCAGAGTGATAGTGAGATAGGGACAAGGGGATGTATTGCTATAGATGTAGCTATTGGAGAGATCCAGAAGCAGCAGTCCCTGGAGTCGGCAAAGGCTCTGCAGCAGCACCAGGATGCTGGTGAGGAACAGTGTCAGCAGCCCCATGAGGCTGGTCAGGGGCAGCAGGAGGTAGCTCCACCTCCAGCATATACATTGGGCTTCAAGAGATTACAAGGGGAAGGTCACATTAGAAGAATTAACTGATGGTGAAGTGTATGAGCATTATAACCTAGCTCATGCCTGTTTGATAGACCTCTATAATGTAGTATATGAAGACCTGCATACCTTGGGAATAGGCCTTTCCCAGAAATGGCAAAGATGTTAGGAGCCATACAGTCTGGTTAAGACATTAATTTTGTTGGTGTTCCGAGATGCTTCGGCGCTCATTGGGAGATGAGCGCCTTCGGCAATCATTGCGAGGCTGTTGGTTGTTTGTGTGCTATGAGCATTGTTTTTTTTTTGTATGCCAAGGAAATAATTAATAAAATAATAAATTAATATACTTTACCTATTGTGAAGTAACATATGCAGGAAGCATTGTGCAGAAGAGCTGGCAATCTGTTTTGATGTTGCTAGAGCATACAATGTGTGTTTTCAGTGCTGTGTAGCTGCTATGTAAGTGTCAGCAATGTGTGCAGTGTGTAGTGTAAATAGTGTTCGTGCGCGGGGGGAAACCATTAGGGTAGCTGTGTACTTCCGGATTGTGTAAGTTAGTGTTGTAAAATGGCGCCTAATGTGTGGTACGTGGTTGTGGCTGATTTGGCGTCCTTGTTCTTGGATCGTGTCCGTCTTTTTCGGAAAATCGTATGTGTTTGGTGGTGTCTTGCGTCTTTAGGGTCCTGTAGCCTCGTTTTCGTTTTTTTCGTGCCCATTTTTTCTCTCGCTTAGGGGATTTTCGGGTGTCTAAACTCTTGTATTTTGATTTAAATTGAGGTGTAACTTCAGTTTCCGAAGTCCTGGGTGCCCCCTTGCTGTGGGTAAGCTTTTTATGTATTTCTTGTGTGTATTTATTGTGTTTTTAATGTGCGCGGGTTTCGGGCGGTAAGGTCGTATTTTTGCGAGGTCATAATGTTTTTTTTTCTAAGTCCTGCGTTTCGTATTTATTTCTCGTAAGTCCGTAAATTTAGCGAGGTCCGCAGTTGCTGGCAAGGAGCGCCTTTGGCACTCTATGCCAGCAACTGCGGCCCTCGCTTCGCGTTAGCAACAGCTCACTTGCTCACAACTATATATGTGATGAATGTTCAAGTGGTTTGTGTTGACAGCATGCGCATATAGAGTGTAAAAGCGGGCTTCCCTTTACTCACAATCACCATATTCTGCATCACTCAGGCTTATATCACAGGTTCCAGCTAGACAAATTTCCATGTCCTTGGCTCCTGGGTGAGTATTTCCAACTTGTATTACGCTACTATATCTATACCATTGTGTCAGTCATCACTGTCTATCATTGTGTATTTTGATCAGTATGAGAATTTCGCTTAACTGTTACCCTGGACTTTTAAACAATGCTAAAAGACGTCTGACTCCACATCTTTGATCAAACCAAATTTGTCCATAAATTGTCATACAAATGTTAGCATCATCTGCAAAATAATCATGTGCTGAACAAATGTAGCCTCATGTCACCAAATCACACATATGAGCAGATAATGTGCGGCTGCGGACACGTCATAACCCAACAGGTGATCATGAGGGAAAAGACCATCACCCAACATTTAAGAGCTATTGGTGCACAACATATTTGTTCCTTGCTACAGTGAAGAACACAGCACATGAACATAATATAGTGATTTACACACTCATGAATATCTTTCTCTGTAAATACAGTGCTATATCAAAATAATGAAATCATCCTGTGGTGACAGTGGCCATTTAAATTTCATATCATTCATTATTCACAATGAGCCAATGGGAACAGTGCAACATGTACAACCAGTAAACCTCAGTTAGCATTAATGATTGATCATACACAACTCAGAATGTGCATACATTATCTTATAATTTCTTCATGGAAACAAATTCTCCACTAATAAAATTGACATAAAGATTATGCAATATATATTCTGTGTAACTTTTGTAACATTAATGTGTCATTGTTACACAAAAAGTGAGTACATTGTTATGAAGCTAAAATTGCATACTATTCATATGTATACAACTGAATGCTTTTATGTGGCAGGCACTGGTCCTTGAACAATGCTGTATTGTGAGTCATTGTAGACTGCACATTCACCTCCATTTCTGTTTATTTCTGTATTATTAAGGTGTTTTTTAATTGATGTTTCATCTTCTAGTGTTAGTGATCTAACCAACATGTATCTCTAACAATCTGATGTATTTTGTATTGTGACCTACCTGGACTATCATATGTACACACATACTGTATTGATTACAGTGTACTCCCCAACTAGGATATAATAATAATAAGTCTCCATGTTGGGTAATATATTGTGACATCTATTGTATTGGACAAATGACTTATTTATAGTGATGAGCTGTCGAGAATTTTGACCTCTCATTATCAAGTCTGAAGCAAAACTGACTTAATAGGGAATGCTCAGTTTGAATATAAACAGCAGATGCAGAGAAAGTGGAGACAGCATCTGACATCATCAGGTAAATACATATTTAGGGAATTCACCACAACATAGTATAGGAAACATATATACACATAGGGCCTCATTCTATTAACGGCCGTAGGAGATGCGGGGCCGCAAGGACCGGCTGCAAGCTATTCGCCTATTCTATTCCCTTCCGGCCGGGGATTCCGGCAGGCTTGCGGCCGGCGCCTTGCTATCCCTTGCGGCCGCACGCGCCGGAGGAAAGCCTTTGATCTTAAACGTCCGCAAGAGTTTCGGCCGCAAGAAAGCCCCGGTTGCTATTCAATTGCTCCGGGAACCCTCTCGGCAAGGGTTAAACCGAGCCGCAGCTTACTTGCAGCAAAAAGGTCCCGCAGACACACAATTAAGCACATTTTAAAGCCATAATAAAGCCATCCTGCACTCTGAGGAGAATATAAAGTGATTGTAGGTGTTAGCATTAATAGCACAACATTCCCCTACACTCAAATCCGTAAATATAATTCTTTTTAATTTATGTCACATATCCATGTAAAAAGTCCAGAGGGCTTGGAGCACCTCAGACCCGCCCACGCTGCGGCCGGAAAATAAACAGTTAATGGAATCTCGGATTTGGGCTGATGTGCAAGCTTGAGAGGGGGTTGCTATTAATCCTCATGTCCCCCATTATGATCCCTAGCATTTACAGAGCTTTACAGTGCCGTCTTACGTCCGGTTGCAAGATATACGGCCGGCCGTTAGGGGATAGCCTTGCGGCGCCGTATAATTGAATTGCAAGGTAACGGGACCCCCGCAAGGAATCGCAGCTTTGCGGCTGTTTTATGGCCGATAATAGAATGAGGCCCATACTATATACACACTGGCGACTTGCCCGTCAAAAATTACGACAATAAAAAGTAAAGCCTGGCAATGCTGTTTGCCATATAATAAGAGCCTCTCCCCCTCCACTTTACTGGCCTCATCACGGGCCTGGCAATCAGCGCCTTTGGCACTCATTGCGAGTCTCTCCCCCTGTCTACTTCCTCCCTTGTGTCTCATTTCCCCCCTCCTCTCCCTACCTTGTGTCTCCCTTCCCCCTCCTCTCCCTCCCTTGTGTCTCCTCCCCCTTGTGTTTTTACCCCCCTCTCCCTCCCGTGTCTCAACCCCCTCCCCCTCCCGTGTCTCTAACCCCCTCCCCTGTGTCTCTTTCCCTCCTGTGTCTCTTTCCCCCTTCCCCCTCTCCCTCCCATGTGTCTCTTTCCTCCTCCCCTGTGTCTGTTCCCCCCTTCCCTGTGTCTCTATCCCCCCTGTCCCCCCACCCCCTGTGTCTGTTCCCCCCTCCACTGTGTCTCCACCCCATGTCCCTCCCCTGTGTATCTTGCCCCTCCTCTCCCTCCTCTGTAAATCTTCCCGCTCCTCTCACTCCCCTGTCTCTTCCCCCTTCTCTCACTCCCCTGTGTCTCTCCCCCTCCTCTCCCTCCCCGTTTTTCTTTCCACCTCCCCTATGTCTCTTCCCCCTGTGTCTCTTTCCCCACTCTCCCTCCTATGCGTCTTTCCCCCTCCCCTGTGTCTCTTTCCACCTCCCCTATCCCCCCCATGTCTCTTCCCCCTCTCCCTCTTTGTCTCTTTCCCCCCTCTCCCTCTGTGTCTCTTCCCCTCCCCTTACATGCCGTGCATGCACAATGCGCGGCTAATGCCTCTTTTTGCGCATGGGCGGCTAAGACTGTACTTTGAGAATTGGGCGGCTTTCGTCGCGCTTTGCACATGGTCTTCATTGTGCTTTCTTATTGAATCTATGTGTAAATTAAACTTTAGGTGCAGTTTTGGCTGGTTTCTCCACTGCAACAGCCTGTTTCACCTAAAGTACATTGTATTATATAAAGCACATTGGAGGATGTGCATGGATACAATCCTTCTGATGTTACAGGGCTTGTTGTTATGAGTGGCTGTATCATTATTAGAAATGTGTTGACATAACTTATGGCACTTTTGTTACAAGATTTAGTTAAATTTTCCGTGCTCATTTGTTGCCAATATTCTTCTGAACAAGTTTTCGTATCAGGTTTGGTGATTATTTAAATGAAATGATAGGAGGTTTGGGGAATATATCTTTTATTTGAGCATCAGTTATAAATGATTGTAAATCTTTGATTATTTTCCGTATGTTCACGCAGTATTTTGATGGCAGTGGTTATTTTCTAGGTAATAATACGTGGATTGAAACCCTTCTATTTAAAAGATTCAGTCAGTGTTTTACATTGTTGTCACAGTTTCCAGTGTTTGAGCATATGCAATAGTATATAGAAGGCCTGACCTGTGTGGCCTGAGTTTGTGGGAGGTCCCTCTCTTCCTTTATAAGCTTCCTAACCGCCCTTCCTCTCTAACCTTGGTTCAACCTCAGTTCATTTTAGGCCTGCGTTTGGGAAGGAGCTCCTCCATGCCTCCTTGTTGCTTGGCTTTCTCCAAGCTCCACGCTGCAAAGCATCATCCATGTCAGCAAACAAGGTAACCGCTTTTCAGCCAATAGGTAGCATAGTCCATGTCAGCAAACAAGGTGACTGCTTTTCAGCCTTCTCTTCACATTTTACAGCACTTTCGGGGCATATCTTCTAAGCCCAGACGTGGTCAGCACCCAAAGTACACAATTTTACTGACTTTTTGCTAGACACTTATTGCAATGCAGCTCTCAAGGGGAGCTGCTTTTTAGCTTTTCGCTTTACGCTTTACTGCACTTTCGGGGGCATATCTACTAAGCCCAGACATTATCCGCACCCAAAGTTTATCACGTAGCCGCTACACAGTGCCCTTTTTTTTGGATCTCCCTAGCCCTCAAACTGGTCAGCTACCGATCCAGAGCAGGGTCCACTTCTTGTTATGCTTGCATTGATGCCCATTTGTGTGTTGCTTTGTTGTGTTTGGCCCGTATCTACTAGGTCGTATCATTGCTATTGCCCAAGGTTTCACTTTATTTATCCCCTTAGCCCATAAACCTCACTGCAGGGCATTTCCTCTGCTGGAGAACCTTGGCAAAAAAAGTCCAGGTCCATGTCCCTGGTATCACTTTTTGCATATCTCGACAGTCTTCCCCTCAGTTAAGGCTAGAATTCCACAGCATAGCCACGCTTCAGCTATTCAGCCCATATCTCCTATCTTAAGTCCTGGTCCATGCCCCAGGTACCACTATTATATCTTGACATTCTGGCCCTTAGTCCAGGCTAGGTTTGGGAAGATCAGCCGCTTATCAGCTATTACTCACCGAAAGAGAGGGACCCGACCACAAATAATGACAGGATTGTATATTCCACTGTCTGCAAGGGCATCACCATGAATGGAGAGCTTTGGCGCAAATGTTCTGGTCCATGTCCTAGGTATCACTTTTACATACCTTGACAATCTGACCCTCAGTTCAGGCTAGATTTACACAGCTTAGCCTCACTTCAGCTACTCAGTCCATATATCCCAAGCTCAGTCCTGGTCCATGCCCCAGGTACCTATAATATATCTCGACAATCTGGCTGTCAGTTCGGGCTAGTTTTGGGTAGCACAGCCACTCATCAGCTTCCCCTCGCTGAAAGAAAGCGGCCGACCACAACTAATACCTTGACTATGGATGATGCCTTGTTTAGTGTGGGAGGGATGGAAACTGCAGCTGTGTAGGTAGCTGCATCTGTCTGTGTGTTTCCTATATGCAGATGAGTTGGGAGTGCCATTGGTGATGGATATGGTAGTGTCCAGAAAGTTCACCTGTTCTGTAAGGAAATCTATTTTATGTAACAGTAGTATGTGCATGGTTGGTAAATGGATATAGACAATAATGTTTCTTCCAGATTAGCCATAAATAGATTGGCATATTATGGAGCCATGTTGGTACCCATGGCAGTCCCCATCATCTGTAGGTAGATAGCTTTGCTAAAAGTGAAATAATTGTGAGTATGGATGAATTCTATTCGTTTAACAATAACATCAGGGCCATATTTATGGTTTTGTGTGTGATGAAAGGAATTTAAAGTATGCATTAGTGACATTTTCTAGAGACTCTAGATCCATGGTGACAAGTAGTGTGTTAGCAGGTAGGGCTTTAATCTGACTGGGTCTGATGAGAAAATCAGTGGTGTCTTGTATATACCTACTGGTGTTACTAACTAATGATTTAAGGATGTTTTCAACAAAGACATACAGTATATCTGTTCAGTCAGTGTAGAAAGTCCCAGTTGTAGGATTAGTGGGTATGAGTTGTTCTATTTCTTGCTTCACATCTTTAGGTAATGTTTAGATGAATTTCTTAAGTTGAATGGTATATTCTTCTGTAGGGTCCTGGTTCAGTTTCTTATAGTATGTGTTGTCTGTTAGCTTCATTTATGTAGTCCTGAGTATTCATAATTACAACTGCAACTCCTTTGTTTGCCAGCCTTATGGTGATGTCGGGGTTGTTGTTTAAACTGTTTAAGGTAGTTCTTTTCGATGGAGTGAGTTTAAGTAAGTCATTTTTATGTTTGGTTGTTATAATGTATGCAGTTCTCAGACAAAAGCTTTCTATATAACTATCCAGTTTAGTGTTATGACCAGGTGGTGTGTTTTTCTTTTCTTGTTATAATCCAATGATGTTGTAGTATGTTAATTGTTAAAAAAAAAAAAAAAAATTCTGGCAGTATTATATATATATATATATATATATATATATATATATATATATACAGTATCTCACATTTTTGTACATATTTTATTATATCTTTTCATATGACAACACTGAACAAATGTCCCTCTGCTACAATGTAAAGTGGTAAGTACCGCCTGTATAACAGTGTAAATTTGCTGTCCACTCTCAATAACTCAACACACAGCCATTAATGTCTAAACAAAAGTGAGTACACCCCTAATTTGAAATGTCCAAAGTGTCAATAATTTTGTTGGGCCACCATTATTTTACAGCACTACCTTAACCCTCCTGTTCATGGAGTTCACCAGAGCTTCACAGTTTACCACTGGAATAAAATAAACAACTTAAAGTCAATTTATGTGTTACATCAACTAAGAGGTGAAGTGTTAGGAACTTCGAAAGATTACTATTTGTAATATATGTTTTAATGTAAGTTTTGTTGTCCCACATTAATCACTAGTCTGTATTATAACTATAATAGAAATCAGTGAAAACAGAGTTTACTAATCTGCATACACACGACATTTTCAGAATTTGTTCTGCCTGATAACAATACCACTTATTAGCCTCATTCAATTGCTGCGAATTTGATATCCGAGCTTGCAGGTGGAAATCGCAGACAATTTTGCTATTCAATTGGCGTCTTTTTGCGAGATCGGATGGGGTTACGATTTATGGCCGTGCAAAAATGGCGGCCGTACAACTCTGAACATATACCACTCTGAAGCCTTTGATGTGTCACTTTGACTGAATTCGCAGCTCTAAAATCGTGAATGGCTATTTAATTGCCTGATCCTGCTCACTTTGCAAACGTATTCCAGCTCACAAATTGCTAATGCAAGACGAAGTCCTACATGTACTCGAGAGGATCCGCAATGGGGTTATACACCAATTCATAGCACTGTAAATGCGAATAAAACTGTAATACTGCATTGTAAATTACGGGGAAAACGATGACAGACATTAGGATTAATTGCACACCAGTCTCAAGCCTGCACAACTGCAGGAAATAAGTTTTATTTTTATGTGTCATTTTGGGGTTAAATTATCTCGGTTATCAATGAGTTAATACATATCAGGCCACCCATATGGACTAGAACAGTATTGGCATTCATTTTCATAATTCTTCATTTTCAAAGTCTTGCGAGTCTGATCGCATATCGGACCCTCAAACCTGATTTATTGACTCGTAACCACCATGTTTTACTGCCGTAATTATGACATTTTCATCTTCTATTGGCCTATGCGAAATGGGCGGTTAAGGGCTCTGTGAATTGATACACATCCCGCCCACAACTGCTCCGACCCAGTGCATGGTTTACAAAGCTGGCTTCAGGATCGTAACTCGCGACCTGGAGCAATTGAATAGCCTGGCAAACGGAGTCCGATGAGAGCTCACAACTCGCTCAAAAATTGCTGCTATTACAATAAAAGTTAACCTGACAAGTATTAACAATTGTCATATTAAAATACATTAAAAAACATCTTTGAGATAACATAATATACACTAACCACTTTAGCAATCCCTCAACACATCTTTTCACTGTAGCCATGTATAACCTCACTTCTACAATGGATAATGTGGGACCTGTCATGGATGGCGTTAAGGAGTAATTGGGGGCCCTATATTCTCTTTCAGTCTCTTGACCCCCTGACAGTGCCATGTGAACTGGCCCTCTGTCTGTTTGGCATGAGGTCTTTTCCTAGCCGGCCCTCATCCCACCACTAGTCCCAAGCACCTCTACCCCTAGCCCTGCACGCTGTGTGCCTGTAGCTAGGAGCACGTCTCCCTCCACCTCTCTTCCACTGCTGGTTCCTCTGCCCCTGCTTACTCCACACCAACTTCCCACTGTCCTCAACTCTCATGATCTCCCAGCTCCCCCCCACCCCTTCACCGCCCCTCTCCAACTCTCTTCTCCTCTCCCAATCTCTCCTCCTCTCCGGTACTCCTCCTTTCTTCTCCCATCCTCACTCCTCTCCCCATCAGAGAAATGTGACATGCACACTGACACACTCATAGATACACACAATTACTGCCCACTCATGTTTATATATAAATAAAAAAAATTATATGTAGATATGTTTAAATAAAATATGCATGTGCTATGTGTATTGACATATGTTATCTAAATGTGTAAGGTGCAAGGGTAATCATATGGGGTAGGTAGCAGGGGGTGTATGTGTGGGTTGGAAGTATGTTGGATGTAATCGTTCAATGGTTGGATGCAAAAGGGGGTTTGTAGCAAGGGAATATGGGTGGATGGTATGTATATGGGGGTTGGAGGTAGGTATATGGGAGTAGCCTCAGTAATATATAAATTAAGTGTGATTTGAGCGCCGATTCGCTATAGTACTCTTTTTCACTGTAAGTCTCCGCTTAGCTCTAAACCTTGTAAAGCACAGCTTTTGAGCGCCAAACTCCATTTGAGTGTAAAAATACCATAGCACTGTCTGAGCGAAACTTCCTGGAGTTTCGTGCAGGGGTTTATTAGAGTTTTCAAAGAGACTTGAGTTTGGAACTTTAGGAGTTAGAGGACTTCGCCCCAAACCTTATGGAATTTCTTCTCATTATGGTATAAAATAGTTGTTAGCCTTTCCATTGAATATTTCTAAATATGCAGAAAGTGCCATGATATCGAGGGAGCTTGTGGATTTTTCCATTTTACTTAGACAGAGCACCAAAGACCTTTTAATATGTATTTTGTGATTTGACTGGAATATCATCTAGTGGAAAGAAGAATTTCAATGGGGGACATTGGAATCATTATCCTATTTCTTCTATATTGTAAGGGTCCTCAAGCTTATTGCACCAAGCTTTCTGCTTACTCTTTGCATTGTATTGTATCTGTACTTGTATTTCTTAATTGTACCCACTGTACTTGGAAAATGCTGGCACTGTATGCAAAGAGTAATTATAATAAGATTATTAATAATAATAATAATAATAATAATAATAATAATAATAATAATCTGTTAAACTAAGGCTACAATACAGTTGTATACATCCAATGCCTATAATAATGACTGTTTCTACATATATATCTTAATAAAAATCATATCAATCATGGACAGTTTGGAATATAGCTAGCAAAAATATCTTGGCAATATATTGATTCTCCAAAGTAGTAGATATGAAATGTGTGTCTTGAATTGTGGTGTCATCTTGACACTGCACAATTTCTCTTATATTGATGTAACTGGTTCATTCTACTCAGAAATCAAGTGGTTTCCAACCTATAACAGAGAGAAAATCCAACATTGCTTCTAAAAGCAGTGAGAGACATTATTATAGGTACCTACATACCTGCAAGTCATGGTTTTAGCACTTTCCATCAACATAATAAACCTCTTTATATACATCTTGACTTGATCCTTTTCTCTTTCTTCTCGTTTATGTTTCATTCCGTATTTCTTCTGTGTCCATTTCCTTAGCAAAACATAATCCTAAAAATGAATTTTGTCTAGCGCTGCATATTTTTTATTATTTTTTTCACTGTGTATATTTTTCATCCAAACCAATATTTCAGCTATCTATGTATCCTATGTTTTTGCTTGCAAATTGCACAATCTGTTAACTTAGTATTCCTTTCTATTGATTATTACCATATCTAGTTTGAGTCTATATGTATTGAGTGGAAAAACAACTATACAGAAAAAATCCAATCACCAGTAATGTTGGGGGAAAATGTCCTGGTTCCAGCGCCTCTTCCATAACCAACACTCAATCAAGGTATGAAACACGACGTCAATCAAGTTTCTTTATTCAAGCTTGGACATCACTAACATATCAAAGAAAGTTATATACAGTGATCTGATCTCATTATTCATCACACAGCATATTATAACTTAATTAGTAGGAAGGGTTAAAGTTAAATACATGTATACACAGGGCTGGCTCTTAGGTCTGATAATAAGAAATAGTAAAGATATACTAAAATAATTTCCCAGCCCCCTTCTATCCTAGTCTCTGACTGTCACAGAAAAACAGTTTATAACATTTGCTAAACTAAAAACTTAGTGCAAACCTGGATGCTATGCTCACTTCAATGCAGGATATACATGAGTGAATACAAATGATTGAATAGTACAATAATAACATTGGATAGTGGATATACAAAATATGTTTTCTCTTTACAGCAGTGGTTCCCAAACTTTTTCAGTTTAAGATGCACATAATGTTTCAAGATTTTTCCAAGGCTCCCCAAGTCAAACCATACCTCTATATACATGAATATGGTGCAAATAGTCATAAAAATGTTAACGCAAACTATTACAAATTACTCACCTTTCTCTCTATATCCCCTTCTCTCTCTCTCCCTTCTCTCCCACACTCTCTCCCCTTCTCTCTCACTATCCCCCTTCTCTCTCATTCTCTCTCTCTCTCCCCTTCTCTCTCTCTCTCTTCCTTCTCTCTCTCCTTCTCTCCTTCACACTCCACCTTCTCTCTCTCTCCCTCACACTCCCCCTTCTATCCCCATTCACTCTCTCCCCCTCCTTTCTCTCTGGCACTCCCCTTATCTCTCTCGCCTTCTCCTTCTCTCTCATCTTCTCTCTCATTCTCTGTCCCCCTTTTCTCTCACTCTCCTCCTTCTCTCTGTCTCTCCCCCCTTCTCTCTCCCTTCTCTCTCTCACACTCCCCCTTCTCTCTCTCGATCACACTCCCCCTTCTCTCTTTCCCTTCACTTTCTCCCCCTGCCTTCTCTCTCCCCTCCCTTATCTCTCCCCTCCCTTCTCTCTCTCACTCCTCCTTCTCCCTCTCCCCCTTCTCTCTCCCCCCTTTCTCTCTCCCTTATCTCTCATACTCTCCCATTCTCTCTCTCACCCTCCTTCCTGCCCTGCTCCATCCTACTTGAACATTACAGCACCTCATTGTCACCATATAAAGGTATTGTGGAGATTTATAGTAATTTCACTGTGCTGTAACTGTTTTTATTTAACATTGATGCCATTATTACTAATCATGTATGGGCATTTGCAAGAACGACCTTCAGTAGTGCACCATAGAGTATAACTTGCTCTCTCCTCTTTATGGTAGTTGGCGGTTCCCTCTGCCTGGATACCCCATGTGGGCTCACTGGGAGGAGGGAAGGCTGACCACAGGAGATATGGTGGCCAAGGGGCAGATCAGTGTGGTGCAGTTCAGAGGGAGCAAGGATGTAATTACTTCCAGGGGGTGATTGTGAGTCTTCAGAGCATTCACCTTTCTCTGAGGACAGCTTCAGCCAAAGCATTGGTGTCGCCCCAATAGGCCATTCAAGACGCACCTGGGAGCAGAGATGCCCATATCGGGAACATCTGCTCTACAGTAATCATGGAAAAGTTTAAAAGTTATTTCCTTGAGGAACGTTCTGGTGTATGTAATTTATTTAGTCTTTTATGTGTGATTACTTACTTATAATATGACTGTTGGAATTGTTTTCTGCACAGGTCTGTTTACCTTACAACATTTAAATGCTTGCCAAGTTTGCAATCAACAAGTCACCTGAAAGTAGTGGGAATGGAGTCTTTGATGATTAGGTGATTAGAGTATTTCAAACAAGAAAAATAGCATGCTTATATTGACCAATAACAGCCATACCTCCTGGATGGCAAAGAGTTGCTGGTACTATATTGTGACAAACTGGTGGTAGCCATGGGATTCTCATCATACTCTGTATAAGCCACAGCAGAGTATGATGAGCTCCCAAAGCTTCAACTCGGATAGGTATTCTGGACTCAAGGAATCAAGCTGACTAGGTCAAGGAATTGGATAGTCTGTCTAGTAAATAAATATAAATAAATAATACAATGACATTACACTTCACATATTTTGACATTCATGGATTGTTATGCTATAGAGGGTTAAAGGGAGATGTCTGTGTACATAGTGTAGTTGCCTGTTTGACTGAAAAATTATAATTACGTTTATCTGGTGACAAAAGAGGTCATAGACCTCAAGATTAAATTAAATCTATCTTTACTCCTGCTAGGACTCACTAGAATACGCCTGTCAAAAACATGTAAGTATCTTTTAACCCATATTACTAAACCAACATGGTGAGAGTAAGCGTCTTGTTGAAAATGGGTACATTTGCCAAATTTAGATAAAATAAGACATTAAATACACATTAGATAAAAAAATGGAAATGCTAAAAAGTAGGTTGAATGTTAGTGTACAAAAATAAAAAAATAAAAAGGAAAATCTGTAGAATTAGAGAGCTGTTTAATTGGCTGATATAAAAAGATATATAAAATAAGTTAAGTAGGATAAATTCAAATAATATTTGGGTGGCTTTGATATAATATTCCATCAATAAAATGACAAATTGATGATATGCTATAAGTTGCTAAGCAATTTTAACACAAAAACTAATCAGTTAATAAGATATTCAATCATACAGTAAAAACAAAACAAAGTAAAATTACCACTTAGCTCTAGAGAAGTATTAACTTGATTCATAGCAGTGCACATCTACTCAACTGGTAAAAGAGAAAGAAAATGTTGCAATATATAAAGTCATAATTAAGAAATATAAGAAAAAGTAATTATATAAGAGCTCACCCACTTGAGATGACTATCAGAGCTATGACTTTCACTTCTCGCACTGCAACATTTTTCTCATTTTAGTGTTTCATTGGACAACAATGAGAAAATAATTTTAATGACCAATTCTATCCCAACACATAAAGAAGACCCTCTTCCTTGTCCAATGCTTAAAGAAAGTTCGGAAATAGCAATGAAATATCTGTTCATGGGTTAGACTATGGTGTTTTCGTGTTTTAACATTTTTTTGAATGTTCTGATGAATTAATATTCAGATCACTTGTTCTGTGACACCATTTATCTGTAAGTATGGTGGTTAACAGCTTTCACTGTAACAGTACGTTTAAGAATGTGTTGCTGAAGATAAACAGTTATAAAGGATCCAAGATGCCACCAAGTCTTTGCCGGTGTTTGAGCCAAGTTCCTTTTCTTATAATACATATGGACATGGCATGGAGTTTAGACATGTTCTAACTCTACGGATAGAGATGGATAGATGAGGTCATTGAATTAATGAACATGTGCTCAGAGTGGCAGAGACTAACAGATGTGCCTATCTTGCTGAGTTCCATAGTTTCAAGGAGAGTTGGACAGTGCTGAACGACTAAACATCAACATCTCTACTACTACTTATGTCACCAACCGTTTTGACAGAAGAAAAGATTTGTAATATATTTTCCCTTATTACTTGTGATGGAAGGTGTTCTACTAACCTTTCAGTTAAGTCTTATTAATTTTATAAATTGTCCAATTGTCTTTTTTTTTTTGTTACACTATCTGCTGTAGCTCAGACTATGAAAGCGAAACACTATAATAAAAATATGTTTTTATACATATCTCAAAAATATTTAAAATGCTAAAAAACATAGTTGAAGGCCTCCACAGTACAATAATATGCCGAACAGCTACCACAAAGCACAGCACTGGTTCAAGGACTAAATCCATCTTGAAATTCAAGGGTAGATGGAAAAGTATATAGAGAGCTGTAAAATGGCAGATTTTAGGAAAAATTCTAACTCAATACAAATCAAAGTTCCAAACAAGTCATTCACATTATTTAAACAAAACAAAATGCAGCTGAGTAGGTACCATTTTTTCGTACAATTTTTCTTTTCAAATAACTCCTGACAGCAGTTCCACGGTAAGTATACATATTTATAGTTAATCCCTGTTTTTATGTACTACAGTGTAATTATGGACACACTGTGAAACACAGCATTGGAAAAAATGTTAACTCCTTCAGTGCTTCAGGGGCCTAGAAGCAATATAAAGGAAGTTATAGTTTGGCCAAAGATAAAAGAGATGATTATGATAATTTTGACATGTGAAACAGTAGACAGCATAGTTATAATTAAAAGAAAATGAGATTTGTGCTTTTTTTTATGTGATAGATTGATTAAGCCTTTATAATGGTCTTATAGAACCTTTATGTATCAATAAGATATATTTTTATTAACTTCTCATGCCATTATAAACCAACATCGTTGAGGCATTCTTGGAGCATGTTGTATTTAAAACACTATCTACACCATATCAGTCCTCACTAAACTCAGTGCGAAGCAGTGATAATGTCTAATTCCCGTAATTATATCTAATTTTAGAACTGAATATACTTGGTGAGTTGTGTCAAAAATATTATGAATATGTTTATTACTGTATCATATCTACCATTCCTTGCCAGATTTCAATACTTACTACTACGACTTCAGTACCTACTTTGCAGCTTATATTCGGATAGAAATCAACCGTCAGATATGATAAATAGAAATCAGCTAATAAATGAGAAAAAAAAAAGAACAGAGGCAGCTTTTATTGTGTACAAGGAATATAACAAAACTATCAGACTGGCTAAAATAGAAAATGAATTGCAAAGGAGAGTTAGACTAACCCTAACACTGTGAAACAGGCCATCTTATAAATAGTGACCAAGAAAAGGCAGATGTACACAAGAGAGGTACCAGTGGGGCTACACTACCTCCACCAAATACTGTAAATGGTTTACACAGGATGAAATCCAAAAGACACTGGGAAAAATAAATGTTAATAAAGCCCCGGATCCTGATGGAATACATCCAAGGGTACTGAGGGAACTGGGATCTGTAATAGCCAAACCATGATATCTATTTTTTTCAAGATTCACTAAACACAGGGTCTCTACTAGATGACTGGAGAAAATCAGATGTGATACCTACTTTAAGAAGGGAGCAAGAGCAAATCCAGGAAGCTATAGACCTGTAAGCCTCACTTCTGTAGTTAGGAAGTTTTTAGAAGAGTTTACACGGGATAGTATACAAAAGCTTTTGATACAGTACTACATGGGAGACTATTGTGCAAACTAAGGGATACAGGAATTGCAGTAAATAAATACACAGATTACACCATTTTTAAGGGCAAAGTAAATCCAGCTACCCTATGTTAATTATCCATTCTGGAAACATTGAGAGAGAACTGCTACGAGTGACTGCAGCAAGCCAGAGCCAATAATTACGGCAAACTTCTCTATTGATTTTTGACAAAAGATTCAGAGTTACCCCCAAACCTTTTGCTAATAAGAATTTACGGATCACTTGCTAAATACGGCAGTGCCGTAACTAAAAAAAACTGAAGAAAATGCCACTCGCAAATGGTTTTAAAACCATTGTGGAATGCCGCAGCAGCAACAGTCCAATGTAAACATATGTGTAATTATAAAATATGATATTGTATTATTATGTCTGTTTCATTATACAACATCAAGGGTAACACACAATCCACAGGAAACCACGTGGACTAGGAACAAATGCTTTAATGCATTATCTATATATATTTATAATATATATATATATATATATATATATATATATATATATATATATACATATATATATATAAACAAAAAATAAACACATTTTAATATATTGAATCTATAAATACAATTGTCACCTATATTTAATTTTAATAAACATAAATAAATAAAAATATAATATATATACATATATAAATATAATGGTTCCTTGCCACAATTACGGCGATAGTTCTCACTCATTATAATAATCATGATGTTCTCTTTTTCTATTGGTTCTTAGAGCAGTTTCTCATCCGTAAAGCATACTTCCTATAATTAAATATGTTGTGTATAAGGCAGGATCTACGGATGTGGGCTGAGTGCTGTAATATTGCAAGTGAAAAGATTAACATAAATGTGTAACGTAGGGGAAAAAAGCTCCTTAATCCAATTGATAAAAAAAAAAAATGCTCTGTGCTTATATAGAGCCCTATTCAATTGGCCAAATTGCATTAGAATGAGGCCCCTAGTACACTCGCATCTGGTTTATGGAGTATAATTTGGGGCACAACTTCATATAAAGGACATTTTAGAGCTGGAATGGGCAAATACATACAGGGTCAATAGGGTTTGTCAAGGGAGCTTTTTGTGCCAAGAGGTTTTCAACTGACATGAAAGAAAAGGGTTCTTTATAGTAAGGGCAGTTGGACTGTGGAACTCTCTACCAAAGGGGGTTATGAAAGCAGAATCAACAGATAACTTTAAAAAGGGGTTGGATATATTTTTTAATTCAAAGGGCATTTAGGGATATCTTGGATAACTAGAGAAGGAGGAATATTAATCCACATAGCTAAGATATGCACCCATTTACATTCATTGAATTTACAGTGCATTCAATTCTTATGATAAGGATAAATACCTGTAATCAACTTGTTTCCCACAGAGATAGCATGATATATTTTATTTATATGTTATAACATATCATCTTTCTTCAGTATAACTCAGATTTATTATTTTTATTTATAATTTTAAAATTTTACAGCTATTAAAGTTGTAGGACTTTAGTTGTGTATTGTTTTCACATTCCAAATAACAAAATGAAAGAATACATTTATTAGTGAGAAGACAATAAAGAAGACAAATCCCTGATGTTTAATATGCTGGCACAAATAGAGCATGCATCATGTATATGTTTTATAAAGCTTAGTGGGATTAACATATTGTGGTCACATCTATTATGTTGTGATGGCCAGGGCAAAATATGGGGAGCTTGTAGCCCACTTGTTAGATGCTACCCTCTGCATGTTTTGGTTCAGCATGTGTATACATTTCTATTTATGTCCAACCATGACTACCTCTCATGGTCCAAGAGTAGGCATAATTGAATAAACACAAAGGAAAATAACACACTCAGTGATGAAAAGGGATTGCCCAAGTGACCATACAGTAATGGTGCAAGGAAAATATTATCTTACTAGATATATTTCCATTTATATTCATCTGGGGAAGATAAAGGATGAATAAGTATGTGTGCGTGATAGCTGATTAATGTGTTCTATAAATTAGCAGACCTCTATTAAAAAAAAGTTGATCTACCACACTATCTAAGCTCCATCATCAGAACTCCTAAGAGGTAGAACTTAACACCACCTTAGATAATTTGTTAACAAAATACATAAAAATGATGCAAAATCCTCCCTTAACTTAATTATGAGAGAGCACTCTTAAAAAACTAACCTTAGGTGATACCTGACCCCTACTAGACTGAAACTTTTAAATCCACCACTGGATGGAAATTGTTTCAGAGATTGCAATACTACCGGTACATTAAGACATATACTTTGGGACTGCCCCAAAATTGCTCACATTTGGTCAGGAATATATGACACTTTAGAGAGATTATGGGGCACTAGATTAAATCAGAACGCAGTGGAGGCCCTGTTAGGTATCCCTATCACTGGTTTCTCCAAGGATGCTCAACTCCTTACCAATCAAGTTTTTTTAGCAGCTAGGAACACTATTGTTAAAACTTGGAAGCCGTCAATCCCCGAGTTCGAGGAGGTACAGAAAAATCATAAACACATTTACTCAATGTGCATGATCTCTAACTACAAAAAATGGGCTTCATGTTGGGACATGTGGGAATTTCGAATTGGTTGGTAGTATAGAAGGACAGTAACTCAAATACAGTCTTCAGAGACAATATAATTCAATGCTTCACCCCTCCCTCTCCCCCCTTTCCTCCTTTTTCTCTTTTCTCTTTTTTATTTTCTTTATGTTTTTTTACTCATTGGTTTAATCAAAGCTGGCATAATATAACATTGTCAGTATGATATCTACAGAAAAACGAAAAATATTGGGGAAAATAAACAAACACATTTTTTTTTTCTTTATTGGGTTGTCATTTGTATATAATGCATGTTGGACTTGTATTGTTTTGTTAATCTAAGAATGTTATTTCTCTTATTACCTTCAATAAAAACCATAAAAAAAAAAAGAAAAAGTTAATCTTCAATCAAAAACAGAGAAAATTATATAATAAATGAGAATGATATTCCAGGATAACAAACGCTCAGAATTGGCATGATATATTGTATTTGTCATTTATTTACTCTAATTTAAGTTATAGAGTGTCTGTACTACATTATAATGAGCTAATATTGTATATAGTGATTGTGGATTAAGGGCAATTATAGTATATTTATTATGAATCAAGATATATTGAGCTCAAATAAAGCAATACAATTACTTCCTATAAGGTTTCTATCCAATTGCCAACTAATCAACTATTAGATTGTGACCACTCTTACTACATTGACACCAATTTAAAATCTGTTTAAATGTATAAATGTGATACTGTACCTTTTATAGATACCCTGTCTGAAGGGTATTTCCAACTATAATTAATCAAACTAACATTTCAATTTGTAAATACCCTGATACTATGGCATGTGATATATGGTCTATTTGTATTTTAAGCTACTTACTTGCTTAAGTCACCTTATTTCAAATAAATGCATTTTGAGTAGTAACTTAAAAAATATATTAGACCTATCAGTAAATATACACTTACTTTTACTTGTCCTTAATCCATAATACACCATATATGACATTCTTATAAATGCTTAATAATCTTAAACACACAGATCACAATACAGGTTTTTACATTTCTATTGATCCCAGTGGTCTTTCTTTACAGAGGTTTGCTAAATATATTAAGCCGTATGTATGTTGATTTAATCATCTAACACTGCACACGCATTTCATCAAACAAACCTTATCACATCCACCCACACCCCATCTCATCCAATCACTTATATCACAACCCCAGCTTGTCATATCACTCACAATACATCATCCCTCACCACCACCATAGCTTTAATCTCATCACACACCTCTCACCTACTCACATCAAGTCACTACCATCTTCCCACATTATGTATTTATCAAATTGCACATTACTATCCATGTTTATCAAATTTACACACATACACACATCCATATTTACCACCTATATCTTCTCCCAAAAGTGCCAATTCTTTTGGGTGTTTTCTTGTATCACCATAGTTTTCTGACACCGAATAAATTCTCTATTTAACCTTTCTCCCTATCACCAACAAACTCGCAGCATATTTGAGTGAGCATTAATCTAATTTTTTATTATAGCATATAAAGCAATAAAATTAAATCAGGACTACTTGAAAGTAGGTAGTTAGTTGAGAGGGGATTATGGATGCTAGCAATAAATAGTTGATTCACCTGTACTTGTATATCATCTTAAGCCAGAGCTTATAAGTAGTGGTGTAAGATAGGCCTAGACAACTCTATTCATTTAGACATGCACAAGAACTGAATTTAAGATTATACTTTTTTATTAGTTTATAGTCAGATTATATTATTACCAGTGTAAAGTAGTTTGTATTTTAAAATTTGTTGTAGCTTTAAATAGCCTGTATGCCTTGAAAATACACAACTCATCCAGTTTATGTCAAATATGCTACGAGTTAACCTTTAAGTTTGGTATAAATCATATAAACTTTATTTTGTATCCGAAATCAGTAATAATAAATAAATACATAAATAAATAAATTGTGAACCTCTCATCTATGCAGTGTTACATGTGTCAGGCTACTGACTGGCTGCTTAAACGTTTCCTATGACAGGCCATTTACAGTTCCATTTATGTGAAGAGAGCCTAGGGATGATTCACCAGATTGATATATTTTCTTAACTAATATTCCTAGGGTTCAATTTTACCATCAGTTTTGTGACTAAACCCCACAGTCAAGAGTTCTCTAAAGCAAAGCCACCAGGAACTTAAAGCTTGGATGAAGATGTCTTTGCGGATGACAAGTGAACCCATAAGAAACCCTGCTCTTTGGATCTCTGGCACACTGTGTTCAAAATATTCAAGACTATTAAAATGGACATGAAAGTTGTGGGGACTGTGACATGATGATTTTTGTGTGTAGTGTAGTGTGGGTCATAATAATTAATGTTTGGGTTACTGTATCATGCACTGTAATATTATTATCTTACCTGTAACTAGCGGAGATACAGTTTCTGCCAGGATTGTTAGTGGGACAATAAAGAGTTATGCTTCTACAAGAATTTATATGGATATACGACCCTTGAGATAGGCCAGGCATACACTATCTCTGGCCTCAGATAGTCGTAAAAGTTGATAAGCTCACCAGATAGATAACCCCACCATTCCTGACAGCAGAGCAAAACCAGCTATAAATCTGGGGGGATGGTTTATTTTAGGATTGTTAAAATATCTGGTTTAATCATGAATAAATGTCAGTCTGTTTGACACTAAGAAATGGTGCATGTGTTATTTTTGTATACTAAAAAAGGGATCTGATTCTGCCTGCCCCTTCGGGAATGATGTCCTGATCTGAATTGAATTGCTGGGTGCTGATATTGAACACAAAAGTCCCGATCTAGAAGGAGAAAGTTGAGGTACAGTTGGCCCCTCAACTCTGGGGGTCGTAACAATAAGGTCTTGGTAGGGCAAGGCAGGAGACCAACTACATAGTGACCCAATTGTTGAACTCAGTCTGATCGGAAAAACCTAGTTCATGATCTAAATTTATCTAAGACTTAATCTGACATTTTTGCTTTAAGATTGAATAGATGGAAACTTCTGAAAGTGTACCAAAATACATTATTTGCTTAACGAATATTGCCAAAAAAAGATTTACTGACATTGAAAATTAATCTTGGATTCATGAAACACTTTGTCAAATTGATAGATGCAATGGTGGGGGTTTTCACTACCTGAAAATACATTTCTAAGAATAAGTAAGATTGAATTCAAAGCAGGATTACTTGTAGACCCTTGAAGCCTGCTGAATTAATTGGAAGGAGCAGAGTTTTCAGAAACTACAGGCAGAAAACTAAAAGGAACTGCTTGTGAGTTTTCCCAAAACCTACAAATTAATGGGGTGTAATATCACTAAAAATAAACTTATTAAACTCACAGCACAATTTTCTTGGAAAATTGTGGAGCAATCATTGATGACCACTTCTGCATTGCTACTTTGTCATGGTGAAGGGCCATTTGTATTTCAATTAAGTCATATAGGATCACCCAAGATGGGCAGGTCATAGTAGAGAGGTTAAAATCGCGGTCCACTGGATAAAAGAATGCAACCCACTCCAGCACTTTGCTAAGATAACCTTATGGATAATCACAACAAGAGACACAAAATTATGGCAGCTAAAGATGAGCCAACCAGGTCAGAAGAAGCCTACCACATAACTGGGGAAGAGCCGAGGGTGAATACAAGGAGCACCAGATTTAATTAAGTGGTTTTGTGAAAGTTAAGAGGACGCCTAGATGCTCGTGTTTTTGAAGGGGAAAGGAAAGTCTGCTGCTGCAAACAACAATTTAGCATAGATATCTGGAACATTAGAAATAGCAAACTGGGCATGGTCAAACATAAAATGACAAGATTAAACATTGATATTGTGGGAAATAGTGAACTCAAATTGACTGGAATGGGACATTTCATATCAGAAAACCACCAGATCTTCTACTTTGGTCAGGAATCCAACTGAATGGAGTAGCCATCATAATCAATCAAAGGATGGCCAAAGCAGTGCATGTTACAACCCAAGAAGTGATATAAAGATTTAAAGTCAAGCCATTTAACATCACAGTTATCCAAGTCTATGGCCCAAACATGGATGCTGAAGAGACTGAAGCTGTCCAGTTCTACAAATATATTCAACACCTCCTATATATATGACACTATATATATATATATATATATATATATATATATATATATATATACATATATATATATGAGTATGGAATGCTAAAATGCTTCCAACAGGCTAGGAGACAACTTTACACATGGACCTCATCAGATGGACAATATAGAAATCAAATTGACTATATACTTTGTAGCCAAATATGTATGAGCTCTATATAGTCGGTAAAAACTATATATGACTGCAGATCATGAGCTTTGTATTGACAAGTTATAAATTGACTGAGGAAAAGAGGGAAAATTATCAGATTAAGCACATACTCTTGATTATCCTATGAATATGCAGTGAATGTAAAGAATTAAATGGACTAGACATGAATAGATAGAATTCCTGAAAAAGTTTGGACAAAAGTGTGTGACATTGTTCTCAAAAAGCAACAAAGAATACCCCAAAAGAAAGAGACTAAGAAGGCAAACTGGCTGTCTGGTGAGGCTTTGGAGGTAGCCCAGGAAAAAGAAGTGATAGGAAGTGGAGATAGAAAACAATTGCCCAACTGACTGCAGATTTCCAGAGGGTATTCTCTTGAGAGATAAAAGAAAACATAATTGGAAAGTCAAGAGATCTCTTCAAGAAAATTGGATATTTTAAGGGATTATTTCATGTCAAAGTGGGCAAGATAAATATAAAATATCATAGAGACTTTACAGAAGAAGATCAGATAAAAAAGAGGTGGCAGGATATCTATAGCTGGTTTCAGACATCTTTGAGAATGAAGTGAAATGGGCCCTAAAAAGTCTAACAAGGTTGCAGGTGTTCTCAGTAGTAACATACGGATGTGAGAGCTGGACCATAAAAAAAAGTCTGAGTGCCATAGAATTTACATATTTGAATTGTGGTGTTGGAGAAAACTGCTTAGTGTCCCTTGAACTGCAAGTAGATCCAGTCACTCAATATTACAGGATATTAAGCTAAACTGTTCACTTGAAGGTTTGATAATGAGGCTAAAGCTCAAATATTTTGTTCATATCATGAGAAGACATGATTCCCAAGAGAAGACTCTGAGGCAGGTAAAAAATTAAGGCATGCAAAGAAGGGGGCGGCAGAGGCAGAGATGGATTGATACAATAAACATGAACTTGATTGAGCTCAAAGGGGCAGTGGCTGACAGATGTGCTGGGCGTGCCTCGATCCATAAGGTCACAGAGAGTCTGAAACAACTGAATGACTAAACAACAACAAATTATTGATGAGCATGGAGAATTTTTAGCTGTTACTGGGCAAATGTAATCCTAGTGTGCTGGTTGACTCGGTGGCAGAGCTAGAGAATAGAGGGCCCCCCCATGCTTTGGTATGGCTTGTTCTACAAGTCAATCCAGGAGGAAGCCTTTGGCAGAAATAGAAAATTAAAACTCCTTTGTATTTGACATCTATTGACTGAATGGATAACCAACTAAGGGGACACAGCTAATTGACTTATGTTCAATCAACAAGACGTCCTCCTAACTTTGTTTCATTGAACAAAGAAAAACAAACACTTTACTCTGCAGTTAGTTTGGCAATTTGAGGCCTAATAGGCTTAATAGGCTACTTTATTGTTATACTTAAAATACACTCTTTGAAGAGCTACAACTTGGCTAAATGTTTAAGAATGTAAAAATGTACAAAATACTTGAAATTGATCCTGTCGTAAAATAAATTTATATATAAAAGATACAAATGTAAAAGTGTTGTTCATTCTTTTGTTTATTTGCTTTCTAACCTCATTTGCCCATTATCAAGAATAGTTATTAAAATACCATATTTGGGAAAAATTGTCGCCAAGGATTTTTATTGTTATTTTTATAATGTTTAAGTCATTCATTTTTACAAATAAAATTATACACACAAGCACAAATTGTACATGCAAATATGTCCTTTAAAATAATACATCTCACCTCTGTGATAAATGAATCAGTGTAATGCAACACATACTATTTTGCATTTGCTTCGCCCTGATAGATATGTACCAGCCTAGTTGTTTATACATAATTATATATTTCAGCAGAACTCACTAGTTGGGACCATAAGATTTGCTTTATCTCTCAATCATAGTAATTATGCTTGGAAAATTCTGCAAAAATTGTAAATAACTACAGTTCATTGCACATTATCTAAGGATGTTGGAGATTAAAGCAGCTTTTCAGTTGATCACAGGTTTGCTGCCCACATAAACGTGTTTAACACTCCGTTTGTAAGTGGCATGAGCATCATATTTATATTCACTCAGGCTTTGATATTACAGATGGGCTATAACAAATTTTTATAGGCAGCAGGTAAACTAGGAATAGAAAGATTTTAGATGATCTACAGTTGCTGGATGGTCTCTACTGTACTGGACTGCTCTCAAGCCACTTGTCAATTTTGTGGCAAGGGAGCGTCCATGTACCATTTTTATATAGTTTTGCTAGACTGCAACCCTTCTTATCGCTTCTGAGGGTCCTAATCCTGCAGTTTTGGTTGTGTTTCCACCCTCACCTTGTTCTTTTTGGACGTCAAATCCCAGTGCACCAGGGCCAGGGACCTCCTTGTCAACCTGCTCCTGGCATTAGCCAAGCTGGCTATTTTTAAGTCCAGGATGTAGTGTTTGCCTGAGGAGAATACTATGGGAGGACATGTTCCGGGCACTGGTGTGTTCCTGTATCTGTGCAGAGTACCACATGGCTTTTTCCATTGGGATGTGTGAGTTTACCTTTAGTTTAGTTTTTGTTTTTAATTACTTTTAGAGTTTTTTCCCTCCCACCTGGTGGAGAAAAAGAGTACACTATCAGCTCCATTAAATTTGAAGCCCGTAGCGTCATCGGCACACCCGCAAAGGTTACAGGCTTGAAATTTGGCTACATTACAAAGCTATTAAATTGAACCATGCCGCGAGTTACGGGCCCTAGACACAGGCCTGTGAACCATTCTTGCACACGTTTCATGTGCAGCTGTGAACATGATCAATAAGTCAAACCCATAGTTATGGGTTTAGACAGAGCCAATGGCAAAATAGATTGTCATCATCCGAGGTTAGATATCAACGCCTTGCGGGTTTCAATTACGAGTTTCGATCGGACCCGCATTCCAGAAATATTGCAATATTAATAAATCAGTAAATATGATATTCTAGTCCATGCGAGTTCCATTATATGTATTAACACATTGATTGCCGGGATCGATATAACACGGAAATTAAACAGAAATAAAAGAATTGTATATTGCAGATTTTCGAGCTTGAGAATGTTGTGCTATTAATTTTAGCACCTAACATCACTTTCCCTTTAATTGAAAATACAGTAGTGTGTGTATATTTGCATTTACAGTGCTACGGATAGGACTTTAACCCCCTTGCGGGTCTTCTCTATTACCTGCCTCTCTCCCACCCTTTCCCTCCCCTATATCTCTCTCACCCTCTCCTACTGCACCCCCTGTATCTCGTTCCCACCCTCTCCTACTGCTCCCCCTATGTTTCTCCCCTCATGTCCCGCTCCCTCCCCTGTCTCTTTCCCACTGTTCCCTACCTTGTCCCTCGTGTCTTTCTCCCACCCTCTCCCACTGCTCTCCATGTGTCTCTCTCCCACCCTCTCCCACTCCTCCCCCCTCACAGCGCGCAGTGCGCGTCTAGCGCTTTGCATTGACGTGCAATGCATTAGCCTGCCATTCATGATTAGGATTGTATCACTTAAAAACTGTTTTTTTTGTCTGAGAACTTCATTCTGCTTATTTTGAAGTGACATGTTAAACACACATACAGGGCAAACAAAATAATATATTATTATTAAATTTGTGTCATGGAAAGGTGGGAAAAGCGAAATTGCCTACTATTATAACGAAGGACAGGACAAAAATGAAATACACAGCAGGACGTCTGACTAAGTTCCCCAATAAACCAGCCGCCCCTGAGTACAAAGTATCTAAAAGAAAGTAATTGTGTTACCTATAAGAAAAACAAGGGAAAATTCTATGTGTTTTTGACTTACAGTGCAGTGAACAAAATCTGCACTGCTAAAGGTTACTGGGGTGAAGCATTTGGAGTGTAGGGCAGGCCAGTGCTCCACCCGGTGCTATTGCAGGAACAAAGACTTAATTGGTGGAGGCCATGTTTTTTCCCCTGTGGCAGACAAGTTGTACGGGTACAGTGCTGGTTTATGTTGATGTTTATTTTCTTTATTACATTTAGTGTTTTCATTTTTCATTAAAAGAATTGCTGAAACTTTAACTGTGCCTTTGTACTGTCTCTCTGAGAGCTATTTTAATAGAGGAGAGGACATTATATATATATATATATATATATATATATATATATATATATATATAATGGTTGAAAAATTAGACTGCATTGTAAATTTAAAAAAAAGTGTATGCTGATCCCTGCTGGAGGTCCCCATTATTCACTGAAGGGGTGTTTACATTTCTGTAGGAAAAAAGTATTGTAGTTATCCTTGCAACCAGCTTCTGTTGCATTTTTATTATTATTATTATTATTATTATTATTATTATTATTATTATTAACTTGTATTTGTAACGCGCCAACATCTTCCGTGAGGCGCTGTACAGGAGAAAGAACCAGAGAAAAAATACAATTTTAACAATTGGCGTAAAATGGAGGGCCCCTATTTTGTATGGAAGGGTAGTTGTTTTTTCAGCTCCAATGATTTAACAAACCCCTCCCCCTCCCCTAATAAATAAGATAATCATAGCCCCTTAGGCTCCAAGCTAGCAGGACAAGATGGCACCCTCTAAACAAAAACAGATTATTCAAAAGGTTTTCTTGAAGACATGTTGTTATTTTCTTGGTGTATACAGCTGCTAATGTTGTTAATCTGTAACATACAAAACAAATGTGAAGTTTTTCCTGACCTAAACTTATCCTTTAAGATGAAGAAAGACAACGTTAAAAAGACGAATGATCTCTCCCTTATAAGCACTTTAAGAATAAGAGATTTGCCTGGAGACACTGCAATGTTTGCAGCTGAAACGGTGCCCAGTCTTGAAGAACATGTTAATAAGGTTTTACACGATCCATGCAGGTGCTTAGCAAGAGAGCTTTATTAAACTTAAGAACTAATAGAATTTAACTCCTTTATTGTGTTTCCAGAAATCCTTTAAACTGCAGAGATATCAATACAACTGCCAGTGATTTCAAATGAAATGCAAAACTTAAAGAAGAATAGAGGCTTATATACTGAGAGTGCTTTGTATGGAAAGAAATAGAGATACACCAAATATGGAGGGAGAAAACTGCTTTGTGCTGTCGAGGAGGGACATGCTCTCCACTCCAGAGAGTGTACAGTAGCCATTTGCCAACTAGTGATCTAGGGGTTCACTGAGCTTCACATAGAGTTGTATACACTTAGTTGTCAGTCAATGCATGTTAATAAATGACATAACCAGTTCTTATTTAACTATTGAAAAGTGTTCTCTCCTTCAACACATTTTAAAAGCAAGGGTTTAATGTACAACTCACAGTTGGAGATATGCCACTCCATAAACCTATGTATTCAAATTCCACCTGATATGTTTAATAAGTTAAGATCTGATATCTGGAGGTTTCTAGTTAACTTATGTAGTTAATATGAAAACTTTCAAGACTTCAGATTAAAGCAAATCTTGCTGTCTTGGCACAGAGTCTTTAATCACAGGCTGGTCTTCAGCATCCAGAAACCAATCAAATTATCATGTTTCATTATCTATTAATTAATTAAAGGACCAACAAAGACACCTTATGGACTCTGCATCAACAGCTGAAGGGTGGAACATTTGTTTACATGTTTTAAATTGGTCAAGAATTGACTTGACCTGCATAAATAAGTGCTGGAGTCTGTAGCGGTTACACATGCTATTATAGATTTACACTGCCTTCTAAGTGCTGTACCTTATGAACTAACACTTTGAACAAGTCACAAATATCAAAGTACTTTAACACTAGCACTTTATATTATAAATGCACAAAAAACATATAGACGAGACATCAGCAGATTTAAATCACATATAATAGTTGTCAAACTACGAAACGTTGTCAGCTGTGCGTGGTGCGTATGACTTGAGCGATGACCGCCAAAGGCGCTCATCGCTTGCGAGCCTCGTGAGACGAGGCATTAACGTAGAGCACTTAGGCCATGAGCGCCAAAGGCGCTCATCGCCTGCAAGCCTCGCAAAGCAAGCAGTTAACTCACAGCACTTAGGCGATTAGTTATTAATTAATTAGTTGTTAATTAATTATTAATCATCTATTCAATCATTTTTTTTATTGTTTTATTATTCATAAATCCAGAGGAAGGCAAACAGAAAAAAAAGCCCAAATGAAACTTAGCCAATCGTCTCAAAGGGGAAAAAATAATTCCTTCAGGACCCCAGATACTGGCGATCGGATTTCACACTGGATCAATACTTTCTCTCTAATTATCCAGAATAACCCTGAATTCCCTTTTGAATTAGAAATAAATCCAGTCAACTTTTAAAGTTATCTATCGAATCCGCTGTCACCACCTCCTCTGGTAGAGAATTCCACAGATAAACCACCCTTACTGTGAAGAACCGTTTTCTCTCGTTAAGGTGGAATCTTTTTACTTCTAACCTCAAGGGATGTCCTCTTGTCAGTTGAAAACCTTTTGACACAAAAAGATCCCTTGACAAATCTTTATACTGACCCTGGATGTATTTATATAAGGTAATCATATCTCCTCTTAGACGCCTTTTTTCTAGAGAAAATGTGTTTAATTTGGTTAGTCTTTCTTCATAACTTAGCCCCTCCATTCCCCTTATTAGTTTTGTTGCCCTCCTCTGGTGCCCAAAATTTTACTCCATATTCCAAATGAGGGTGTACTAAGGATTTGTATAGTGGCAGAATTATATTTGCTTCCCTTGCTTCTATACCCTTTGTGATACATGCTAATATTTTATTTGTCTTTGCAGCTGCTGCTTGGCTTTGAGCACTGTTACCTAGGTGCTTGTCCACAAATCCCTTTCAATATCTGATGCCCCCTAGATGTGCTCCATTAAAAATATAAATTGCATGGCTATTTTTCCTTCCTAGATGCATACCTTAACATTTATTAATATTAAATCTCATCTGCCATTTAGATGCCCATTCCTCAGTTTTATGTAAATCCCTTTGGAGGGAAAGCACATCATTATCTGATTTAATTACCTTGCACAACTTTGTGTCATCAGCGAAAATGGAGACACTACGTTCCATTCCCACCTCTAAGTCATTAATAAATATGTTAAAACTGAACCTTAATACTGAACCTTGAGGAACCCCACTTACCACATTAGTCCAATTGGAGTATGTTCCATTTACAACAACCCTTTGCTTCCTGTCTTTTAGCCAGCTCTCAATCCATGAGCAGATATTTACTGCAATTCCTGTATCCCTTAGTTTGCACAATAGTCTCCCATGTGGCACTGTATCAAAAGCATTTGCAAAATCCAAAAAGACTACATCCACTGTGTTGCCTTGATTCAGGTTCCTACTAAGCTCCTCATAGAAACTAATTATGGTAGATTTGTTTGACAGGACCTATCTGTCATAAATCCATATTGACTCCTACTTATAATCCTGTTCAAATAGACATATTCTTGTATATTATCCCTTACTAACCCTTCTAAAAGCTTCCCCACTACAAAAGTGCGGCTCACTTGTCTATAATTACCCAGATTTGCTCTTACTCCCTTTTTTAATATAGGTATCACATCTGCTTTTCTCCAGTCATCTGGTAGAGACCCTGTGTTGAGTGAATCTTGAAAAATGTAATATAATGGTTTGGCTATTTACAGAACCCAGTTCCCTTAGTACCCTTGGATGTATCCCATCAGGACCCGGGGCTTTATTAACATTTCTTTTTTCCAACCTCTTTTGGATTACTTCTTGCGTTAACCAATTATTCGGCAAAGGTAGTGTAGCCCCATTATGTTGCAGTGACCCAACCACGGCTACCTCCCTTGTGTATACCGAAGAAAAGAACCTATTTAGCTCATCTGCCTTTTCCTGGTCACTAATTATCAGACGGCCTGTGTCACATTGTAATGTTCCTATAGCTTCCTTCCTTGCCTTCTTCCCATTAATATACTTAAAAAATATTTTAGGGTTAGTCTTACTCTCCTTTGCAATACATTTTTAATTTTCTATTTTAGCCAGTCTAATCGTGCTTTTGCAAGCCTTGTTGATTTCCTTGTATTCCCGTAAAGCAGTCTCTGTCCCCTCTTGTTTGTATAATTGAAATGCCTGTTTTTTACTCCGTATCTTGATCTTTAAATCATTGTTAAGCCACATATGTTGTGATTTACTCCTTTTACTTTTATTCCCACTTGGTATATGCCGATGTGTATGTATATTTAGTAAGGATTTAAATGTTGTCCATTTATGTTCAGTGTTTTTACCTGCCAGTTCTCTGTCCCAGTCTATACTTTGTATTGCTGCCCTTAGACCGTTAAAATCTGCCCTTTTAAAATTAAGAGTTTTCGTTAGCCCCTTACAGTTTTCTTTTTTTAATTCAATCTCAAATGAGACTGTGTTATGATCATTGTTTCCCAAAGGTTGCCCTATTCCAACATTTGATACCATATCAATATTATTTGTGATAACTCAATCCAAAATAGCTTCATTTCTAGTAGGCTCCTGTATAACCTCGGCCAGATAATGATCCCTGAGTGTACTCAAGAACCTGCTCCCCTTAGCTGAGCTGCTGGTCTCATTTATCCAGTTTATTTCAGGGTAATTAAAATCAAGTCAAGAGAACTAGGATAGAGATGAAATTGGGTCAGTGACAGGGAAAGGTAGGTAAATTAAGGACAAGGGAAAGGCCCAAATGTAAAGGAGTGTGGCCTAGACGAGAGATAAAATGGTATTTCAGAATATGAGATAGACAATAAATATATATGAATTGAAACCAAGGCAGGCAGAGCCTTTCATGATCAGTCATGTGTGTTATTAACCATTTTTTTATCAAAGTTCTGTCTGCTGCATTTATTTACAAATGTGTTTCTTCCAAAGTATTATGATTGTCATATCTCCACGTGAGATCATGCAACACAATCCACAAGATATTGTGCTTGTGTCATATTAATGTATAATGAAAAGCAATGAGTTCTCCCTAATATATTGTGGTATAGGCACTCAAATACACTTGTGAGCGGACACATATTGAGTTTGTTAACAAGCCGGCCAGTCACAATACACAGCCTTCTTTGTACACAATATGGGGCACTAGTTGCAATGGAGCTCTGCGCTTGTTAAACACATTACAATAGTAATAAGTTTGAGGCTGACCATGTTGGTTACAATATTGTCTCTGTCTTAACACACTCCCTTAACTGCTCATCATAATTAATATCTGGCTTTTAACCTTTTTTATACCTTTGTTATTCCTTGCAAAATAACATTTTCAGTACTAATCATTAGCATTTTTTTTTACTTTTATATGGATTACAGTTAAAAAAAAATATTTACAAAATCACTATTTTCCTTAATTACTGTGTCCCATTAACTCTTTTTATATTATTATAAATCACTACTCATAAAGAACCCTAATTATAATCATGCAATAGGGTTTAATTTGTTTATTAATTTATTAGCAAAACCAGTACATCAGTAATTTAATAAAAATGTTAAATGTAATTTTAAGAAATTTAAATCTGAACCTTATTGTAATGCATTGTAATAGCAGACATACCCTCATTATGTGCCAAGGGGGTTTGACCATATCTGGAGGATTGCCTCTCTCAGTGTAATGGTCATTACAATAATAATACCTAAGAATGGGTGGAGAAAATCAGATCTGCCTAAGTCTGAAATGTTATTGCTAATCAACTTTTAATAAACAAATGCCATCATATTGTATGACCACTGGTGTGGCCTTCTGAATATATAGCAAGACATACAGCAACAATAGAGTCTTTTGAGAAACCATAGCACATAACATTGGTATAAGGAAGGAGTCTTCAACCTTTTAATAGTTACCACCCACTTTTGATGGTAAAATTTCCTTATCGCCCACCGGTGCCACAGTAACTCAATTTACCCTCTATCATTTCTGGTTCCATAAATCATATGACCCTAGCTATGTATCGCCTTGTACTAGATAAGTGATCCGGTCCTGATACGGTCCCTGGGCTCTCTGACCAGCTCTCCAACCAGCCAAGCGTTGTGCTTACCCTGTAACCCACCATTAAAGCTTGAACTGACCACTAATAGGCGGTAGGGACCACTGGTATTAGGTATATGTAACCTTTAATGCCAAGAACATATCACATTAATATGTAGAACATATAAAAAAATGATATTGTATTTTAATTCCATTGCATGTTTGCAGCTCCTGGTTTTAATTCCATAAAATATGTTGTAATGTCTAAAACTGGTTCTTTTTAAGTGCATGACTTCTAATTTGGGAGTTCCACTTACCTGGAAATGCATAATGTGATACCATCAGTTATATGGCTTCCAAAAATATCATTGAGGACTTGCTCCTCTTGCACTTCTTCGTATTAATCACTATTTTAATAATGCCTGTCTTCTTATATTAAATAAGTACAACCTTCAGGTGCATCAGTAATGATGTATCCAGTTTTATATTTAAAACAGGTAACCTACTTTCCTCAAATACATGGATATATTGCTTATTCACTTCGCCCTGCCACTGTTCTGATTGCACCTCACTAATTAGGTCTGGTTTTTATTCCAGTTATGTAAATTAGATGCATATCTGTAAAATGATTATGATTGGTGTTTCTGGGTAAAAAAATAAAATAATTGCTGGACACTGACATGCTAGGGATTGTTAAGCTCCTGGTTGACTTCAAATATATTTTCTAAATTGATCATTATAAAAGTTTATTATATTGCAAAGAAGGGGCCCTATCCGTAAACCATGCTGCGGCACGTAGCATTACCGGTCATTAACATGATACATAATTCAAACCCGTAGTTATGGGTTTAGACGAATCCAGTAGTAAAAGAGAGCGCCATCATTACGTCACTAAAATATGGAGGTTACATTTCAATCACTTAACTTTTGAAGTCTTGAGTTGCGATCGGATCTGCGTTCTAGGAATAATGCAAAATGAAAAAATCAATAAATATAATATTCTAGTCAATGCGAGTTCTATTATATGTATTAACACATTGATTGCCAAGGTCAATATAACATAGAAATTAATCATGAAAACGTATATTTTTTATTGCAGATTTGCGAGCTTAAGAATGTGGTGCTATTCATTTTAATACCTTTCATCGCTTTCCCAGTAATTTAAAATACGGTAGTGTGATTATATTTGCTTTTAGAGTGCTATGGACAGGTGATAACCGCCTTGTGGGTGCTTTCTAGTACCAGTAGGATTTTTGGAAACATTTGACATTTACGGGTGTGAAAACAATTGCGGCTTGAGGACTTGTAGCAATTTAATAGCGATTTGCGATTGCAAAATTTACGGGATTGAAAGATCAAAGGCTTAGCTGGGTTGGAGTTCTGATTTTGGCAACCGCATTTTTTTTCCAGCCCATAACCTGCAGATGGTTTGCGGGTAGCTAAAAGAGGCCAATTTAATAGCGGTAACCTTTGTGTGCACCTTTACAGGCTTCAGGAACTTCAATTTGTCTAATTTAATAGGGATCAAGGTTTGTTACGTTTACTCTTTCATGCTAGTCGGTTGAAGTATCACTGGCAGTTGGATATGAATATCTAATATTTCAGTTGATGTGTTTTTGCACCCACTTGTTTTTGCACCCACTCATCCCTGGGTGCCATGCTCTGTATTCTCATATGGTTTGCACCATCTCTGTGTACAGACAATGTTTTAAGCACCATCCTAGAGCAGTGGACGTTGTGGTCAAAACAGAGTGAGTTATTCTAGAACGTGAGGGTGCTGAAGAATGTGCAACTTGCTTCCATTTTGTAGCAAACTTTCACCAAATGCTGACACTGATTTGAATCCACAGTTGTACCAAAGCCAAGAAGTCTCATTTTTGGTGCTATACTGTTGTTTGTACTGTTGAATGAATCCCCCTAGCTCAAACTTCCTTATTTGGTAACCAGATATGGGGCATTTAAGTCAAGAGGAGGTACCAGCTGGACCAGCCAATGAAAGGGTCCCACCGGTTAGGTCCTCTCTTCTGCTGGCATTTGTGTATTGGAGCAAGGGATTGCCTAGGGACCTGAGAAAGATGGCAGTTATTAAGTAACTCTTAGCACTGAATAGGAAATAGAGAAGTATTAGGTATCCACAATGTTAGGATAATGTTCTGCTCCCATTCCTCTGAGCTCATGAGCCAAACAGCACTTTGTCCCATGCAGAAAGCTAAAGTTCATTTTGTAACAGTCACTATTGCCATGGCAGCCTGCAACATCACAACACCTCACCTCAAGAATCTCCCCCATCAAGGCTGTCGTCACATAGGGTGGTCAATATTCTACAGTTATTGTTTGTTTATTTCATAGTGAGATTTAGTACGTTATGTAACTATGAAAGATATGCTAGATCATCCACCCCACTCAACAAAGCATTTCTGTCTTCTTTTTCATAATCCCTATAATTATATTTCTCCTTTAGTTCCTTTACCACTTGTCTTGACACCTTTTCATTCAGGGTGTTATCCAAGATGGCGCCATAGCTCTACTTAGTGTTTTGGAGGGTGTTAGAGCAGCAGAACAAAAAAGGTAAACCAGATAATAAAACATTGCTAAAAATTCTCAAGCTATAACATATTACTGTAACCAGATGACCAATGACTGGTTTGGCTAGTATGGGCATCACATTTCCCTAAACAAGAACACTAGGAATGAAGATTCAGAAAAAAACATGGAATTTGAGATTCACTTGGACAATTCTTAAGGCACAATAGTATGACATATTTTTTTTTGAAAACTACCATATTTTTGCGTGCAAGAGACTATATTTTTTACCCAAATTTTTAAGTTTAAAATAGAGGGTCGTCTTATACACGGAATACACCACCAGAGCAAGCAGGAAAACTGCAAGTGGCCACTAGGTTACGCTGTCGCTGTTTGAACTGGAGCCATTACTGTAACTTCACAGAGTACTGTAGTAACAGTTTATTGAGCACTAGCCCATAACATTTCAGAAAATAAAAAAGATTGTCTAAATAAATCAGTAAACTTGTTTTGGTTTTGAATATTTAATAAAATATCAAAGTTGTTTTTTTTTTGGTGTTAAAATATGTATTTCTTAATTTTGGGCTCAAAAAATAGGGGTCGTCTTATACATGGGGCTGTCTTATACATGGGAGTATCTTATACACAGAAAAATACAGTACTTTTATGCTATGAAAATAAAGGACCACATACAATGATCTTTTATTTTTTTTTGAATAATTAAACTTGATAATTCGTAAAATGTTTTTAGAAAATACAAGAATAAACACAACCTTTAAATTTTTCACATTTATATGCAAGATTCCATTGTTTTAATTGGCGCCTTCTTCTTGTAATTTCTGTTTCAACAAGGTGTTTGCTTGTAAACTAATGTGTTTTCCATTAGACCTTATAAACTGCAGATGTATCTGCTGCATTCCCATTGTGCAGATGCAAACATCCTGTGTATTCAACATCTCCTCCCACACCAGGAAGTAGATCCCTGGAAACTTTGGCCCCTATTCAGTTGGCCAAACTGTAGTCACACGAGCCCATAATGGAGCCTGTAAACGTTACTGACATTTAATTGGCTTCTTTTAGCTTCCCGCGATCGATTTGCGAGTTCCCTGCTCAAAATCCCTGTGGTTGGCAAAATATTAACTCTATCCTATCTATTCCTTTGATGTTTCAAGCTCAAAATTGTTAAAAAATGCTGAAGATGCAAAATCAATATTGAACTGTAACAATTCAACAAGCCCGCAATTGCCTTCAAACCCGTAAATGGCAAATGTAGCAAAAACTTTTATGAGTACAAGAGAGGACTCCCAAGGGGGTTAAACACCTGTTTGTAACAACCAAATAAAAAAACACTAATGTACTTACAAATACTTGGAAAGCAATGAAAGACAATAGAATGAATTGCACAAAAGTCTCAAGCTCGCAAATCTGAAATGCAAAATTATTTTCTTCACGTTTTATTTTCGTGTTATATCGATCCCAGGAATCAAGTTAATACATATCAGGCCACCCACATGGACTAGAACATTTTCTTGATTCATTTTTATTGATTTCTACAGTGCTGGATTGCGAGTATGATCCCATATTGTACCTATAAACACTATTTATTTGTAACCTAAACTCCATGTTTTACTGATGTCATGATGACGGTCTCATTTACTATTGGCTCTGTCTAAATTGTAACTTACAGGCTTGCTTCATTGATCATGTTCAGTCCCTGAAATGCTACGTACAGGTTTATGGCTTAGAGTTTAAGCCCTGTAATTGCGGGTTTGTTCAAATAAAAACCTCTGTAACTATTGCAAATTTCTAACCTGCACATATACAGCCTATATGACGGTAAATACAGGCTTGGAATTAAATGGGGGCCTATATTAGCTGTATTTGTTTAAATTATTAAAAAACAATGCCTATTTTAAAGTATAGTCCTTTAAAATGGACTATTGTATTGTTTTCACCAGTGTGGTCTATTAAACAAGAACCCATTATTGACCAGTTATTTACTGGTCAAGTTATCAAGGGATCTATGGTCATAAAAGATAGCAATGTAATCATTCTCTTACATTTTTTATTAAATTAGGAGATTGAATTTGAGGGATAATACATGGATGTTGTGCCCTGGATGGAAACTTCTTGATAGAGAACATGTTTTGTTGAGAAAGACACCATGTGAATAATTCTGATTAGAATTTTATCACCATAAAACCCTAACGGCAGTACAAGTATTACATGATATTTTATTCTTTTTTTTAGAGATAGTCTGTTGGAATTAAATGTACCTTTTCTATCCAATAAGTTTATACCTACATACATAAGAATACTAATATTAGCATTAAAATCTAAACTAAATATAAGAATAATTTAAGAATACTGCAGCATAATCATTGTAGTAAAAATAAGGCATTGAGAGTACTGGTATAAATAAAGTCTGAAATCATATTTATTGTTTTAACAAATTGTGAAATTTTGTAGGTAACAAATAAATTAGCACTGGCTCTACTAGAGCACCATCTACTGTATTTAACCTTTACCAACAAGCTAAATAATTACATTTAGTCAAGTCGCATTTTGGAGTTCAGATATCCATCTTCAATATATAGTTATTGATACTTACCCACGTGAAGTTGATAACAGCAGTGGCTTTGTAGAAAAAGTCACTGGATCATGATCTTTTTTCACTCACCTTGATGGGGGAGAGATACTCTTCAGGTGTAAATTCATATAATCTTTAAAATACCTTTTTCTTTTTTTTTTATACATTTACTGTATATCTCTAATCTACAACTTGAAAGTGCTCACTATGAAGACTACAAAATATTATTTCAGTCGTTTTTTTAAGCCTGTTTGGTACAAAAGAAGATATTGGAAAAGTACAGTGTATTTGCTGAATATTTCCAAAGAAGAAAACAGAGGATTTTTTTCTCTTTTTTATTCTTCATTAATCGAACAATGGGGATAAGAGAACTAATTTATACACTTGTGTGTGTTGATTAACCTTCATACGTTTTTCTCTTCAGATCTTTTATTGAGATAATAAAGAGACAATAAATGAATGCACATATTAATATTATAAACACTGAAAATAATGGAAAATATAAAGGAAGCAAGGACAAAGCAATAAAATGGAGAGAAATGTGAGTGACCTTAAAGGCAGTTGTAAAAAAACAATCAACAGATGGGAAGACAAAGACATGAACAAATATTTTCTAATGCACAAAAATAGTTTAAAAGGAAAATTAATGGACATAGTTTTCTCAGTCAGAGATTTTTGTTTGACTATAAAGTATTTTTAAGAGGTTGTATAAATTGTCCTAATATAATAATGAAAATAAAATGACCTCATATGGTGTTTGTCACAAAGTGAGTTGTATCCAAGAAGATCTGACCCTTTCACCATCAAGGTCCAAGACGCCATTCCAACTGAGCCAGAGACTATTTAAACCTGAACTAGATCTCACATTCAAGTTCATACTGATCTTCAAAGAAAAATATTTTTAATACAGGAGTATTAGTTCTGGCTCTGTACCACATTAACCCTCTTAGAGTTAGTGGCAAGTTGAGCTCTTTTTAATTTGCTGACATTTTTAAAGCTCAAATATAAAAAAACGTTTATTAATTAATTTATGTATAAAATATTTCACTATTTTTATTGTCCTTCAGCAAATTAAAAAAATATTGAAATTGAATTTGCCACTTAAAGGATTTAATCAATTCCCAAAGTATAGCTAATAAAATAAACTACTACAAATACAAAATTAAAAATAAAGCACCAATCAAGAATACCATAAAATTATAAAAACTTCTGATCTTCAGATAAATTCATGTCAGTAAAAGACCAGAACATTAATTTAATTTGAAGCTGAATATCCATACCAACTTCCTTACAGAGATGAATGTTGTCATCAGTAGGTCCTTAGAGAATTTATTAGAAAAAAATATTGGATTCCTTGTATAGTTTCTCTAGCAGAAATCTGGCACAAGTTTGTAATAAATGCCAAGTTACAACACCTGGTACACACAACAAACCCATGGAAATGTCTGATTTGCCTAAAGCATAATGATTAGTATTCCTGCTACTCTGTGGTAGATATTATTAATGCAAGTTCCTCAGTACCAGTTATACTTGTCTTGGACAACATTTTTTTTATTACTTGGAACAACTCCAGACAAAAGTCCTGACTTTCCATGCTTTAAAGGTTATCAATTCAAAATCTTTGTCTTTTATCTGAAATAAAAGCTGAGGCACATTATTTATCTATGGCAAGTTTCTTAGCGTAACAGCAGAAAAGTCTAAGCCAGAGCAACAAAACCTGTATTATATTAAATCATGGTCCATACCTGCTGATACTCATTGGAATATACTAGCTCTTCTTTATCAGGTCCACCTCTCTGCTATGACCTGCCCATCTTGGGTGACAATACATGGTATAGCTCACAGCTTCATTGAGATACACAAGCCCCTTCACCATGACAAGGTAGCGATCCAGAAGGGGATATATATATATATATAAAATATGTAAATAGTACATTTGTGTTAACATTTAAATGTCTAAAACAAACTAAAAACAGAATTCTGAGAAATACAGTTATTACACTGCATTCTGGGAAGCTGAGCTGGGACATGCAAATGTGCCCACAAATGTTTCATTGTTCAATCCATAACCATTTTAAACATGGCTTCCTTTAAGCTTATGCCCGCTGCATTACACAGCTTATTTGCAAAGCCAAGGTTGGATTTTAACACAAGCTTGGAATCCTACCCACGGACAGTCGTTTGAAGGTTACTGGCTATCATCAGCATGGAGTGGGATCCCACATTGTGTTGTGGACCTTATGAGTAGGCAGTTCATAACAACAATCATTTAATATATGGTGGGCAAAAGAGCAATAAAAGCCTCCACCGTAGTACATCTGTGTTCACAACTGAATGTCTAAAACAAGTTAAAAAAACAGTTTCAAGCTCAGAATTCTATGAAATACAGTTATTACACTGCACTCTTTAATATTACCAAGTTGTGCTTTATTGTCCTTTCTGCATCACTACCTTGTGATGAAAACAGACTTGTGTTTCAGTGATACGGTCCATATGGCCACGAGAGTCAGACACGCCTGAAGGACTGAACAACAACATGCATTAGAGTAGATCTAGATAATACTTACCAATCCAAGGATAGCTACCCACTCAGTATAAACACAAAACCTGATAAGAAATTCAATATTGTGCATCATAATAAGGTCTAATCCTCAAATGGTGAATTCAAAATCTACAAATAAGCATCATTTGACAAATATCGGCCACATCCATACTGTTCAATTCATTTTAAAATCTTTCTTTTTACAATTCCTTATAAAATATATTATGAAGGATTTCTTATAATCACATAGTTTGTATCACATCACATAAATGTTCTCATTAATACTCGTGAACAGTTGATGAAATAACAGAATATTCTTTTGTGTGAAAGAACCTTGCTTTTAAACAATACAAAAACAATATTGTCTTAATAATGTCACAACCCAGATTTTGGAGCTCCTACTTCTCCTACTTTAGCTTATAAGAGCAATTTGCAGGTTGTGACTTTTATAGTCATCCCGGCAGACAGCATCTCAAATCAGACCATCGTTCATGGAGAAACAGGACCAACAACACCTTTGGTAAGTGTAGAAGCAGAATGAGCCTTTATTCTGGCAACAATGCCACATATTTAAATCATTGATTAAATCAATCAGATTGCAGACAATCAGAAGGCGCAGATGCTTTGAGCCAATCAGTATGGAATATACCCCACAGGGGTGTATCTCATTCTGATTGGCTGAAGGCAATAGCACCTTCTGATTGGTTTATAAATTATTGACAGTTACATCCAGATTGGGATATGGGGTGTACCTCATTTTCAATACTTTCACGTAACTGCCCCAAATTGAATGAGGTCCTTAGTGTCTACCTAAAACCCTCCTCTTACAAGCTCCCCCAGGCCTCATATTTCCTTCTACTGGCACCCTATAACTCTGACCCTGCCCCCAGAGGATTCAGGAAATATAGTTTATTATATTCCTCTTGGAAAACCTGTCATTTTGATAGTACACATAGCTGGGTACCACCCATACATCACATATAGACAAGTATAATCTGTCTAACAGAAAGGATGGCTTACAGCAAAACAACATTATTGTGTGGCCAATATTAAACACCTCATGCCAATAGGGCAATAACAGTCCATAGTTCAAAAAGTTCCGGGGGGCCTTCTGGGCATGACAAATAATATGCATTAATTGGGCACTGTAGCACTCCAACACAGTACAGTATATAGTAGTCTGCAGTAAGCTAAGCATCTTTCCAATATACTTTGTTTAATAAATAAAATATTGCATGTAAATTTAAATGTACAGCACACATGCCATACACTAGGCTCATATTATCCATATACTTTTAGGTTACTCTAAGCACACATACTAATGAGGAATGCTCTAGGCATACCCCTTCATGTTACTCTGAGCACATATACTAAGCATCTATTCTGAGTAATAATTGAAGCCAGAATTTTTTCCTAATAAATTTACAACTCCGGAAAGTGCCAAAATGGCAGGTCTGAAAAGCTTTTTCTTGAACACAGGAAAAACGACAGGAGATGAGATATGTGCAAGAATTATAGCAATCAATGCCAATGTAATATTCTCAGTAGTTCACCAAAAAAATAGATTGTTCAGAATCATCCAAAGAAAAATCCTTTTGTGAATGTGTCCTTTTTATGTTAGTTTGACACGATATCTGAAGTGATTGTTATTTCATCAATCCATATTATTCTTCTTCTCAGGATGTAATCTGTTCTTTATTCTGCGATAGTGCATTATCACTGACAGAAATAGAGTCGATACAGGTTGAGTTGGCAGTAAAGCAATAGGGAAGGAGGAGAATATAGCTAGTGACCAGGGAACAGCAGATAATCAGATTGAGTGATAGTTAATGATGTTATGCCGAAGAAAACTACGATCCCATTAACAGAAGTCAAAAATAAGTTAGGAACAACATAAGCTCAGTTAGCCGGTCAATCAGAGTGTTCTGAAAAGGCTGAAGAAGTGAGTACAAATAATTATGCTTGATTGGACTCAGTTAAGTGGGAGCAGTCAAGATGCTCTAGTAAATCAATACTTTAAGCAATAATAAAAAGTGCACAACAGGTTTTGGATGTGAACAATATAGACCTTGAAAACGTTTTTTCAAAATATTTTTCGCAGACAGACCCAACATAAATATACATACAAACAATAGCATACACTTGATAGACAAATAAAATATATATTATAATGTTATAATGATATGTTATAATGTTATAATTACATATGTTCAAGAAAAATAACTTGGTGAACAGTAGAAAACCATCTCAACTAAACTGATACAAGTGAGGTGCAAGTAGCATGCAAAAACTCAATCATATACAAAATGACCGACAATGTTTGCTTTCTACAGTTTATACCTCTGAATAAAATGCTTTTTGTGTAACTTCCAAAGATAAAACTGCTGTAATTTGCAAAAGAAATGCTATATTTTTTTTTTTATATATTAACTGTAAAAATGATTGTATGGAGTTAAATGAAGAAGTACAAGACAGGGAACTGTAAAGGAGATATTAAGCACTTGTTCCTAAGTCATGGTTTCTCCAGGCAAAACAAATAAACCAGAGCATAAATAGGCCAATAGTTGAAATAAAACACAAAAATAAAAAAGCATTAGGTAAGTGCCTTGGGGCAATTTATTTTTTTATTGCTTTTTTATTTTATTTGGATTTGAGGAAGTGCAACAAAGTTATAAGTGTCCAACACAATGTTCTATAATTCCATTATTATCAATACATTTAATTTCAATACATTTTGCAATATCTACAAGGTGACTAAATGAAAGTATATAAGGTACTACCGTATATGTTATAAAGAGTTGTCTACCTTAGATATGTGTGATAACATATATATTACATTACTAAATTCCCCAAATTGAAATTTCTCCAGGTCTTATGTTGTCCTTTGGAGGCAATTTATCAAACTGGGGTGTTCTGTGAGGTCAGGATATGCATTTGGCAACAACGTAGCGGTCCCAGGTCAAAGAGCACATTCCAGATTTGAAGTCATGTTTCTGGAAGGTGTGCCTCACAATATTTAGATTTTTCAGGTTAGAAAAGCAACAATGATTAGAGGTCAACACAAGCTGTAGGAGAAAACGAAACGACGAAGGTAAATATTTCTTACACTGCTCTTATTTTTTAGGTTATTTCTTTATTTTATAAGGGACTTTGATATTACGTTGTACAATCCCTGGAACTATTAACAAACTAAAATAAATCTTAGTAATATTTTTTAGACTATTGTGATTAAAGTGTGTGATAGGGGTTCTAGCCGCATCAATATCTAAGGTAACTGAAGGCCATTAATGCTTTAAATTAATAAATTATTTCATTTAATCTCACATGTTCAAATCATGTTGTACAAACCTTCATCATTTTGGTTACAAAGGATATTGGAAATCTGTGAAGAAGCTGGGTTAAAAATAGGGTTAGATATGTGTCTTCAGATGGCTACAAAATTACTAAAAGGCATATCTACGTTTCCTTGGATTATGAATGTATCTGTTAGAGGAAAATCAGTAGTGTATGCAAACATTTTTTGCATGAAAGAATACCAAAATAAACATTTACAAACTCACCCTGGTTTTTGCTAAATCTTTTCAGTTTGTAAGCTGTAGCATTTTTTAGTTGACACCCCTGAAAATCCCTTCTAAGTTTAGTATAACATTGATCATTCATTTTGGCCAATCAGAAGAAAGGAGAGGTTAGCTGATATATTTGTATCATACTCCAGGGTTCCTTTGTTGCAAAACAGCCTGTGATATGTAGTCTCTCTCTCTCTAACACTTTTGGTCTGATTCAGCTGTGAGCTCAGACCCCACCCAACCATGTGATTCCATCCAGCAGCAGTTACTTCTTGTAATTTCTACCAGAAAGGTCAAACACTGTACCTGGTTGCTTTCCTCTCTGTACTTGGTTATGTAAGCTTCCTGTGGGTGTGCAAAGCTGGATTTTACTTTCCTGCATTTAACTTTGTAAGTACACTGAGCTTTTCTATATACCACATATTTTTCTGATAATCACTGCCTGTTTCTTACCAAACATTTGAAACCCAGGAAACCTATATACATATTTAATCATAATGAACTAATAGTTCAGCTGACCGATGAAGGTGCACAAGTGCATGGGAAGAATAATAAAACATTTTATTAAACGTGGCTTAGAAAATGAGAAAAGGTCTTTACATTTTTTTTTTTTAAAAAGGACATCCAGATGTGTTTTTTAATTCATCTTCTAAAATACATAAAAATGCAAAGCAACCCGTAAAGCAACCCTGCAGGTTACAAGTGAAAAACCCTATGGGACGTTGAAATTTGAACTCCGCAGCCGGAAATCCTTTGATCTGTCAAGTCTGTAACGTTTACGTTCGAAAATCGATATTAAAATGCTACGAATCCACTGGCGTCGAAACCTGTAACCCGCAAATGGAGCCAAAAAGCCAATGGGTGCTAGAAAGTACCCGCAAGGGGGTTAAAGTCCTATCCGTAGTACTGTAAATGCAAATATACAGACAATACTGTATTTTCAATTAAGGGAAAGTGATGTTAGGTATTAAAATTAATAGCTAAACATTCTCAAGCTCGCAAATCTGCAATATAAAATAGTTTTATTTCTGTTTAATTTCCGTGTTATATCGATCCTGGCAATCAATGTGTTAATACATATAATGGAACTTGCAAGGGCTAGAATATCATATTTACTGATTTATTAATATTACATTATTTCTGGAATGTGGGTTCGATCAAAACTTGTAATTGAAACCCGTAAGGCTTTGAAATCTAACCTACATTTTTCAGTGACTTAATGATGACGATCTCATTTGACATTGTCTCCGTCTAAACCGGTAACTACGGGTTTGACTAACTGATCATGCTCACAGTCGTACATGCAACGTGCACAAGAATGGTTTATCGGTTTGCATCTACGGCACGTAGCTTGCGGCCTGGTTCAATGTAATAGCTATGTAACGCAGCTGAATTTCAAGGCCGCAGCCTTTGTGGGTGTGCCAGGCTTCATATTTAATAGGGCTGTGTGACAGGTTGTTTTTCCCTTTAGCTATCACATATAATAGTTGTCAAACTGCGATTCGTTGTCACGTTTGCGAGCCTTGCGTAGCAAGTCGAGCAGTTGAGGCATTGAAACTTGGAGCACTTAGGCTTTGAGAGCCAAAGGCGCTCATCGCCGCAGTTGAGGTATTGAAACTCGGAGCACTTAGGAAGAAATGAGCCCCAAAGGCGCTCCTGCGAGCCTCGCGAGGCGAGCCGTTGACACCTTGAAAAACGCAGGACTTAGGCAGAAATGAGCCCCAAAGGTGCTCCTGCGAGACTCACAAAGCGAGGCAAGCAGTTGAGGAATTGAGGAACGCGGGACTTAGCCTCCAAGCAGTTAGGAAACGCAGGATTGCCTTAGGCTGCAAGCAGGTGAGGAATGAATGCAGGACTTAGAAAAAAAAATTGCGAGAACAGAAAAATGGTCAAACCCGCAAATCGAAAAACTCGTAAAACACAAAAAATAAAATAAAAACACAATTTCACACAGCACGGGGGGACAGCCAGGACGTCTGGGAGTGAGGTTGCATGCAAATTAAGTCAGAATTTGCAGAGTTTCGGGACTCGAAGATCGGCTAAGGGAGAACAAATGAAAACGAGGCTAAACAACCCCGAAGCGCAAAAAATACCGCCAAGCACGTACGAGTTTTACCCAGGAACATACGAGGTACAAAATACACTATTAGGAAGGACGGAAAATGCTTGCAAGCTGCTTAACACATAGACAATGTCGCCATTTTACAACACTAACTTGCAACTAATAACATTACGAATCTAAAATGGCGCTTTATCCGACTAAACAAACATTTTTTTTTTTACATTTTACACAGATCATGATGGACAGATTCTTACCCTTACTGATCGCTCCCTCTGCACTGACTGCCTCTATACACCAGTGATGGGTTTGTACACTCAATCACAGATTAGAAGAAAGTTGATTAAAACACTATCCACTATGTGTACAATATCAAAGTATCCCATGTACGCCAGGAGACTTGTTCTCCCTTGTAATTACTCAGTGAACAGTGTTTGTGCCATTGCCCACATAAAATGGGACCCATTTAGGTGTATGTGCACTGTTCTCAGGCAGCTTTCAGTACATAAGTAAAATAAGAAAAATTGATAATTACAAATGTCTATGAGTGATAAAAATGTGTTGCATCAACATTTGTGATAATTGGTATGTTTATAATTGTGATAAGTTAACATTTTATCCCAATAAGACAGTATCAAATGCAATATCACAATATTCTCACTCAATGTGAATAAATTGAGACATTATATACAAAAACTATTAAAAGTTCAATGAATAAAGAATTCATATAATTTTGATAAACTACAGAAAAAAAAAGTGTTCTCAATCACATAAATTTTCAAATGTTGAATATATTTTTTGTTCTTTCCTCAAACAAAAGTTATATAGTAAATGTCAATCAAAAGGAAAGAAAACAGTGGAAACAGTTACAAAGTTACATAGTAATTGAGGTTGAAAAAATACTTTTGGTCCATCAAGGGCAACATTCTAAGATCTCCCCTTATCTACAGTATTCAGATTCATTATCAGTTGTTAATTGATCCAGAAGAGGGCAAACAGAAAAAAAAATCAAGTGAAACTCTGACAATTGTTTCAAAAGGGAAAAAAAATCATTCCTTTCTGATCCCAGATACCGGTGATCTAATTCCTCCCTGGATCAATACTCCCTCTCTAATTAACCAGCATAACCCTAAATGCCCTTTTCATTTAGAAATATATCACATTTCTTTTTAAAGTTATTTATCGAATCCGCTGTCACCACCTCCACCCTTTTCTTTCTTTAAGGTGGAATCTTTTTACTTCTAAACTCAAAGGATGTCTTTTGTCCGCTTGACACAAAAAGTTCACTTGACAAAGCTTTATATTGGCCCTGGATATATTTATATAAGGTAATCATATCCCATCTAAGACGCCTTTTTTCTAGAGAAAATACGTCTAATTTGGTTAGTCTTTCTTCATAACTTATTAGTTTTGTTGCCCTTCTCTGTACTTTTTCCAGCTCTAAAATTTCCTTTTTATTAAGTGGTGCACAAAATTGTACTCCATATTCCAAATTAGGGCGTACTAGGGATTTGTATAGTGGCAGAATTATATTTGCTTCCCTTGACTCTATACCCTTCTTAATACATGATAATATTTTACTTGCCTTTGCAGATGCTGCTTGGCATTGAGCACTGCTACCTAGGTGATTGTCCACAAACACTGTCAAACCTCTTTCAATATCTGATACCCCATAGATTTACTACATTAACATTATAAATTGCATGGCTATTTTTCTTTCAGAAAATATATAACAGATATATAACTTTACATTTATTTGTATTAAATCTCATCTGCCATTTAGATGCCCATTACTCAATTTTATGTAAATCCCTTGGAGGGTAAGTACATCCTTTTCTGATTGAATTACCTTGCACAACTTTGTGTCATCAGCAAACATGGAGACACTACTTTCCAGTCCAACTTCAAAGTCATTAATAAAGATGTTAAAAAGGAGAGGACCTAATACTGAACCCTGAGGAACCCCACTTACCACATTAGTCCAATCTGAGTATGTTCCATTTACAACAACCCTTTGATTTGCTTTGCTTTTAGCAAGTTCTCAATCTAATATGAGGTTGTATTAGAACACAATCAAATAACTTATTCTAAACAACGCACTCAAAGTCTTGCACTGGGAAAACACTTCAGTAACAGGACCAAAAAAAGTCTATTCCACCAACCGTCATAAAGGCTGGCTCCATCCAACTGTGGTTAACGGCCCTCAGTCACTATTCCCTTCAATTAATTCAACCCATTGTGGGTCCATGGTTCCCTCAAGGAAGTAGTAAGGTCTTCTTCCAAATTAGGGTTCCTCTTTAGTTGGTCACAGATCCTCAGTTTTGTCAAAAGGTTTGATAGTCATAAAGTGACGAAACGCATTGGAGATGGTGTGCAATATTCACGCTGGGAGATTTCTGCAAAGCTTCAGTCTATATAAAAATCAAGAACAGCAGACCTGTGGCCAACTAAAGAAAAATCCTAATTTGAAAGGATACATCACTGCTTCCTTGAGGGAACATAAGGACCACAGCAGGTGGAATCCATTGAAAGGCACTGATATTACATTCATCAGAGTAAGTTTGGTTCTGGAACTGTGTTTGTAAGAAAAGTGATTAAATATCTTCCAACTATATGTTGTTATGATGGTATTTTGTGGGTATGATACTACAAAGCAAACTTATTCTCAAACAAAACAGAAGTTCTGGTTGCTGAGCTTTATTGAGTATCAAGAAAAGTATTGCATGTTTCAAATTGTGTGTGGACGCCCAAGCTAGGCATGTGAGGCAGCTGATAGTTCCGGTAATAACCACAATGAAAACTAACCCATATGTAGGCAAGAGTTAATGTAGATTTAATTAACTATTTACAACAGGGCCTGCTCTTTTATATGATGTATAATACCAAGACTCTGGTTTAGTACAACTACACTCTGAATGTTACGCAACTACACAAAGATACCTAAACCCTTGAGCTTTAAATTGGATAAACATAGCCATAACTTTCTAACTAGTAAATAAGTTTAACCCCTTGGAAAAATCCATTAGATGTAACATGAAAAAATATTTCAGTAGTTCTTTGGGGAATCTAAAAGCTTTTGCTTGAAATGGCAGCCATTCTCATCAGAATCATTACATTTTATACATCTTTATTGATGACATTAGATGTACTTTTTATTCTTATTGATTCTGACTTTTTTGCTGAACCTGAATGTTTCTTCATCCTTATGACTCACTGCAGAATCATCATTTGTATGAAATAAAATGTGTATTAAATGCTTAACATTACATTTTGGTTGCAGCCTATAAAGCTATAAAACAGAATGCAGTGCATTGGGATATAGATTGGTTATTTATAGAAACGAAATAAAAATGTGTCATTAGTAAAACATTATTTACTAAATCTAAAAATACTAAGTACTTTTGGGCTAGTTGTTCCAAAATGTTAATATTACAACAAATGTATTAATTTCAAGAAACAGCTAGAAGATTAAATAAGAGATTGGCCATTTAAAAGTTATGGCAATTAATTCAGAAAAACATCACTCAAAAAGGGGAGCAGTACTGAGCTAGTTAAATATAGAAATTACTGAGAGGTTCCTACCCTATTCCTCTAAAATGAATTGACCAATAATGACTATAATAAGTGCACACTAAGCTAAATAAATGATAATGTGATTAAATGATGAGATAAAGATAGGAGATAAGTCCACAAATGAAATAAGCCGAGGTCTGTTTGTCCCTGATAGGAGCTAGGTTAGGAAACTAGCTAGTGAAGGGGGCAATCTGAGCCTGCCATGAGCTAAATATCCCTCAAATCCAGTGGCAGTGCAAGTAAATGAAGGGCCCCAGTGCAAAAAAACATTTGGCCCTCACCATGGGTCATGTGACGTCATTCAGGGTTTCCTGCAAAGGCAAAAAGATGTGCCAGCAGGTGAAAGAAGAACCTGCAATGAATTCCTCCGGATCTCTCATAGAAGTCCACTAGAGGGGAGGCTGGGGAGGTGGAGGGAGCCACCCCGTCCCTGAGGAGGTCCCCGGTGCATTGCACCATCCATGCTCCCACCCACCAAAAAGGAAAATGTTTAGGAAAAAAATAGATACAGTTTAATACTATTACACATAGATCTGATGGCGAATAAGACACAAAAGGCTTGTTTAGTAAATTCTATCTACCTAAGATCCAGGCTTAATTAAGCCCCATATTGTTTTAGGGCTACCCTAGGCATGCTTAATTTCCTTAAATATTTTGAACCCAAAGTTTTCCAGGGACTCTATCCTTTTGATGCGATTTACTTTTTCAACTGTTCAGGACTTCTCATTTTCTCAGCTGTATATCGATTCCCTGACTTATGGTTCTTGTTCATCTCGGGAGGTTATCCCCTGAATTAGCACAATTGATCAGTGTTGAGTTATGAATTCAAGCTCATTCCTGATGCTGTATGCTCCACAATTACAATAAGGAGCTGAAAGTTATGAACTAGAGGTTCTGAGTATACACCAACCATCAAGACACGGTAGTAGAATCCATAATGGGCAACCATTAGTGATGTCGCGAACATAAAATTTTCGGTACCGCCGCAAATGTTCGCGAACCGGCGAACCGCCATAGACTTCAATGGGAAGGCGGATTTTAAAACCCACAGGGACTCTTTCTGGCCACAATAGTGATGGAAAAGTTGTTTTAAGGGGACTAACACCTGGACTGTGGCATGCCGGAGGGGGATCCATGTCAAAACTCCCATGGAAAATTACATAGTTGATGCAGAGTCTGGTTTTAATCCATAAAGGGCATAAATAACCTAACATCCCCCTCCATCATCATCCTCCCCTGTATCTCTTTAACCCCTCCCTCATCATCCTCCCCTGTGTCTCTTTCCCCACTTCCTCATCATCCTCCCCCATGTCTCATCCCCCCTCCCTCATCATCCTTCCACCTCCCTCATCATCCTCCCTGGTATCTCTTTACCCCCTTCCTCATCATCCTCCCCTGTGTCTCTTCCCCTCTCCATCATCACCCTCTCCTGTGTCTCTTTCCCCCCTCCCTCATCATTCTCCCCTGTGTCTCTTTTCCCCCTCCCTCATCATCTTCCCCTGTGTCTCTTCCACTCTCCCTCATCATCCTCCCTTGTGTCTCTTTCCTCCCTCCCTCATCATCCTCCTCCCTCCCTTGATGATTAGGGGGGGAAGAGACACAGGGATAAGTGTGAGGGGTGTTAGGGTAAGGGGTGTTAGGGATAAGGGTGAGGGGGTTAGGTGTTAGGGTGAGGGGTGTTAGGGATAAGTGTGAGGTGTGTTAGGGTGAGGGGTGTTAGGGATAAGTGTGAGGGGTGTTAGGGTTAGGGTGAGGGGTGTTAGGGATAAGTGTGAGGGGTGTTAGGGTTAGGTGTTAGGGTGAGGGGTGTTAGGGATAAGTGTGAGGGGTGATAGGGTTAGGTGTTAGGGGTGTTAGGGATAAGTGTGAGGTGTGTTAGGGTTAGGGTGAGGGGTGTTAGGGATAAGTGTGAGGGGTGTTAGGTCTTAGGGATAAGTGTGAGAATGTTAGGGTTAGGTGTTAGGTTGATGGGTATTATGGATAAGTGTGAGGGGTGTTAGGGTTAGGGTAAGGGGTGTTAGGGATAAGTGTGAGGGGTGTTAGGGTTAGGGTAAGGGGTGTTAGGGATAAGTGTGAGGGGTGTTAGGGTTAGGGTGAGGGGTGTTAGGGATAAGTGTGAGGGGTGTTAGGGTTAGGGTTAGAGGTGTTAGGGATAAGTGTGAGGGGTGTTAGGGTTAGGGTAAGGGGTGTTAGGGATAAGTGTGAGGGGTGTTAGGGTTAGGGTGAGAGGTGTTAGGGATAAGTGTGAGGGTGTTAGGGTTAGGTGTTAGGGTGAGGGGTGTTAGGGATAAGTGTGAGGGGTGTTAGGGTTAGGTCTTAGGGTGAGTGGTGTTAGGGATAAGAGTGAGGGGTGTTAGGGTTAGGGTGAGGGGTGTTATGGATAAGTTTGAGGGGTGTTAGGGTTAGGGTAAGGGGTGTTAGGGATAAGTGTGAGGTGTGTTAGGGTTAGGGTGAGAGGTGTTAGGGATAAGTGTGAGGGTGTTAGGGTTAGGTGTTAGGGTGAGGGGTGTTAGGGATAAGAGTGAGGGGTGTTAGGTTTAGGGTGAGGGGTGTTATGGATAAGTGTGAGGGGTGTTAGGGTTAGGGTAAGGGGTGTTAGGGATAAGTGTGAGGGGTGTTAGGGTTAGGGTGAGGGGTGTTAGGGATAAGTGTGAGGGGTGTTAGGGTTAGGGTAAGGGGTGTTAGGGATAAGTTTGAGGGGTGTTATGGTTAGGTGTTAGGGTGAGGGGTGTTAGGGATAAGTGTGAGGGGTGTTAGGGTTAGGGTGAGGGGAGTTAGGGATAAGTGTGAGGGGTGTTAGGGTTAGGGTAAGGGGTGTTAGGGATATGTGTGAGGGGTGTTAGGGTGAGGGGTGTTAGGGATAAGTGTGAGGGGTGTTAGGGATAAGTGTGAGGGGTGTTAGGGTTAGGTGTTAGGGTGAGGGGTGTTATGGATAAGTGTGAGGGGTGTTATGGTTAGGTGTTAGGGGTGTTAGGGATAAGTGTGAGGGGTGTTAGGGTTAGGGTGAGGGGTGTTAGGGATAAGTGTGAGGGGTGTTAGGTTTTAGGGATAAGTGGGAGAATGTTAGGGTTAGGTGTTAGGTTGATGGGTGTTATGGATAAGTGTGAGGGGTGTTAGGGTTAGGGTAAGGGGTTTTAGGGATAAGTGTGATGTGTGTTAGGGTTAGGGTGAGGGTTGTTAGGGATAAGTGTGAGGGGTGTTCGGGTTAGGGTGAGGGTTGTTATGACTAAGTGTGAGGGGTGTTAGGGTTAGGGTAAGTGGTGTTAGGGATAAGTGTGAGGGGTGTTAGGGTTAGGGTGAGGGGTGTTTGGGATAAGTGTGAGGGGTGTTAGGGTTAGGTGTTAGGGTGAGGGGTGTTAGGGATAAGAGTGAGGGGTGTTAGGGTTAGGGTGAGGGGTGTTATGGATAAGTTTGAGTGGTGTTAGGGTTAGGGTAAGGGGTGTTAGGGATAAGTGTGAGGGGTGTTAGGGTTAGGGTGAGAGGTGTTAGGGATAAGTGTGAGGGTGTTAGGGTTAGGTGTTAGGGTGAGGGGTGTTAGGGATAAGAGCGAGGGGTGTTAGGTTTAGGGTGAGGGGTGTTATGGATAAGTGTGAGGGGTGTTAGGGTTAGGGTAAGGGGTGTTAGGGATAAGTGTGAGGGGTGTTAGGGTTAGGGTAAGGGGTGTTAGGGATAAGTGTGAGGGGTGTTAGGGTTAGGGTGAGGGGTGTTAGGGATAAGTGTGAGGGGTGTTAGGGTTAGGTGTTAGGGTGAGTGGTGTTAGGGATAAGAGTGAGGGGTGTTAGGTTTAGGGTGAGGGGTGTTATGGATAAGTGTGAGGGGTGTTAGGGTTAGGGTAAGGGGTGTTAGGGATAAGTGTGAGGGGTGTTAGGGTTAGGGTGAGGGGTGTTAGGGATAAGTGTGAGGGGTGTTAGGGTTAGGGTAAGGGGTGTTAGGGATAAGTTTGAGGGGTGTTATGGTTAGGTGTTAGGGTGAGGGGTGTTAGGGATAAGTGTGAGGGGTGTTAGGGTTAGCTGTTAGGGGTGTTAGAGATAAGTGTGAGGGGTGTTAGGGTTAGGGTGAGGGGTGTTAGGGATAAGTGTGAGGGGTGTTAGGGTTAGGGTAAGGGGTGTTAGGGATAAGTGTGAGGTGTGTTAGAGTTAGGGTGAGAGGTGTTAGGGATAAGTGTGAGGGTGTTAGGGTTAGGTGTTAGGGTGAGGGGTGTTAGGGATAAGTGTGAGGGGTGTTAGGTTTAGGGTGAGGGGTGTTATGGATAAGTGTGAGGGGTGTTAGGGTTAGGGTAAGGGGTGTTAGGGATAAGTGTGAGGGGTGTTAGGGTTAGGGTGAGGGGTGTTAGGGATAAGTGTGAGGGGTGTTAGGGTTAGGGTAAGGGGTGTTAGGGATAAGTTTGAGGGGTGTTATGGTTAGGTGTTAGGGTGAGGGGTGTTAGGGATAAGTGTGAGGGGTGTTAGGGTTAGGGTGAGGGGTGTTAGGGATAAGTGTGAGGGGTGTTAGGGTTAGGGTAAGGGGTGTTAGGGATATGTGTGAGGGGTGTTAGGGTGAGGGGTGTTAGGGATAAGTGTGAGGGGTGTTAGGGATAAGTGTGAGGGGTGTTAGGGTTAGCTGTTAGGGGTGTTAGGGATAAGTGTGAGGGGTGTTAGGGTTAGGGTGAGGGGTGTTAGGGATAAGTGTGAGGGGTGTTAGGTTTTAGGGATAAGTGGGAGAATGTTAGGGTTAGGTGTTAGGTTGATGGGTGTTATGGATAAGTGTGAGGGGTGTTAGGGTTAGGGTAAGGGGTTTTAGGGATAAGTGTGATGTGTGTTAGGGTTAGGGTGAGGTTTTTTAGGGATAAGTGTGAAGGGTGTTCGGGTTAGGGTGAGGGTTGTTATGACTAAGTGTGAGGGGTGTTAGGGTTAGGGTAAGTGGTGTTAGGGATAAGTGTGAGGGGTGTTAGGGTTAGGGTGAGGGGTGTTAGGGATAAGTGTGAGGGGTGTTAGGGTTAGGTGTTAGGGTGAGGGGTGTTAGGGATAAGAGTGAGGGGTGTTAGGGTTAGGGTGAGGGGTGTTATGGATAAGTTTGAGTGGTGTTAGGGTTAGGGTAAGGGGTGTTAGGGATAAGTGTGAGGTGTGTTAGGGTTAGGGTGAGAGGTGTTAGGGATAAGTGTGAGGGTGTTAGGGTTAGGTGTTAGGGTGAGGGGTGTTAGGGATAAGAGCGAGGGGTGTTAGGTTTAGGGTGAGGGGTGTTAGGGATAAGTGTGAGGGGTGTTAGGGTTAGGGTAAGGGGTGTTAGGGATAAGTTTGAGGGGTGTTAGGGTTAGGTTAAGGGGTGTTAGGGATAAGTGTGAGGGGTGTTAGGGTTAGGGTGAGGGGTGTTAGGGATAAGTGTGAGGGGTGTTAGGGTTAGGTGTTAGGGTGAGTGGTGTTAGGGATAAGAGTGAGGGGTGTTAGGTTTAGGGTGAGGGGTGTTATGGATAAGTGTGAGGGGTGTTAGGGTTAGGGTAAGGGGTGTTAGGGATAAGTGTGAGGGGTGTTAGGGTTAGGGTGAGGGGTGTTAGGGATAAGTGTGAGGGGTGTTAGGGTTAGGGTAAGGGGTGTTAGGGATAAGTTTGAGGGGTGTTATGGTTAGGTGTTAGGGTGAGGGGTGTTAGGGATAAGTGTGAGGGGTGTTAGGGTTAGGGTGAGGGGAGTTAGTGATAAGTGTGAGGGGTGTTAGGGTTAGGGTAAGGGGTGTTAGGGATATGTGTGAGGGGTGTTAGGGTGAGGGGTGTTAGGGATAAGTGTGAGGGGTGTTAGGGATAAGTGTGAGGGGTGTTAGGGTTAGGTGTTAGGGTGAGGGGTGTTATGGATAAGTGTGAGGGGTGTTATGGTTAGCTGTTAGGGGTGTTAGGGATAAGTGTGAGGGGTGTTAGGGTTAGGGTGAGGGGTGTTAGGGATAAGTGTGAGGGGTGTTAGGTTTTAGGGATAAGTGGGAGAATGTTAGGGTTAGGTGTTAGGTTGATGGGTGTTATGGATAAGTGTGAGGTGTGTTAGGGTTAGGGTAAGGGGTTTTAGGGATAAGTGTGAGGTGTGTTAGGGTTAGGGTGAGGGTTGTTAGGGATAAGTGTGAGGGGTGTTCGGGTTAGGGTGAGGGTTGTTATGACTAAGTGTGAGGGGTGTTAGGGTTAGGGTAAGTGGTGTTAGGGATAAGTGTGAGGGGTGTTAGGGTTAGGGTGAGGGGTGTTAGGGATAAGTGTGAGGGGTGTTAGGGTTAGGTGTTAGGGTGAGGGGTGTTAGGGATAAGAGTGAGGGGTGTTAGGGTTAGGGTGAGGGGTGTTATGGATAAGTTTGAGTGGTGTTAGGGTTAGGGTAAGGGGTGTTAGGGATAAGTGTGAGGTGTGTTAGGGTTAGGGTGAGAGGTGTTAGGGATAAGTGTGAGGGTGTTAGGGTTAGGTGTTAGGGTGAGGGGTGTTAGGGATAAGAGCGAGGGGTGTTAGGTTTAGGGTGAGGGGTGTTATGGATAAGTGTGAGGGGTGTTAGGGTTAGGGTAAGGGGTGTTAGGGATAAGTGTGAGGGGTGTTAGGGTTAGGGTGAGGGGTGTTAGGGATAAGTGTGAGGGGTGTTAGGGTTAGGGTAAGGGGTGTTAGGGATAAGTTTGAGGGGTGTTATGGTTAGGTGTTAGGGTGAGGGGTGTTAGGGATAAGTGTGAGGGGTGTTAGGGTTAGGGTGAGGGGAGTTAGGGATAAGTGTGAGGGGTGTTAGGGTTAGGGTAAGGGGTGTTAGGGATATGTGTGAGGGGTGTTAGGGTGAGGGGTGTTAGGGATAAGTGTGAGGGGTGTTAGGGATAAGTGTGAGGGGTGTTAGGGTTAGGTGTTAGGGTGAGGGGTGTTATGGATAAGTGTGAGGGGTGTTATGGTTAGCTGTTAGGGGTGTTAGAGATAAGTGTGAGGGGTGTTAGGGTTAGGGTGAGGGGTGTTAGGGATAAGTGTGAGGGGTGTTAGGTTTTAGGGATAAGTGGGAGAATGTTAGGGTTAGGTGTTAGGTTGATGGGTGTTATGGATAAGTGTGAGGGGTGTTAGGGTTAGGGTAAGGGGTTTTAGGGATAAGTGTGATGTGTGTTAGGGTTAGGGTGAGGGTTGTTAGGGATAAGTGTGAGGGGTGTTCGGGTTAGGGTGAGGGTTGTTATGACTAAGTGTGAGGGGTGTTAGGGTTAGGGTAAGTGGTGTTAGGGATAAGTGTGAGGGGTGTTAGGGTTAGGGTGAGGGGTGTTTGGGATAAGTGTGAGGGGTGTTAGGGTTAGGTGTTAGGGTGAGGGGTGTTAGGGATAAGAGTGAGGGGTGTTAGGGTTAGGGTGAGGGGTGTTATGGATAAGTTTGAGTGGTGTTAGGGTTAGGGTAAGGGGTGTTAGGGATAAGTGTGAGGTGTGTTAGGGTTAGGGTGAGAGGTGTTAGGGATAAGTGTGAGGGTGTTAGGGTTAGGTGTTAGGGTGAGGGGTGTTAGGGATAAGAGCGAGGGGTGTTAGGTTTAGGGTGAGGGGTGTTATGGATAAGTGTGAGGGGTGTTAGGGTTAGGGTAAGGGGTGTTAGGGATAAGTGTGAGGGGTGTTAGGGTTAGGGTAAGGGGTGTTAGGGATAAGTGTGAGGGGTGTTAGGGTTAGGGTGAGGGGTGTTAGGGATAAGTGTGAGGGGTGTTAGGGTTAGGTGTTAGGGTGAGTGGTGTTAGGGATAAGAGTGAGGGGTGTTAGGTTTAGGGTGAGGGGTGTTATGGATAAGTGTGAGGGGTGTTAGGGTTAGGGTAAGGGGTGTTAGGGATAAGTGTGAGGGGTGTTAGGGTTAGGGTGAGGGGTGTTAGGGATAAGTGTGAGGGGTGTTAGGGTTAGGGTAAGGGGTGTTAGGGATAAGTTTGAGGGGTGTTATGGTTAGGTGTTAGGGTGAGGGGTGTTAGGGATAAGTGTGAGGGGTGTTAGGGTTAGCTGTTAGGGGTGTTAGAGATAAGTGTGAGGGGTGTTAGGGTTAGGGTGAGGGGTGTTAGGGATAAGTGTGAGGGGTGTTAGGGTTAGGGTAAGGGGTGTTAGGGATAAGTGTGAGGTGTGTTAGAGTTAGGGTGAGAGGTGTTAGGGATAAGTGTGAGGGTGTTAGGGTTAGGTGTTAGGGTGAGGGGTGTTAGGGATAAGTGTGAGGGGTGTTAGGTTTAGGGTGAGGGGTGTTATGGATAAGTGTGAGGGGTGTTAGGGTTAGGGTAAGGGGTGTTAGGGATAAGTGTGAGGGGTGTTAGGGTTAGGGTGAGGGGTGTTAGGGATAAGTGTGAGGGGTGTTAGGGTTAGGGTAAGGGGTGTTAGGGATAAGTTTGAGGGGTGTTATGGTTAGGTGTTAGGGTGAGGGGTGTTAGGGATAAGTGTGAGGGGTGTTAGGGTTAGGGTGAGGGGAGTTAGGGATAAGTGTGAGGGGTGTTAGGGTTAGGGTAAGGGGTGTTAGGGATATGTGTGAGGGGTGTTAGGGTGAGGGGTGTTAGGGATAAGTGTGAGGGGTGTTAGGGATAAGTGTGAGGGGTGTTAGGGTTAGCTGTTAGGGGTGTTAGAGATAAGTGTGAGGGGTGTTAGGGTTAGGGTGAGGGGTGTTAGGGATAAGTGTGAGGGGTGTTAGGTTTTAGGGATAAGTGGGAGAATGTTAGGGTTAGGTGTTAGGTTGATGGGTGTTATGGATAAGTGTGAGGGGTGTTAGGGTTAGGGTAAGGGGTTTTAGGGATAAGTGTGATGTGTGTTAGGGTTAGGGTGAGGGTTTTTAGGGATAAGTGTGAGGGGTGTTCGGGTTAGGGTGAGGGTTGTTATGACTAAGTGTGAGGGGTGTTAGGGTTAGGGTAAGTGGTGTTAGGTATAAGTGTGAGGGGTGTTAGGGTTAGGGTGAGGGGTGTTAGGGATAAGTGTGAGGGGTGTTAGGGTTAGGTGTTAGGGTGAGGGGTGTTAGGGATAAGAGTGAGGGGTGTTAGGGTTAGGGTGAGGGGTGTTATGGATAAGTTTGAGTGGTGTTAGGGTTAGGGTAAGGGGTGTTAGGGATAAGTGTGAGGTGTGTTAGGGTTAGGGTGAGAGGTGTTAGGGATAAGTGTGAGGGTGTTAGGGTTAGGTGTTAGGGTGAGGGGTGTTAGGGATAAGAGTGAGGGGTGTTAGGTTTAGGGTGAGGGGTGTTAGGGATAAGTGTGAGGGGTGTTAGGGTTAGGGTAAGGGGTGTTAGGGATAAGTTTGAGGGGTGTTAGGGTTAGGTTAAGGGGTGTTAGGGATAAGTGTGAGGGGTGTTAGGGTTAGGGTGAGGGGTGTTAGGGATAAGTGTGAGGGGTGTTAGGGTTAGGTGTTAGGGTGAGTGGTGTTAGGGATAAGAGTGAGGGGTGTTAGGTTTAGGGTGAGGGGTGTTATGGATAAGTGTGAGGGGTGTTAGGGTTAGGGTGAGGGGTGTTAGGGATAAGTGTGAGGGGTGTTAGGGTTAGGGTGAGGGGTGTTAGGGATAAGTGTGAGGGGTGTTAGGGTTAGGGTAAGGGGTGTTAGGGATAAGTTTGAGGGGTGTTAAGGTTAGGTGTTAGGGTGAGGGGTGTTAGGGATAAGTGTGAGGGGTGTTAGGGTTAGGGTGAGGGGAGTTAGGGATAAGTGTGAGGGGTGTTAGGGTTAGGGTAAGGGGTGTTAGGGATATGTGTGAGGGGTGTTAGGGTGAGGGGTGTTAGGGATAAGTGTGAGGGGTGTTAGGGATAAGTGTGAGGGGTGTTAGGGTTAGGTGTTAGGGTGAGGGGTGTTATGGATAAGTGTGAGGGGTGTTATGGTTAGCTGTTAGGGGTGTTAGAGATAAGTGTGAGGGGTGTTAGGGTTAGGGTGAGGGGTGTTAGGGATAAGTGTGAGGGGTGTTAGGTTTTAGGGATAAGTGGGAGAATGTTAGGGTTAGGTGTTAGGTTGATGGGTGTTATGGATAAGTGTGAGGTGTGTTAGGGTTAGGGTAAGGGGTGTTAGAGATAAGTGTGAGGGGTGTTAGGGTTAGGGTGAGGGGTGTTAGGGATAAGTGTGAGGGGTGTTAGGTTTTAGGGATAAGTGGGAGAATGTTAGGGTTAGGTGTTAGGTTGATGGGTGTTATGGATAAGTGTGAGGTGTGTTAGGGTTAGGGTAAGGGGTTTTAGGGATAAGTGTGAGGTGTGTTAGGGTTAGGGTGAGGGTTGTTAGGGATAAGTGTGAGGGGTGTTCGGGTTAGGGTGAGGGTTGTTATGACTAAGTGTGAGGGGTGTTAGGGTTAGGGTAAGTGGTGTTAGGGATAAGTGTGAGGGGTGTTAGGGTTAGGGTGAGGGGTGTTAGGGATAAGTGTGAGGGGTGTTAGGGTTAGGTGTTAGGGTGAGGGGTGTTAGGGATAAGAGTGAGGGGTGTTAGGGTTAGGGTGAGGGGTGTTATGGATAAGTTTGAGTGGTGTTAGGGTTAGGGTAAGGGGTGTTAGGGATAAGTGTGAGGTGTGTTAGGGTTAGGGTGAGAGGTGTTAGGGATAAGTGTGAGGGTGTTAGGGTTAGGGTAAGGGGTTTTAGGGATAAGTGTGAGGTGTGTTAGGGTTAGGGTGAGGGTTGTTAGGGATAAGTGTGAGGGGTGTTCGGGTTAGGGTGAGGGTTGTTATGACTAAGTGTGAGGGGTGTTAGGGTTAGGGTAAGTGGTGTTAGGGATAAGTGTGAGGGGTGTTAGGGTTAGGGTGAGGGGTGTTAGGGATAAGTGTGAGGGGTGTTAGGGTTAGGTGTTAGGGTGAGGGGTGTTAGGGATAAGAGCGAGGGGTGTTAGGTTTAGGGTGAGGGGTGTTATGGATAAGTGTGAGGGGTGTTAGGGTTAGGGTAAGGGGTGTTAGGGATAAGTGTGAGGGGTGTTAGGGTTAGGGTGAGGGGTGTTAGGGATAAGTGTGAGGGGTGTTAGGGTTAGGGTAAGGGGTGTTAGGGATAAGTTTGAGGGGTGTTATGGTTAGGTGTTAGGGTGAGGGGTGTTAGGGATAAGTGTGAGGGGTGTTAGGGTTAGGGTGAAGGGTGTTAAGGATAAGTGTAAGGGGTGTTAGGGTGAGGCATGTTAGGAATAAGTGTGAGGGGTGTTAGGTCTTAGGGATAAGTGTGAGGGGTGTTAGGGTTAGGTGTTAGGTTGATGGGTGTTATGGATAAGTGTGAGGGGTGTTAGGGTTGAATGCTAAGGTGAGGGGAGGATGATGATAAGGGGGAGAAGAGACACAGGGGTGTCCTTGCAGCAGAGATCAAAAGAGTCCTTCAGGACTGTATTGCACACTGTGTACAGTAGCCTAGCTATGGTTTTCCCTATTGATGCTGTATCACCTACACTCAGCCTCCTCTCAGTAAGACTGCAAGTTAGTTATGATTCCAAAATGGCTGCTGTCCCTGAAGTAGAAGGCTCTGGAAGGGAGTGTATGCTGCTGATTGGCTGGAATGTGTCTGCTGACTCTGACATGCAGGGTCAAAGTTTGCTCAATGATAAAGTATAGGGGGCGGGTCGAATATCGCATATGTTCACAGTTCGCCGCGAACGCCAACATGCTATGTTCGTCGGGAACAGTCCGCCGGCGAACTATTCGCGACATCTCTAGCAACCATCTTTCACATTTGTGTTCTTTAGGTTTGACACTATGAAGTTGGTACCAAAGCACATAATTAAGTGTGTTTATTCAAAGACTAAAGGAAATGAATTGGCACTGATATGATCATGAGATAAATGTAACCAACCAGAAATTTGGATTTATTAGTTTGTTAATTGTATATACTACCAGTTGTATATACTACCAGGTACAACATTACCATAGTAATCAAACCAAGCTTTTCTCAGAAATACTTTAATTTCCTAGTATGAGCAATTAATTGCTATTGCAATTCAGTGATATCATAAGGGTGTTATTAGCTTAATGATTATGTTCGTACATTTGCATAGCAATATAGCATTATCATTAAAGGCTGCCAATAAGATCTTTCAAGTCTTCTCTCTGAAGAACATGAGATAAGTGATGAAACATGTGCTGGATGTGGCCTACCATCATTGGCAGTACTTTATGCATTGTTACATTACGTACAACACCAGAAAGGGGATTATTTTTCATAATTTGCATATTTTAATATGGTGAGTAAATCTGCTCTCCAGAATGAGCCTTTGATGCTCACAGGACTTGCTGTTTTGCATTTTATGAGTGATGTGCTTATAGTACACTTGTTACAGTCATAAATGTTCACTTCATTTTAGGGGCGCTCCTTATTGGTTCCCCATGTGTCCCCTCAGCCTCACATCCCCCCCTCCCTCCCACACACACTCCCTTGGACTTCCTATTACTCCTCTGCCTGAAAGTCTTCTCATCATACAGGATTCCCTGCCCCAGGGAGAGCAATCGCCTGACATGAGATGTCAAGGTAAGCCCTCAAAGGGGGGGGGGGGGGGGGGTGTAATGTAATATAAAATAGTTACTCTGAAACACCAAATTACTATATATTGGTGGTAACTATTTATATTACATCATCGGCCCTCTTTAATGGCTTCCCTTGCCTCCCCTTTGGGCCCTTGTTCTTTCCGGGGCAGAGAATCGTGAATGATGAGAAAACGGGCATGCAGAAGAGTAATAGGAAGCCCAGGGGGGGTTGTGAGGCTGAGGGGACAAATATAATATATATAAATATATATATATATATATATATATATATATATATATATATATATATATATAAAATTATATTATTAGATCATTTTTTTATATTTTAAATATAAACATATATAAACAAATATATAATAATATATTATATATAAACATAAATATTAAAAATCCCTTGGTGCATGAACACCCATATATTTAGAAAAGATAAAAAGAGAAAAGAGAGATTTTTATTGGAACTTGAAGCCTAGGTAAATATATAAGCCTCTTGCAGAAGGGATAGATACTCAGCTATGTATCACAGGGTTAAGCCACTGGAGAGGAAAGCCACGAAAGATGTACCTATATTGGGTTGAGTGTAGGGGGGGGATGAAGGAATACAAATGAGTGTATAAAGACCCATAAAGGGGCTAGAGGACTCAGGGATCAATGAAGAGTAGCAAGTTAATGTTGCAAATGGCAACATATAAATAGTTCCAGACAGGAACTTGTGGATGCAAAATTATATAGGGAAGTGTGTCTCAGGTGCCGTAAGTAGAAGATAATACCAAATTGGTGTAGGAGGTCTTAAAGTGTTAGGACCACACAGAGATCAAAAGTAAAAATAATGCTAACATCGTGATGCCATAAGTGTATTTAAGGAGGGGGGGCGGAGAAAAAAGGGTGCACAGCAAAAGTGAATGACACCAAGGTAACTCAACACAGTACTTGTAACGAAGTGTAGTCATAAGCCCATATAAAAATATGGCTAGTTAAGGGAGAATGCTTTCTTCATAATATGTTCAACATGCAGGACATATGTTAAGTAATATGTCAAACATAAATCATAGGAAAGCTGAGTATAAAAAATAATAAATATAATTGAATATAAATGCAAAAAGAAAAAACATAGGGAAAGGTAAAATAAAACCAAACCAGTAGGTAAGGTTGGTAGTCGTTAGGGCGCTTGTATCAATGAAGAAATGTATATATATATAAACTCTTATGCAGCTAGGTATGTGCAAACATTGCAAATAATTGCTTCAACCTGGAGGATTAACCACATGAGTATCAGTGGGGTTCAAAGTGGTTCAATACATATTATAATATACTTGGTTGTAACCACTACCATTTTACTTATTATAAAATACTCCACATATTATGTGTGGTCTTGCAGGTAAAAAAAGGAATTGATAGCACCAACCTCAATGCTGCATAAAGAGTACTTGCGCTCTGATCCTGAATTGGATCATACTAGTTCTATCTGGTTCCTTTCATCTGATTCCGACCGGTTTCGATGACTGATGCATCTTTCTCAAGGTTCTCTTGTTGAAGGAACGATACCATGTTGTGTTGCCTATTCGCGGGCTTCTTTTAATTTACAGGACTGTGTCCTATTGGCTATAGGGGGTCATGTGTTGCAGTGAAGAACGGAAGTGCGCTATGCACTTCCGGTAGAGATTATGCCAATCTTCCGCCAACCAGCGGAACGTCAAAGGCATCAGGCACTTCCGGTGTACGAGTGCCAATCTTCCGCCAGTCAACTGACGTCAATGGGGGAAGATTAAACATGCACACACGTAATCTAGTGCATTCGAGGCAATTGCCAGTCTTCCGCTTATAAGCAGAAGGTGCTCGTTACATATCGAGCAGCCTGGACAGTGTGTGCACGCTGGGAGAAACAAATGTGCAGAACACCATCTAGAAGTCACACTTCTGATGTGTCTGTGCAGACTTATAGAAGTAAAAGTATATCTATGTATAACAGAGATGGAAATGAAGGAAATAAAAGTGCAAGATGTAATCCAAAGGGCATATTTCGGATATGACTATATAGATCTGCAAAAGTCAAAATATATCCATATATAACAAAATGTGGGGCGATCTAAAAACCATCTGGGATAGTTCACAAAGAAGAGAGGACATGCACACAAAACATTCTAGAGAAACACCACTAGGCTGTTATATGGAGGGATATCAACGTATATTTGTATATCTGTATTTATGTATACGTCACTTAATACTATACAGAACTGATAGTTCTTTTAGCCAAAGAAAAGAAAGGAGAGGTCACATTTGAGGACCGATGAAATATTAAAAAGGGGGGGGGGGGAATATATATTAGAGTCATAACACAATGGTATTATATTTTGTCCATTAGGGTGGAAAGATATTGTAACTAATCCTAAATACCGAGGTGAAGGGGTGGGACAATCTAGGTTGTGTGTATATGCAAGAGAGTGATGGAGAGGTAATGATGTACGTGTTGTGAAACTAATAGAAAATAATAATAAAAAAGTATTATAAATATAATACCAATTGAAGGTGGCTGATCCTAGGTACCAATGGTGACAAAACAGACTGGGCTGTATGTGTATTAAGGAGAGTAATGGAAAAAGGTTTCTTAAAAGCCAAAAGGAAAAAGGTACAGGTGGAATAGGGAGTGATGATGGATGGCATATAAACTAAAAAAATGTAAGGTGATGAGACTTGATCGGTGATAAGGATATTGCCTGAAATCGAGAAAAATGAATTAAATATATGGAGTGTAAGAGAAGCCTTCATTTAGGCCATCAGGGTTCAGTGCTTTGAGTAAATAAATCCATTTGGTTTCTCGTTGTAACAATTTCATTCTGATATCGCCACCTCTTGGTGAGGGAGTGAGTCGGTCGATTATGTGAAAATGTATTCCATCTGGATTGTTCAAGTGATACAGTCGTATATGACGAGCAATTGGGGTGTCCAAATTATTTTTAATGGATAATATGTGTTCCAAAATTCTTCTGCGAAACTGGCGTTCTGTTTTGCCTACATAGATTAAATTACATGGGCAGACCATAATGTATACCACAAAGGTGGAGAGACAGTTGAAGAACTCTTTTAAAGGGTATTTTTGATTTGTTTTTGGGTGCGTGAATTCCCGTTCGGGTTTAATAAAGGGACAGGCCTTACAATGGCCGCATCTAAAAAGTCCTTTTGTTGAAAACCAGTTCTTCTTTGGAAAGTGAGTTTCATCAACAAAATGACTACTGGTCAACATATTACCAATATTTTGTCCTCTCCGATATGTTACTGAAGCATATGTAGTTAAATGCCTTTCTAGTATAGGGTCTTCAATTAGAAAATGCCAGTATTTTTGGAGTATTGATTTGATTTCTTTGTTATTGCTCCCAAACGTCATAATGCAACGGATTATGTCTGTATCTGTGTGCTCTCTTGGTTTGTAGAGGAGATCAGACCTGTGGCTAAGAAGTGCCCTTTGGTAAGCTTTTTTAAGGGTTTTGTTTGGATATCCTTGTTGTCTAAGACGTTGGCGAAGGTCTTGTCCGTTGGTAGAAGTGGGTTTTCTATGAACTTTTGTATGAATGTTCCCAGAGATATCTTTGTATATTTCTAGGTCCAAGAAATTTAAGTTGCTTTGGTTTATTTCATAGGTGAATTTGAGGTTGAGATGATTATTATTTAGATGTTCCACAAATTTCTCAAATTCAATAATTGTACCAGACCATATAATTAGTACATCGTCGATGTATCTAAACCATTCAAGTACATGATTGGTAAATTTTGCATTTTCTTCTGTGAAGACTACATTGTGTTCCCAAGAGCCAAGGTAGAGATTGGCGTAGCTAGGGGCACATGCCGTCCCCATCGCTGTGCCACGTTTTTGTATATAGATTTTTTTATCAAATAAGAAGAAATTTTTTGTAAGGATGAATTCCAGGATTGTTATAATGAAATTGTTTCATTTCTCTTGTTCTTTGCCTCTGATATCTAAGAAGGATCTGACCGCTGCTAAACCCAGCTTATGAGGGATGCTACTGTACAATTGTTCTACGTCTATGCTGGCTAGCATAGATGAAGAAGCAACGTTTAATTCGTTAAGACGTCGGAGTAAATCGTTTGTATCTTTAAGATATGATGGTAGAGTAATTACGATCTCTTTAAGATCCGAGTCAACGAGTTTACTCACGGCTTCAGTTAAATTATTATTGCCTGATATGATGGGTCTGCCCAAAATTGGCTTTTTCTTTTTGTGAATTTTGGGGAGAGCATAGAAGGTGGCAATAGTTGATCTTTCTGGGCATAAATATTTAAGATTTTTTTCAGTAATTAGCCCATCCTTAACTGCCTGAGTTAGAATTGTTTTTAGTTCCTTGTAGAACATTATACAGGGATTTTTTTCCAGAATGTTGTAGGTACATTGATCACATAGTATCGCCAAACACATCTGTTTATATTCTTGTTTATTCATGATCACGATATTGCCACCCTTGTCAGCATTTTTTATTTCCAGGTTATTATTTTTGAGTTCTTGTAAGGCTTGTTTTTCCAATTTATTCATATTTTGATCTTTTGTAAAAGAAGCTTGATTTCTTCTTTTATACAAATTTTCTATGTCTCTTGTTGTCATCTTAAGGAACATTTCTAGGTTCGCAAATTGTTTGATGTCCGGAGTAAAGGAGCTTTTTATTTTACAGCTCTCAGCAAGAAAGGTGTTATTTGGAATGGGGTCATCCTGATTTAGCAATGCTACTAGATTTTTCAGCGTTTGCGTATCCTGTGTGGTCAAGCCCAGATTTTCCATACTTCTTTTTTCTTTTTCATAAAAGAACTTTTTGAGTGCTAGCTTGCGAACAAATAAGTGGAGATCTTTGACATTTTCAAATTCACTTGCATAGCTTGAAGGGATGAATGATAGACCTTTAGATAATATTCTGTTTTGATTCTCGTCCAGAGTATAGTTGTCCAGATTGATGATTTTATTCAGGTCTGTGTTATCAATAGTTCTCTTTTCGGATTTTCTTCGATATTCCATTTTGTTTCCATGATACGTTTGTCCATTAGATGGTGTATTCTTTATCTTTGTTTTATGTAAAAATTCAGACGATCTGATATTGTTATTTACGACGAGATTTAGTGTTTGATTATCTAAAGTATCTATAGCCGTAGGGTTAGAAAAATATGTTATTTTCTGTGGTAATTCAGAGGGGGTCGACCTCGTTTGCCCCGATACCAGGTTTGTGGTTTGTGATTTTTTGGGTCTTACTCCTTGTCTAAAAAATCATCCATGTAACGTTGATTTGTTCTAGATTGCATTGCATTTTGTCTAGATTGCATTGCATTGCATTGCATATATACAGTATATATATATATATATATATATATATATATATATATATATCACCTATTATATTGTCAAACTGCGAGTCCTCGTCCCGCTTTGTGAGGGGCCACATTTGCGGAGGTGGAGGCTCCACGGATCTTCACACTCGGTAACAAAAAAAAGACAACAAAAGCAGGACTTTGAGAAACAAGCTGTTAACTCGCAGCACTTAGGCGATGAGAGCCAAGGCGCTCATCGCCTGTGAGCTGCGAGCCAATGAAACACGCAGGACTTGGAAAAAAATCCTCTCCCTCTCCTGTGTCTCTTCCTCTCTTCCTATCCCTCCCCTGTGTCTCTCTTCCCCTCCTCCTCCTTTCCCTCCCCAGTGTCTCTCATCCCCTCCTCCTCTCCTTACCCTGTGTTTCTCTTCCCCTCCTCCTCTCCCTCCCCTGTGTCTCTATTCCCCTCCTCCTCTCCCGCCCCTGTGTCTCTCTTCCCCTCCTCCTCTACTTACCCTGTTTCTCTCTTCCCATCGTCCTCTCCTTACCCTGTGTCTTTCTTCCCCTCCCCCTCTGACCTCCCCCGTGTCTCTCTTCCGCTCCTCCTCTCCCTCATTGCATGAAAGCCAAAATTACAAGCCAGGACTTAGAAAAAAAATACAGTGGTCGCAAAACAAAGCACTAACCGCCGGAACTGTGCAAACCCCAAAACACTCAGAAAAACACAATAAAAAAAAAACAATCACACATAGCACGGGGGGACAGCCAGGAAGTCTGGAAGTGAGGTTACACCCAAATTTAAACCAAATTGCCACTCGAAAAGGTTAAGGAAGAAAAAAATGGCAGCCGAAAAAAATGATAACGAGGTTCCACGACCCCCAACCACGCAAAATACTGCCAGCTGCTTTCAACAGACCCCAATAAGTCCTGAATTAACCCTGTCACTCATGGGGTCAATACAGACACTCATAATCCCTTAATTAACCTTGTAACTCATGGGGTTTAATACAGACGCCCATAATCCCTTAATTAACCCTGTCACTCATGGGGTCAATACAGACCCCCATGAACCCTTAATTAACCCTGTCACTCATGGGGTCAATATAGACCCCCATAAACCCTTAATTAACCCTTTCACTCATGGGGGTTGATACAGAACCCCATAAACCTTTAATTATTGTTGTCACTCATGGGGGGCAATACAGACCCCCATAAACCCTTAGATAATCCTGTCACTCATGGGGTCAATGCAAACCCTTATAATACCTTAATTAATGCTGTCACTCATGGGGGTCAATACAGACCCCCATAAACCCTTAATTAACCCTGTCACTCATGGGGTCAATGCAGACCCTTATAATACCTTAATTAATGCTGTCACTCATGGGGGTCAATACAGACCCCCATAAGCCCATAATTCACCCTGTCAGTCATGGGGTCAATACAGACCCCCATAAACCCTTAATTAACCCTGTCACTCATGGGGTCAACACAAACTCCCATAAGCCACTAATTAACCCCATCAGTCCGATAGGGGTCTATATAGACCCCTATAGGACACCAATTAACCCATGTAATAACACTATAAGTGCCATGAGGGTCATCCAGGACCCTCATAACACAAAGTGTAAGCACTACCCTATTAACCCTAACTATACCCTATTAACCCAACCCTGGCACTCCTTAATGCAAACACTACACATTTAACCCTAACAGTACATATCTAACGCTAACTGGGCCTATTTAACTGCAATTTGGTGAGTTTCCACACACAAAAATTGGCTAAGCGTAAAAAAAAATGTTGGCCGAAAAAAACAAAAACGAGGCTACACGACCAATAAACACGTAAAAACCCGCCCGACACATCTACACAAGACCGTACAGGGTATAAAATACACTATTAGGGAGGAAGCTAAATGCTCCACACCCGCTTAACATACTTATACACAATCCCTGCCATTTTAAAACACTAACTTGCAACTAATAACATTACCTTTACAAAATGCAGAATTACACACCTACACAAACGGCTTGCTCTCGCGCACGCAGCCTATTTACACTACACACTTCACACATTGCTGACACTTACACCTCAGTTCAACAACAGTGCAAATGTACATTGTATGCTGCAGAAACATCAAAAAAGATTGTGAGCTCTTCAGGATATTGCTTGCTGCATATATTAATTACAAATAGGTAAAGTATATTAATTTATGATTTTATTAATTAATTATCATTAAAAAATACATAAAGAGAAAAAAACAAAAGGACCAGATGACAGGATCTCAATAAATGCCGAAGGCATTCAGCACACGGCTCACAATGAGCATCAAGGGTGCTCAGAGGAGCAAAAGTATACAAGGGGAGAGGCTCGCAATGAGCGCCAAAAGGCAATGAGCGCCGAAGGGGCTCAGATAACCAAAAATACACCAATCGAGAGGCCGAAGGCGCACAGCGCCGAAGGCTCGCTATGAGCGCGAAGGTACTCAGACATCCAAAAGACTTACTTTGTGTGGCAAACAGCATTACCTGCCTTACAATGGTATTGCCGCCATTTTTTGACTGGCAATTCGCTAGTAATTAATGTTAATAATGTCATAATCCTAATTCACTCGGTGATCATTTCTCGCCTCAATTACTGCAACTCTCTGCTTGCTGGCCTCCCCATCACCCGTCTAGCTGCACTCCAGTCCATAATGAATGCCTCCGCCAGATTCATCTTCCATACTCATCGCTCAGTATCTGCTGCACCTGTCTGTCAATAACTCCACTGGCTTCCCGTAACCTCCAGAATAACATTTTAAATCATGTCCCTAACTTACAAAGCCTTCAGCAACAATACACCCCCTTATATCACCCCTCTCATCCTTTTTTGTTCTGCTGACGTCCTTCATTTCTCCTTCTCTCTTATCATCTTCTCTCACTTTTCTCATGCTGCCCCTATTCTCTGGAACTCATTGCCTCGCTCCACTAGATTATCTTCATGCTTCAAAACTTCACTAAAAACTCATCTGTTTAAAGAAGTCTATAACCTCCCGCCTTAACATTCACAACACATCTCTCACCCTCCCCACCATACCCAACTCATTAGATTGTAAGTTTGCAAGTTTTCAATCTTGTAAGGTGTTTCAGCAAATGCTCCATGCACACTTTATTATAAGCTCAAAGACAGGGCTCTCCATTGTTTGCTGTGTGTCAAGTTTTCTTTTGCCTCATATTAACCCTTGTTCATCGCTACAGAATATGTCGGCATATTACAAATAAAGATAATAATATGAGTTTTAGCAACTTGATGACATTAGGAGTATAATCTACGCTCAAATCCAAAAGAAAATCATTTTCTGTGCTCTTATTTCATATAAATAAATCCAAAACGAAAAAATCTTCATGTAAAGATTGATGTTTTTTAAGGTGATTCAAAGTTGTTACATGAAAACATTTAAGAATCGATCAACTTTTCTGACGTCACACATTGTGGCAAAATAATAACCTTGGTACAAGTAGAAAAGGATAAAGGCCAAGACTCATCAAACAGCAGTAAAACATTAAATAAGAGTGCACATCACAGAAAACAGCTTTATGTGCTATTATATTTGATACAGTACCTAATTCATCACACTACTGCTTGCAGAAATGAAGGAAAGATGTGTAGTCATAAAATAAGCATTTCTACAGCTCCGGTATTAATTGACATTTTATTAGCATTTGCAGGAAAATCAGATTTCCCTAATTTTATATGTAGACTGGATAGACTCCAAAATATTTTATTAAAGGAGCAGTGTAGATTTCAGTAGTCAGTTCTCGCTCTCTCTATAAAAATGGTGTTAAGAAGGTTAAGTGGAGTTAAGTGAAGGTAAAACATAAACTATCTCAACTTCCTATTTTTATTTGGAACTTATTTATGAATAGGGAATATCATTAAAAGAAAACGAAAAACTTTCAGGCACAAGGTTATTTCTACACACGGCTCTTTGTTGGCTGTTGTGATGGTAAAGCTCACCAGGCAGGTCTGGACTGGAGGCCATTAGCAGCAGGGACAACTAAGGCAAAGCAGAAGCAATGAAGGGGCAGAAGCGTAACCAGTAATAATAGAGCTTATACCTGGAAGTGCAAGCCACAGTGGCACACTCTGGTCTGACAGCTTATGTTGTCAGGTTTAAATCTTGGGGTGACCTTGACAGTTGGAGGTTTGTTGTGGGAAATTTGTTTCTGTTATTGACTGCACTTTTATATCATCAAATTGTTTTATTGCTCTCAAACAGACTGTCCCTTGTTGATTACTTTATGAGGGTGGATACCAGGGGAGTAGAAATTGTGAGGAGTACAAATCCCCTTAGATCATATGAATATGGAACACAATAAATAGTAAAATTAAACGCAATCTAACCAGAGTTTTGCTATGGAGCAGTATGTCTCTCCCAAGAAAACTTTGACCCAGGAAAGTTTTGACTCTCTCCACTTTAAAAACCCTGGGAGGATGCAATGAACAACTAGGACTCAGGAGGTTAACTGGCAAGTATCAGTAGAAAGATAGAGTATTTGCACAAGTATACACATAACATAAGTATAGTTAAAAATAGCTAGCATACTTTTTTCAGGCATGTATTTTTGTACCACAACACCTGACTTAAATTTTAAAGCTGCTCAACTGACTTAGCCTCTTTGCTCTTTATTCTGTTTTTTCACTCTTCGCTTTTCCCCATCTCACTTTCTACATTCCCTCTCAAACTTCTGGTTCTTGCTCTTCCCTAATTCCTCTTCCCTCCCCCTCCTTTTCTCTTATCACCCATATCCCACTTACTCCCACACACACTATTTTCCCATTCGAAAGTTTCATTGAGAAAATGAGGAGGAAGGAAGCCTGTGTTGGGCAGTGATTTGATAGTGAGGTGGGGGAAAGCCTTTATTTGGCAATGATATAATATTAAGGAGGGATTGTTTCTGTGTTATGCAGTGATATGATACTGAGAAGGAAGAAATCCTGTGTTATGAAGTGATATGATTTTGAGGATGGAAGAAGCCTGTGTTATGAAGTGATAGGATAATGAAGTGGGGAACGGTGTATCATACAGTGATAGGAAGGTGGGAGGAAGCTTATGTTATGCAGTGATATGATAGTGAGGTGGGAGGCAGCCTGTGTTATGCAGTAATCTGATAGTGGAATAATACATTAGCTAAACACAACAGAAGATTTCACGCCATCCATGACTACAGCACAGATACATTTCTACTGAATATTTTTTTTGTCTTCTTTGCATACATGTTTTTTATTTATAGCTATCACATATATAGTTGTGGATCTTACGAATGTTGGTCAAGTTTACGATGTTGGACATGCAATGTTAAAAATGTGCGGGCCTTGCAAAGCGAGGCCCGTGGCACTTAGGCTGCAATGAGCCCCGAAGGTTAAGCGAGAAAAAAAATGGCAGCCGAAAAAAAGTAACTGGATAAAAACGAGGCTGAAGCCAGTAACACTTAGCTGAAGCCAGTGAATATGAACCTGAAGCCAGTAAGACTTAACTGAACAACACACTCATTGTGAGACAGGCTAAACTTCAGCAGAGACACAGAGGAGAAAGACACAGGGGAGGGAGAGGATGGAAAGAGGCACAGGGCTGAGAGATGGAGGAAAAGAGACACAGGGAGATAAGGAAAAACAAAAGACACAGGGTAGGGAGAGGGAGAGAGGGGCAAACAGATACAGGGGTCAGAGAATGGTGAGACGCTCACAATGAGCGCCGAAGGTGATTATTGCGAAGCAAGAAAGTTGTGGCTTGCCAAGGCCTGCAGTGAGCGGCGAGGCCCGTAAAGTAGAAAAGGGGAAAGGCTCGCAATGAGCGCTGAAGGATACAGCATTCCCCTCCTTAACATTTTTGTCCCATCATTTTTGACAGGCAAGTAGCTAGTATATTTATACAGTGATGCAAAAAAGTATTTGATCCCCTGCTGATTTTGAACATTTGTCCACTGACAAAGAAATGATCAGTCTATAATTTTAATGGTAGGTGTATTTTAACAGTGAGAGACAGAATAACAAAAAAAAACCCAAGAAAAATGCATGCCAAAAAAGTTATAAATTGATTTTCAAACAGCAAGATTTCTGGCTCCCAGGTGTCTTTTATACAGGTAACGGAGTATAAAAGGGAGTGCTCCTAAGCTCAGCTTGTTACCTGTATAAAAGACACCTGTCCACAGAAGCAATCAATCAGATTCCAAACTCTCCACCACAGTCAAGACCAAAGAGCTGTCCAAGTATGTCAGGGATAAGATTGCAGACCTACATAAGGCAGAAATGGGCTACCAGACTATCGGCAATAAGGTTGGTCAGATGGTGACAACAGTTGGTGCCATTATTTGCAAATGGAAGAAACACAAAATAACTGTCAGTCTGGTGCTCCATGCAAGATCTCACCTCATGGAGTTTCAATGATCATGAGAATGGTGAATAATCAGCCCCGAACTACATAGGAGGATCTCAGGGCAGCTGGGACCATAGTCACCAAGAAAACAATTGGTAACACACTACGTGAAGGACTGAAATCTTGCAGTGCCCGCAAGGTCCCCCTGCTCAAGACAGCACATATACAGGCCTGTCTGAAGTTTGCCAATGAACATCTGAATGGTTCAGAGGAGAACTGAGTGAAACTGTTGTGGACAGATGAGACCAAAATCGAGCTATTTGGCATTAACTCAACTCACCAGGTTTGGAGGACGAGGAATGCTGCCTATAACCCCAAGAACACCATCCCCACTGTCAAACATACAGGTGGAAACATTATGCTTTGGGGGTGTTTTTCTGCTAAGCGGACAGGACAACTGCACCGCATCAAAGGGATGATGGACGGACCGATCTTTGGTGAAAACTTCCTTCCCTCAGCCAGGGCATTGAAAATGAGTCATGGATGGGTATTCCAGCATGACAATGACAACACAGCCAAGGCAACAAGGCAACAAAGGAGTGGCTCAAGAAGAAGTACATTATATATATATATAAATATATATATATATATCCTTTCAGATTTATATTAGAGCTTGTAATTCTGTTATATTATTATCCATATTTCTGATGCCAGGTGGGCTTAACATCCCCCTTTGGCAATGAAAGACACCTGTGCCTTTCCATTCCAATAGAGGTTTAAGAAGAATGAGTACATAAATCATTCAAAAAGTTCCTATATCCTGCGTTGTGTGTGCGTTTCTGCTTTTTTACTAGAGCTGTTTCCATACGTACAGTGTACCATATTACAAATGATATATACAGTATGTGCTATCATGGAGTTTAGATAGTAACACATGCATATCTGAACAACAATACACAATACAGACATTATTAAAATAATTAACAAATGAGTGTTTTGAAAATGAATTGACAAATTTCTGCCACCAGATGCACTTGACAGATCAGAAAATGTATGTTCAATCCTTTGGAGTTCTTGCTGTTGATGATTAAAATTTACGTGGATCCTTTCTCCAAATTTTGTAGATGTTTGAGCAGTATCTTATCATCTTTAAGTTGCATTACCCATTTCTGCCAAGGTGTGTTGTCTGATACAATTGGTACAATCAGAGGAGACCCCAGGGGTTTACGGTAGGCTAATACCTGTGGCACTGTGAGATTAAACTGCTGTGAACTTATTCTCACCAGATAGTCTATGACACAGTAAATTCCAAGAGTAATTTATTCCCTAGATATACAATGTTTAAACCATATGTGTATCTCATCTCTTGCTTTCAATGACAAAAAAACACACCTTTCACTGTCCTAAGGGGAATATCGTATCTTCGGGTTTAACCTTTTCTATAAACCCTTAGCAGTATGAATGGTTATGCCAGCATGAATCAAATACTGTTCTGACCTAATTGGGTAGACATAAGATTTTGGTGGGGAATCTCATACAACCTTCAACATCTACTTGTTCTATGGTGGTATTATGTACTATGAAGTTTGGAAACTCTAAGTCATGATGTAAAACATGTGATTCTGTTACCGGAGTTCCCAGTGATGTCATATGGTAGATGTTTTGGTATGTACCCCTGGTTGGTACTAGTGAAGTAGCTCTGCATATATTTCCCTTGAAACCCAGCCAACTGTTCTCTCATAACTCTTTGTGATCAGAAGCAAACCTATCTATAGTGTGCGCCATGATATTAAAATCAGTTGATAGCTTGGTTTGCATGGAAAGACATACAAAATCCCAAGACACTTCTCTTAACCTCCAAATTACCCCTACCAATATATCTCCTGAATATGCTGTATAGCAAGACCCTGTATATCTATCGCTGCCTTTGTCAGTCCTTCTACAAGTGTATTTATGGTTTGTTGTGTGTGTAACCCTTTGGAATTTAACTAATTTAACAAACCCTCAGACTGTAAGGTTGTAGTCAGACTGGAAATATCAATAGACATCACAACCCCTAGACCAGTTCCTACACCTCCCAAAACTGTATCCACAATATCCCTCTTACTTCTTTTTCTGGTACCCATTACCCATCTAATTAAAGACTTTTCCATAGTAGCTGTAATTGTGGTACAATTTTGAAAGTGTTTAGCAACTAGCCTATCTGTCAACCTTATTCTCCATGAAATCAGCTGAAATGTAGCATCACTCAATATTGGTGTGCGATTCATAGAACTCATTTGAAAGGGGCAACTAGAAAGTACTTTCTTGACCCCCACACATGGGATTGCCAGCATATTCCACCCTTGGTGGAGCAAGGATAGTAGAATAGGTCAGAGGAGGGGCTACTGTTGTAGGTTCCCTCCCCTCATCTATTGTTAATGATACCTTCACTTGTCCACCCCAGTTGGATCCCACTAACTCCCATTTTACACCTTCTTTGATCATGTTTTCAGTGATCACTTTCGTTATGCTATACCCTTGCTGATTCATGGACATTACAGGGTTTTGGAAACTAATGGAAAACTTAATATCTGCACCTATTAGACCTATACCTATTTCTCCCAGTTTTGCCAATTAACATTCCTAGTTCTTTTAATTACCCAGATTGTCCCTCTAAAATCCACTGATGTTATTAACACTTTTTGTCCCAAAAATGTCCACAATCTCCCCCACAAGTCAGTTGATCAAAACATGATTCCTTCAGATTGTCACTGCTCCATATCTATGTCCATGCTTTGATCATCTGTGTATGACATGATTTTCTTTGCCTTGTGGAAGAGGTAGTTTGTGGTCTATCAATTTTCTGATTATTACACATATATTGCCCATAAATTCCCAAAGAATAAATGCATTTCCATCTTCCTTGTTGACTTCTTGTGCCAAATCTGAAAAGATCAAACAAGTATCAGTTCTTATCAGATATATCTACATTTGGGACTTCTGTCCCTTTGTACAATTTACATTGGTCCACATGGACCCATTTGTTATCAGGCTGCCTTCTGGTTTTTCTAGGTTTTGATCTTTTTTCTTAAGCACTGTAGTACCTAATGTATCCAGGATTACATAGGGACCCTCCCAATTTGCATCGCATGGAGACTTTTTATTAAAATTTTTGATCCTGATCATTCCCCCCTTTTCAAACAAAGTTTGAATTTTAGATGACTCTTGACAACCAGTTGGGGCCATATTAGAGGCAGCAAAATGTAGCAGTAATCTTAACTGCTCCTAAATTTGAAAGATATTGGTCTCTTGACATGGCTTCTCTCAGGGGAATGGACAATTGAGGATCACCTGGGTGGCCTAATACCATCTGTCTCCCTGTCATGAGCTCATAGGGAGACCATTTAGTAGCGGTGGCAGGGGTAGCTCTAATAGCCATGCTGGTAGGTATGTAACCCAAGAATTACCATATTGTGTAAGCATTTTGGCTAACCTAGACTTAATGGTTCGATTCATGCGTTCTACTATACCCGAGCATTGGGGATGATACAGAACATGGAATCTCTGCTGTTTTCCCAGTAGGGCACAGAGGCTTTGCATTATCTGTCCAGTAAAATGTGTACCCCTGTCTAACTCAATGAGTTCAGGCAAACCCCACCTCGAAAACAAATGTTCCCATAGTGCTCTTGCAGTAGCTTGTGCAGTGTCACGCCTAAGAGGAATAGCTTCCTCCAATTTTGAAAAAAAAAAATCCACAATCACTAGGGCATACCTGAGACCCCCTTTTGAAAGTGGAAGTGGGCCTATAAAATCAATCTGAATAGATTTCCAGGGACCATCAGCTACTGGTACCCTCTGGAGATTTGTCCTTTGTCCTTTAGGGCGTGGATTTATCTGAGCACAAATAAGGCATTCCTGAATACACTCTAGAGCAGATGTTGCTAACTCTGACCAAAAATATTTCTGTCTAAGATGGTATTCTAAGGCACTGTGACCAATGTGTCCCAAAAGAGAGTGAGTTTGCGGTGTAATTTGCCTCTGTAAATGCTTTGGGGTTACAAAGAAAAGTTTTGCCTCTGGCTCTATAGAACTAGTATAGTAAATTAACCCGTCCTGAATAGACTACCCACTAGGGAGAGTTTGCTGGTTCTGTAACAAAAGAGAAATGTTCGCCTACTACCTCAGTATTCCACCATCATTTTATGTTGGGCCCATAGGGCAGGGAAATCCAGAACCTATTTCCTCAAATCAGAGTGGCTACCAGTGTCCGACCATACCCTTTCTGAAGGAACTGATACAATAGATGCCACAGGACACAGGGAAGACTCATCTAACATAACATGTTTCTTCCCTCTAATGTCCCTCAACAGTACATTATTACACAGATCAACTATCAACCCTTCTGCTCTAATAACATCAGCACCCAATAAAGTACCTTCTGAATTCCTACTCTGTCAAATTGGAATCTCCTTTGTCTATTCATGTCCTAATGTCAGTTACTGTTAGGATGGGAAAAACCTGGGACTGGGATGCCCAAGTTCCACAAGAAATGTTTGTTTTGCCCCATATGGGGGACTTAGTGGCAAATCTGTTAAAGTCACTGAAGCACCTGTGTCAAGGAGCAATTTTGTGTGATGGCCCACAATCACACCATTGACATAGGGGCGTCCAGAATGATAGCTAAATGTAGACAAATAGGAACCATGTCTCCCAGGGCAGGTGATAGTCAGATAAGGATGTCAGAGAGGAATTATGCTCATATTTCTTGTCATGATTCCTCTCCATCCCTACCATCATCATCCTTAAAGCTTCCTGTGCTGGCCCATACAGATTATTCCAAGGCCTGGTCTTGGGGCCATACTCCTGTCTTGTTTATCTGGAGGTTTAGGCTTGCTTTGTCTGAAAGAACCCTTCTGATCAAGCTTATCTTTAAGGGGCCCTGATGTATGTTGGTGTGCCTGCCATCCCTCACCTTGCTTATGCTCCCACATCCATCACCTGCAATCTCTGAACCTGTGTCCAGGCTTATTACAAAAGTGATAAATCCCTTTGAAGGAAATTTCCAAGGGTTTGCACTTTCCTCCATTAAAGGTCAAAACTGCAATTTTGTGTGGCCCTGTGACTCCTTTCCTTAAAATATTTTGTCGTTCTTTACCAATAATACATAGCTCAGCCTCAATAATACATAGCTCAGCTCAAATTTAGAAGCAAACACCCATGGGTCATCCTGTACTATCTAACAGCCTTATTAAATAGTGCCCTTTTAAATTCTACAGAATCACAATTTAATAAGGCTGTAAGTATCTAAGTCTCTGTTACCTGTGACTAACTTAGATACAGCTCTCAGCCTGTCCCCTTCTGTACCCCATTTATCTTCTTTAAACTAATCTTTATTGATATCATTTGGACCATTAGCTGGGGCCTCACATCTAGATGCTAGTCCTTGCAGGTTCGCCAATAAATGTTATAAATCGAGTGTAATTAATTAATTACTATATTATTATTCATAATATTAATTATGATTATAATAATAATTATTCTAATATCATCCTCTGAGATTTTCAGTGTAAATTAATATCCACACTCTTGCTGTTTACGGCAACACTTTTATCCAAATGAGGCTAACAATTAAGGTTACAAATGTGTATTTATCAAATACAATAGTTAATACAAATACATAATAATGATAATGCTATGAAAACAACATCTCTTAACTTGGCAGAAAAAAGCAGTCTAAAGTTACCAAGTATAATATACTATTTGTGAGGCTTTGTCCATGTGTGTGGGAGTAAGATACTTTTCCTGTGCAGTATAATGATGCTAAGAGAGGATGTTCAACCAAAAGATGAAGAGAGAAGAGGCAGATTTATTGTATGTACTGTTCTTTATACTGGTATATTTCCACCCCCTTGATACTTGATCCCCTTAATCTTCTTAGAAAAAATAAAAAATAAAAAAAAAATATATATATACCAATTGCGGTATAATGTAGTGCGACACAGGCCTCTTAGCCAATAGAAAGCAGTCTAGTTGAAGATGATTGACAGAGGGAGACTATAAATTTACGTTCCACACGCCCATGCATTGACTGTGTTGTATTTTCTTTCGAAGTAGCACTTTGGTCCTGGAGTTGGTGGTTGGTTTCGGGTTATAGAGAGAGTAGAAGAGTTTGGAGAGAAGTAATTTGTGGTTTCGTTAAGTTATATTCTATTACATACGAATTTACACTTAATCCTTGATTACACATATTTACAGATTACACATAATTTAAAGAACACACATAGAGACAATTAGAGTTAGGTCACTCCACACTCCCTCCCCCATAACCCCCCCCCCCATCCTTCAATAGTTATGAAATACACATAATGCACATATTTTTTTTCCATTCTATATATACAGCAACACTTATATTTATTTATCCTTATTTTATTTTTGGGATCATAATGGAGGGAGGAGAGAGGAGGGCAGAGGAGTGGAGAGGTGGAGAGGAGGAGAAGAGGAGAGGAGGAGAGAGAGGAGAGAGGTGGCCATGGGGAGTAGTGGTAGGGAGGAGGAGAGGAGTGGTGGGGAGAAGGAGAGGAGTCGTGGGGAGGAGTAGGTGGAGGAGGTGGAGGAAGTGGAGGAGGAGGTGGAGGAGGAGGTGGTGGAGAAGATGAAGTAGGTGGAGGAGGAGGTGGAGGTGGAGGAGGAAGAGGAGGTGGAGGAAATGGCAGAGGAGGATGGGAGTGTAGTGGAGGAGGTGGGTGGTGGCAGGGTAGCCCGAGCACCAGACACACGTAGGAGAGAGACAGAGTGGCCTCATCCTGGGGGAGGTGGTAATTCAGAGGAGAGACAGGCCTCAGGGACAGGACAGGGAGGGCAAGAATCTAAGGGCACGCACAGGGCCCACAATTATACGCACCAGGAGAATGTGGTCAATTTACCACACTAATGTAAATTGATGAATAGCAAAACATAATGGGAGGTCACCAAATGGGAATGGGGATACATCTTGGCACATGGCCACCAGCAATAGCGTAGCAGAGATTACCCCTGATGGAGGTGAGTTGGCTGTTGCTCCACTTGCCTCTGCACAGCCTCATTGTTTGCGGCCCTTCCTGATCTTAGAGTAGATTAGTGTGGTGTATGTTCCCCTGGTCCCCTTGTGGATTGCTACGTGGTGGTGGTGAAGAGGCTTGTGTACCTGAAAGAAGCTGTGAGCCATACCATGTAGGGCCAGTGTAGGTGGGCAGGTGATAGCAGAGAGGTCATTCAAATAACAGTCCACTAGAGAAGGAACTAGCAACCCATTCCAGTATCTTTGGCATGCAAACCTTGCGGAACAGCACAGGCAGTGACCTAGCTAAATGTCCTGCAGTCCACAAGGAGTCAAACACGACTGAAGGACTGAACAACAAATATTTAAATGTTCCCCTGGTACTTAATCTACAGTATGTGATGTGGTGGTGTAATTTTGCCACTACTTGTTTTTCCCAATGTACATGTGATGAGTGAGATGTATATGCAGTTATATATATATTCCAGTGTCTACATTAGAGCCTCTGTGAGTAAGGAAGTGTTAATATGGCATCAGTTTCATGTTTTTGTGTTGCTATTTAATCTGGTAGTGTGTCTTTAATTGCTTTATGCATGTTGCAGCATGGCTTTTCATATTGGCATAAGCATGACCATTCCAACATATGATGAATTAAAATATTTTTTAAAGGCCTATTTTTTTTATTGGGAGATTTTTGTGCAAGTAATTGTAATGCCTTTCCATGTTTTTACCATATTTTAAAGTCCACTGGTATGTTTATATTATCTTTTACAGTGTTGAGAAATTAAAAGCCAGGACGTCTTTGGAAATTCGTTGCAATTTAATAGCGGTATTGGAACGTAACAGTTACGGACTTGACAGAAAAAGGGATTTGCGGCAACGGAGTTCACATTTTGACATCCTGTAGGCCTTAACCCGCGGGTTGCTTTGAGAGGCAAATTTAGTTTCCATAAGTCTTGCGGACTACAGTTTTACACATTGAGGGAATTTAATAGGGCTGTTAATTATTGCTTTTATCCCCTTTTGGATTCCTACCTTGTTGTCGTGAAGGGGCTTGTGTACTTCATTGAAGCTGTGAGCTATACCATGTAGTGTCACCCAAGATGGGCAGGTCACAGCAGAGAGGTTAGACATATCGCAGTTCTCTGGAGAAGGAACTGGCAACACATTCCAGTATCTTTGCAACGATAATTTTATGGTCAAGCACAAGCGGAGACATAATGATGCCTGGCGTGCTGCAGGCCATAGGGATACAGAGAGTTGCACATAACTGAACGACTAAAGAACAACAAATTGCTTTCAGAAGTCACTACATATACATTTTATTAATGACACATGCATAATTAAAACATCTGACTTCTCTTTTTAGGGCATTATAATGGTCCTTTAACTCCTTTGTCATAAAGCCAGTATAGCACTCTGACCATGACTGTCGAGTGGGGTACTGGTGGTCTGTATCATCACAGATCAGTAATTCTATGACTTAAGAAACTTTATGTATGTGTGTGTCTTAGTCACATAGGAGCTCCTCTGTTTCTACGTCATTAAGACCCAGTCCCATTACTTTTTTAATCCATTTTGGTATCCCTCTTGGATCAGAAATGATATAAGAAATGTAAAGCAAGATGCGGGATGAGTCAACAACAATAAAAAAACAATATAGTTCTTTAACACATTACCTTTTAGTATATATGGCCCATCATGATCAATAAGGTATCCACTTCTTCACGCTGACACAATTTCCATGCCAATCCAGTATTACCGATTAGGGAATTTTTACTTTATATGTTAATTTCTTTAGATGATGTATTAGCTCCTAAAAATAAAGCCAGAAATACCTTATTGAGTTCTTTCATTAATCTTCAGGACCCTGATTGAATCTAAGAACCTAAATTAATTGCACGATGAAGGATAGCTCTCAATGTTAATATTTTCCTTGAAGTGTTTAATTTATACATGAATGAGTTTAACCTATATTTACAGTGTATGCAGTAAGTTGATTACAGACTCCAAATATTCTCAAGGCTGAGGCAATTTTTTTAATACGTCGCCACTTGCAAAACCGAAAAAAAGGTTTAAAAGGAGTCTAACATCCTAAAATCTACTGTTTCTTTTTATTTGACCTGGTTGAGTCTTGAACCATTGTCTTCTCCAAAATTCTCCTGGAAACTTTCAAACAAGGAAGCAAGAAGCAGTTGTTACCTCCACCCTCTGTTAGTTCTCCTTCACAGTGAGAGAAAAAATCTCATCCAATTATGAGGAATCCTGGTGAAAAATATTTCTGGATATGAGTTAAAATGGTTAGTTTTTGCAATGTTGACAGGATCGTCCTCTTGCAAACTCTGAAAAAGGTCCTAATTGGTAATGTTAATGCTGTGTCACAAAAATGCAGCAGTTTGTTATTGTTTGTATCATTCTTTCATAAAATTGTTTAGAATGTTTTACACATTCTCTGTTAAATTCAACATTTCCCCAATAAGATACAGAAAGACTGAAAATATTGGTAATTTTCGTTTCTCTCCAACCCATTGACAAGGTCTTAGTTTTCCTCTTGATTTTAGACATCTGCAAAGTTCTGGTTCTTCTTGTTTTCCATGAAAGATATATGGAAGTTTCTTGGATTATGGAAGCATCTGATAGACGGGAATCTGTAGTGTATGGAAACATTTTTTGCATGACAATATCCCAAAATAAACATTTATAAACTTACCCTAAATTTGGCAACATTTCTTTAGTTTTCAGGCAGTTGATTTTGAGAAGCAAAATTAGCAAAACTGTTATAATTAGTTGGGGCCAATCAGAGGCAGGTACAACAATGTATCTGGTTTCATCTCACTGGTTGAGACAAAGCTATTTGGAAGGCAATTGTGGTACTGACAGCTAATTGGCTAGGACACAACTCTGGTTAGGATGCTCTGCCTTGGATGTGTTGCTCACACAAGAAATGTCAAATGTACTTTTAATTGCAAATATATAGAATTGCTCAATACAATTAATTTGATATTAGACACCCAATCAGACAGACGCACACACACGGGATATCCCACAAACTGCCAGATACCTTTAACAAATGATTTTTTTCATATTCAGAGATACAGCTAATGAATGGTGGGCCACACTGCAAAATAATTTGGGGCCACCCTTACAACATCTCGATGCACGGTAGAAGCTTGTAGAGGGTCAATAATAATCCAAATAGATATGTAGGTGGTCAAACCATCCCTAGGGTGATCAGATAACCATTCTATAAAAATAACTATATGTCCCTCTCCCGTAATAAGTTACAAGTTGCTCTGCTGCACCTGCATTAGCTCCATCACCGGTCATATAATACTGTAAATTCTAGGAGCAATTTGTATGCGGACAGAATCAACATCTCAACATGCTTCCCCGTAGCTCTGACAAGCAGAAAAAGAGCGGATCAGCAATCTTCAAATTATTAAACTATGCAAAAAATTAATTTAGTAACAAACTGCAGAAGAAATGCAATCATTTTAGCACGACTTGAAGATTAGTTGATATCCTGACCTTCAGAAAGTCAGGGAGCTTATATTTTACAGAGCTCTCAAATTTCCTAACATACTGTACATTTAAATGACATGATTAAACATTTTGACAAATTATTTTCTTTTCTTGTTCAGCCAATGAGGACCTTCACTGAGCCAATCAGGACCTGCACGGCGCCAGTCAGAACCTTCACTGAGCCAGTCAGGACCTTCAATGAAACAATCAGGACCTTCATTGAGCCAGTCATTACCTTCACTGAGTGGATCAGGACCTTCACGCAGCCAGTCTGGACCTCCACAGTGCTAATCAGGACCTTCACGAAGCCAATCTCGGCCTTCACAGAGCAAATCAGGACCTTCACGCAGCCAATCAGGACCTTCACAGAGCAAATCAGGACCTTTACGCAGCCAGTCAGGACCTTCCCAGAGCAAATTAGGACCTTCACAGAATGCATCCAACCAGTCAGAAACTGTGAAGAGACACATGACGCTAAGTTTCTTTTTGAGTGGGGCAATGTCCAGCTTGTGTGACACACTAATGCATAATGTTTTACAAACCAGTTGCAATACTTATATGATTAAAAATTTTAAAGAATTTACTATGCATTTTCCCAATTGAGATGAGGCAAAAAGAGTTGAGATAAAATAAGAAAGGCTGTTTTCCCGCCGCCGGAAACAGTGCACAGTAAATCAATAGATAACATAAGTAGTACTTGATGTTTAGTAAATTCCCCCAATATTTAAGACATATTAGGACATTTGGGTTCCCAATAATAAATGGTAGTGTTCCTTTAAAATAAACACGGTGGAAAAGTTTAAATTCTAAACACGAACATTGACTGAACAGAGCCCAGGCTGTTTTTTAAGACACAATAGGAAGGCTACTGGGTGTCATGGTTCTCACTATACATTTGTACTTAGCACATTGATTTCCCTTGGCAGCCCTGATTAGGCTCACTGGGTGGTCATCCTCTCTTCTTTATGTCAGAGATCTCGAAGTACACTTCTGATCAGTATAAAATATTTGAGTTAACATATTCTAATGCATGGTAAAAACCAATACAAATGGGACTTATAAAGTGTAAGAAATAATTATTAACTTATTTTAATAACTTAACAAGAGAATAAAAGCTTCTACAGTAACATCTAATAATCGGAAATTATCCAGGATGTGACCATTTATTTACATAGGAAATTTTATAATACAGATTTAAGCAGATTTTTAACTTTTTGGTAATTATGAGTTGCTAAAGAGCACCCAAAATTATAATTGATAATATCTTTAATGCATCATTTCTGAACTGATTTCCAGATTAATTGGTCTATGTTAAAAGGGAATGCAAATGGATATAAATCAAATTGTATTTACTTAATATAAATATGGGATTGCTGATATATATAGTAACAGAATAATTTGTTTCTTGATACCAACATATAATTTATTTGCATTGTTTCTGAAGAATTTTGCCAAAGTAAAACATGATAATGGTAGAAAGTTACAGTGCAATTGAATTGAACCTGCTCTGTAAATCAAAAGCCATCATCAGCTCTTCAAATTCTCTCCTTCAAGGCCTCTCTTGTGGTGCCTCAATTGCTGATGCCCCAATTTATTCCCACTAAAGTGGATACTAGAGAAATCATATTCACATCCAAGTTTGATAGTTACAGACTCTAACAACCCACATAATTCATGAAAAAGTAATAAACAAAATTGAAGTAGGTTTCCTGTTAGGGCACCTCGTAACCACTATCAGGTATTGAGAATTAAATTGGATAATACTTATTCCTGAGGTACAGCAGGTGTACCTGACGGGTCGTTTTGCTGCAGACCATGCAGCTTCCTCAGTGAATAAGTACTATTCACTAAAAACTACTATAAGGAGATCTAAAACGGTTGAACTTTATGGACTAAAAGTCTCTTTCAGCTTCAATTATTATGTTACTATGTAATATATTTTAACAAGTAACATATACTGTATATAGGTGGGCCCCACTTTACAAACGCTACGACTTGGCACCTAAGGCTTTTTGTATGAGGTTTTTTTTATTCTCTGTTTGTTTGAATTAAAAAAGGAACAGTTTCTGTAACATATTTGTACAGTACAGGATGTATCATCATTATTATTATTATTTTTCATGGTCCAGACTTACATGCATATCCAACTTAAGAATGTTCCCAGTGTAATAACAGTTTTTATGGGAATTCTGGTCATGAAACAAGTTTTTAAACTTGTTTTAGACATTCAAATGTAAATGCAATATTATATATATATATATATATATATATATATATATATATATATATATATTATATATATATATATATATAAATATGTATGTATATATATATATATACATATGTGTGCATGTATATTATTATTTATTATTATTAACTTTTATTTGTATCGCGTCAACATATTCCGTAGCACTGTACAGGGGATAAGAACAAGGAAAATACAATTTTAACAAAATCAGAAAATGAGGGCCCTGTTTTGAGCTCAGAATCTATTTAGAAAGTGTTTTTTTTTTCCAAAGCACCCAACAAGACTAGAATCTCGCTACTATCTAAAGGGAATGAACGTGGCAGAGATCTGGAGAAGAGTAACATATGTGTATATATATACTAGTAAATTGCCCGTCAAAATTTACGGTATAATTTTTATTTTTTCTCTCCCTCCCCCTCTCCCTCCCTTGTGTCTCTCCCTACTCTCCCCTGTACCTCTTCCCCCACCTCTCCCCTCCCCTGTGTTTCTTCTTCCTCTCTCCCCTCCCCTGTGTCTTCCCCCTCTCCCCTCCCCTGTGTTTTCCCCCACTCCTGTGTCTCCTCCCCCCCTTCCCTCCCCTGTGTCTTCCCCCCTTCCTTTCCTCTGTGTCTTCCTCCCCCTCTCCCCTGTGTCTTCATCTCCCTCTCCCCTCCTCTGTGTCTTCCTCCCCTCCCCTGTGTCTTCATCCCCCTCCCCCTCTCTCCTGTGTCTTCCTCCCCACTCTCTCCTGTGTCTTCCTCCCCCCTTTCCCCACTATCCCCACTATGTGTGTGCGCTCGCATCGTCGCTACAGAGCTTTGCATGCAGACATAGGAATTATTATAGTTGATATATATATATAGATAGACAGACAGACAGACAGACAGATAGATAGATAGATAGATAGATAGATAGATGATAGACAGACAGATAGATAGATAGATAGACAGATAGATAGACAGATAGATAGATAGATAGATGATAGACAGACAGACAGATAGATAGATAGATAGATAGATAGATAGATAGATAGATGACAGACTGTGGTAGACTGTATGTATCATGAACTATATTTAGATATACTGTACATAGGAATATTACAAAGCAACAGCGATAAGAGCCAGCAACTTATTTTCTTCTTAAAAAGCATACCATGTCATATTTTTTTGCAAGTAAGTGGACTTTTTTTAGATTTTGTTTGAGAATGTAGTTTTAAGAGTAAATATCAGATGTGAAATGCAATGGGTAGGTAAATTGTCCTGTCTGGTTTAAAGCTGTGAGGGTCAAACACAATTCACTGTGGCACAAAAAACAGAGGAAGCAGCGAACAGATGAAAGAAAGTGATGACATGATTAAACAACAAACTGAAATCAAAGCAGAACCGAGCTGGCTGCTGCTCAGTCACACGACTCCAAAGTTTGCCTTTTAAATATTCAGCTAATGAAATTTAAAAAAGAAACAAATTACTTTAAAGCTAGTTTGATCCGTCCTTTCTCTGGCGCTCTGTAACGCTGTGCTTTGAAAGGGATCTTTGTCGACATGGCCCCGCACTCCTCTCTATGGATTTAGAGACTGCATCATGACCTTATCCTTTTCATTGTGTGTCTGCACAGAAAATCCCACCCATTAAGCCACATTTTTAGCAGAAATGCCGTGGTCAGCACAGGTGAGCTTTAATTTGTTATAGTCGACTGGGAAAGCAGATGCCAATTAAAAACAGAGATGTAACAAATACACTTACACCATATGGAAAGTGAATATATTTTGTGCATACAGAAGGAAAGTGTAATATTATGTAGAGAAAATATATATTTTTGTATCTCCCAGATATCTTATTATTGCACCACTTAGTATTTATTCATTTTTATGCTATATCCGTGCGACACAATTTAGCATAGTATCCAATTTTGCACTCAGTTTTCAAGTATTAGCACATTTTCTAAAATATTTTTCTGTGACAGTCAGAGCCTAGCACAAAAAGAGGGCCCAGCAAATCCCTTTAAAATGTCTTTACCATTTATTGTTATCAGTCCTATGTATACCTGTATGTAATTTAATCCTACCTGCAAAAGAGACAATACTATATTGAGCAATTAATAATGAGATCAGACCACTGCACATAACACTATTGTATGAGGTGCTCTCCAAGCTTGTAAATAAAGAAAGAAACTTGATTTGACGTCCTAGTTTCATCCCTTGCTTGAGTTTTTGTTATGAAAGAGGCATTAAAAAGGAAATTTTTTCCTACAACAATACATTTAAATACAGTTGTTTATCTAACAAAAAAGAAAGACAAAAAGAAAAATAATGATAATTTTAACCCAAACCACAAAATTCTTTTTTTTTATTTTATTTTTTTATTTATAAATATTTAATATTTTCTGAAGACTTTAAACAAAGTATAGGAAATACATTTTTATGGTTATGGTGTTAAAAAATAAAGTAATAAAAACAAATGTATCTGCTATCCCTGCTTGCAAGTGCTTACAATATTATGCATGCAATCACAATATAATATGTTCTTGTGGCTAAATTCAGCCAATATGAAAAGAGTATGTTAGTTTAGGCCAGGGGTTTTAAACCTTTTAATACCTACCGCCCACTGTTGATGGCAAAATTTCGTTACCACCCAACTGTGCTGCAGTAACTCAATTTACTCTCATTTCTGGTTACATAAATTTAAATAACTTAGCTATGTATCGCCCTGTACTTACTAGATAGTGACCCAGGCCTGACTTCTGTCCCTAGGCTCTCTCACCAGTTCCCCAACCAGCCAAGCTTGGTGCTGCGCGTCATCACTCATCAGCAACGCCACCTAGCGATTACCCCTCCGCCCACCATGAAAGCTTGAATAGCCCACTAGTGGGCAGTAGGGACCAACTTGACTACAACTGGTCTCGGCAATTTGTATTGTAAATATTACTTTGCCATTTGAACTAAAATTTATATTTTAGTTATCTGAGATTTAAATATAAGCAAACATTGTAACAAATATGTAAGAAAAGGCAGCAGAGTACTTAATTGCACTGGTAAAGGAAATAGCAGCAGAAAAAAAGGTGGAGATATAAAGTAACATCTGACTGGTCCATTAAAAGGCCAGTCATGTTGGAACCTTGTTTAATACTCTATGTCCAATTCTTGAGTTTCCTTCCCAGTGGGCTATCGATGGAGTACTCTCGTTGGTATTCCCCCACAACGACTCATTTAATCTCACACTGCTCGTTTAATTTATGATTAATTTCTAATTTCTAATTTCTCATGTTTTTCTCTATCAACAGATAGAGAAATGACAAGAAAGTAATCATTGGCTCTATATAAAGCCAATCAGTGTTCACCTTTATTTAATATAATGGGTCCAGTTCCGCCAGTGATTTAAAGGAAGGCAACTAAAACAGTGGTTTAAACCAGTGGTTCTCAAGAACCGGTCATAGGACTGGTACGGGTCAATGAGACCTTATCTGCCAATTGTCAAGAACAAAGATGAGTGAGGAGAGCCTTACAGATTAAATATTACCATTAGTAAATTACATTAGTCATAGAATATTGATGAAATGATATGCATTTAGTGCAAACTGGATTAAAATGTAATATGGCATATGTAGTTTCAACCTGTTCAAACTAATTTGGATCTTACAACAATGAGCATTGGACGGTAACCAGTCGGTTGCCAAATTGAGTATCATATAAGGAAATACTTCATGACCTTAATGTGTATAGTTTAGATGGGATAAGGGAGAAAGGCGATATGATGGAAACCTACAGATGTATTGAAGTATTTCAGAAAGTATCACATATATAGTTATTGGTGTTGGTCACGTTTGTGATGTTGGTTACGCAATGTTAAATAACTGTGGCCCTCACAAAGCAAGGCCCGTAGTTGCGGAGCTACAATGAGCGCCAAAGGTGCTCATTGCAGGCCATGCGATGAGCGCCTGCGGTGCACATCGTGAAGCCTGCGGGAGTTAAGCTGCAATAAGTGCCTGCGAAGCTCATTGCGAGGCCTGCAGGAGTTAAGCTGCAATGATTGAAATGAGCGCCGAAGGTGCTCATTGCCGGGCTCGCAATGAGTGCCAAAGGTGCTCATGGCGAGGCCTGCGGGAGTTATGCTGCAATGAGTGCCAAAGGTGCTCATTGCAGGGCTGGCGATGAGTCTGTAAGTGAGGTTGCAAGTTAATTTGAGGCATATTTGGTGTTTTTCGGCATTCGAAAATTGGCTAAGCGTGAAAAAAATAGCGCAAGAAATGTAAACAGCTGAAAACAAGGCTGAAGGCAGTAAAAACGACCCCGAAGCCAGTAATACTTAGCGCAAAACTGTAAGCATGATGACAAAGCCAGTAAAACTTAGCCAAACAACGCAAGCAACAGCACTCATCATGAGCCAAAAACTGCAGAACAGACACAGAGGAGAAATACACAGGGGAGGGAGATTGGGGAGAGGGTGGAAAGAGACACAGAGCTGAGAGATGGATGAAAAGAGACACAGGAGAGGGAAATAAGGAAAAACAAAAGACACAGTGCAGAGAGAGAGGGGGGGAACAGTCACAGGGGTCAGAGAGGGGTGAGGCTTGTGATGAGCGCCGAAGGTGATCATTGAGAATCATGAAAGTTGTGGATTGCCAAGGCCTGCAATGAGCGGCAAAGCCGTAATTGCGGGGCTTGCAAAGTAGACAGGGGGAGAGGCTCGCAATGAGCGCCAAAGGTGGTCACATTGTGTGGCAAACAGCATTAACATCCTTTAAATTTTAATGCGGTCATTTTTGACGGGCAAGTAGCTTGTCTACCATAAAAACAGGAATGCACACACAAATAATCATGAAAGGATTAGTTGTATTGTGTGGAAGTGCTACCTTATAGGATGGTAGTAGATAAGTGGAACAGCATGTCAGAGAAGTGTTAGGGACAAAACTAGTAAAATAATTCTAGCATTCCTGGGGATTAATTTGTTGTTGTTTAGTTGTACAGTCATGCCCCACTCTACGTGACACTATGGACCGCAGTATGCCAGGCACATCTGTCAGTTCATGACCCCTGAGATCCATAATGCTCATGATTATTGCTTCAATTACCTTATTTATCCATCTCTGCCTCTGCCGTCTTCTTCTTCCTTTCCCAGCATCTAGGGAATCCAGTCTTCTCATGATATGCTCAAAGTATTTGAGCTTTAGCCTCATGATCATACCTTCAAGTGAACAGTTTATCTTGCTTACATGTAGTACTGATTGATTGGATCTTCTTGCAGTCCAAGAAACTCTAGGCAGTTTTCTCCAAAACCACAATTCAATTAATGAATTAATTCAAGCTTTTTTAGGTTGTTTTGATGTACTTTTGTATTAGGGATGACCCACCACTTGATAAACCCAATAGCTTTCCCTAAAAAGTAACGAATTACAGCTGTATTACCCAGTTACAATAAAGCAATATCTACATAGTGTTTAACACTGATTCTCATTTGCACCGGAGTGATCAGGAGATACATACCAGGACCTTGCTTAACAACTTTTTGCTACTATGTTTACCCTAGTTAATAAAATATAACCTTTATTTGAAAACAGTAAAAATAATATTAAATAAGATCACAATAATAAAATCGGTGGCCTCCCTAATTATCACTGGTTATATTCCCCTCATAAAGTGTAGCGCTGTTTGTAATAAATAAATGAACACAATAGAGAAATCAAAACCCCAAAATAAACCAGCTTATGAACTTAAGATATATTACAGGTTCAAGGCACATATAGCGCCTACCCAAGGGAGTTCATGTACAGGAGCTAGGTGGTAAGGGGAGACATATAACTATTCAAATAGGTCCTGAGATTGCTATCAAACACAAGGAACAGCTGATAACATCTAAATCCCGAAACCTATATAGGGAAAGTGGTCGACTAGAGTCCCTTCGGGTGCATCCCTGGGACAGGAGCCCGTATATCAGACCCTACCTATACTAAACTCGCAAATCAATGTAAAGCAATGACAATGTGGGTGGTCCCGCTGAACATTACCCCGACACACGTTTCGTCTAAGTCTTCCAATGACCTCCCCCTGGATTTAGGATTTAGATGTTATCAGCGGTTCCTTGTGTTTGACAGCAATCTCAGGGCCTATTTGAATTATATTTGAATTATGAGTTAGCTGAACCAGGGAGACATGTCCTGCAAAGAAACCATTATTGTGGTAAAACACATCAACTAACCCAAATAAATGTTTTTACTAACCTATTTCCGGGATGCTTTGAACAATAAAGCAGAATAAGTTGTTTCCTATTGTTGTTTAGTTGTTCAGTCGTGTCCAAATCTCTGTGACCCTCTGGACCACAACACAACAGGCACAACCTTTGTATCTTTGGTTGTGTTTATCCATAAGGTTATCTTGACAAATAAACTGGAGAGGGTTGCCAGTTCCTTCTCCAGTGGACCGTGATTTGTCTGACCTCTCTGCTATGACCTGCATATCTTGGGTGACCCTACATAGAATAGCTCACAGCTTAATTGAAGTACACAAAGCCCATTACCAGACTAGGTAGCGGTCCAAAAGGTGATTTCCTATGGCACGGTACCCACACCTCTACATTTCAAACAAGACTGTTTAGATCCTCTGTTGATTTCCCAATCAGTTCATGCAAGCAACCTGTCCCCTGCATTGCTATGTGGACCTCCGCCAGGTCTCATGGTAACCAAATAAATTAATTTGGAACATAATGTACACTTTATTGTGAAGTGTTCTGTTAATTTTATGCTCTTCTAATAATTGGTAAAATGTTTTCGAATTATTTTGCTTTAGAGAGACATGTGTCACCAGGAAGGGACCCTGAATGCAGATAAAGACTTTATTCAGTTCTGTTCAAAGGTTGCCACAATATTCAGACACTTAATTAAATAGACTCTATCACCTCAAAAGCAAGTTTTTAGGTTATTCTTAAAGAACATGTAAGTTGTTTTATCCATTTTTTCTAAATGTAATATGTCCTGGGAAATTCCATGTTGTTTTTACTGTGTCTATATGCAAATTATCAGCTCATGCATGTTATTTACACTAGCTGTAACAATGTACTAATTATGATTACAGTTGACTTGTCCGTCTATGTAATGGACAAAATAAAGATCCACAATGTTATCTGGTAGTTCGACCCCCCTCCCCCACCCCTGTCAAGTACTCTGAGCCACACATTAACTTACAGGAGCCACAAAATCCATTGTAAATATTTCTAAAATGATTTACTGTAGAGAAAAACCCATAATATAATGTAGCCAGTTTTTAATCCTCTTTAATTTAAAATCAACTTCTGGTTGGAAGGAGAGGGTCCCTTTAAAGGATTAAAGAAAGTGCAACACCCAGTAGGTGGACGCTGATAATTGTTGTATGAAACTGAACACTTAAGGCCTCATTCTATTATCGGCCGTAAATCGTCCGTAAGGCTGCGATTCCTTGCGGGGGTTCTGTTAACTCGCGATTCTATTATACGGCCCCGCAAGGATCTCCTTTTACGGCCGGCCGCATATCTTGAAACCGGCCATAAGCTCTGAAATCTAAAAACAAAAAAATAAATTCAATCCTGCACTGTACAGCTCTGTAAATGCTAGGGATCATATTGGGGGACATGAGGATTAAAAGGAACCCCCTCTCAAGCTTTCACATCAGCCCAAACCCGAGTTCAAATTAACTGTTTATTTTCCGGCTGCGGCGTGGGCGGGTCTGAGGTGCTCCAAGCCCTATGGACTTTTTACATGTATAGTTTACGTATATTAAAAAAAATATATTTTACGGATTTGAGTATAGGGTAATTATGTGCTATTTTTGCTAACACCGAATATCACTTTATAGACTCCACAAAGTGCAGGATGGCTTTATTTGAGCTATTTTATGTGCTTAATTGGTGCTAGCAGGACCTTTTTCCTGCAAGTAAGCTGCGGCTCGTTTTTAGCCTTGCAGACAGGGTTCCCGGAGCAATAGAATCGCAACCAGGCTTTTCTTACGGCCGATTTCCTTGCGGACGTTTTAGATCAAAGGCTTTCCTCCGGCGCGAGCGGCCGCAAGAGATAGCAAGGCACCGGCCGCAAGCCTGCCGGAATCCCCGGCCGGAGGGGAATAGAATAGCCGAATAGCTTCCGGCCGGTCCTTGCGGCCCCCAGCGGCTGCGGCCGATAATAGAATGAGGCCCTAAGAGAATACATGTTTATTTATTTACAAATTCAGCGGGCCATATTTACTAAAGGTTGAAGTGTTGAACAACTCATGGAAAACCCTTTTCATTCCTTAATAGATATGTGTAGATTTGACATCTCCAAGATGTCCTTGGCACTTTAGTACATATGGCCCATGCTATTCTTTAAATAATTGTATTTATTCTGTGCTTTAAGGTGGAGTAAAATATTTTTTTTTTTCAAAATAACTTTAGTAATTCAGAACCCCGATGAAATGTGCTTAAAAATATGAAAGACATAATTTTGGCAGATTAAGAAAAGATCTTAGAAATAAAATTGATCAAAATATCAAATTGTATTTTATTGTATTATGTGAGACGACTCCAAAATGTTAGAGAAAGTATAAAATAATAACATTTTCCAAACTTTTTGGAACAAACTTTGTTTTTCCTGTATTATATGACTGGACAGCGGAATGAGATAAGGACAGGAGTGTGACAGACAGGAGAACCGATAATTGTGAATTTTATCCATTTGGATAAACCCCATGCAGCAGGAGATATATTTTAGGATTTTGTAACCTAGGTGCATTATTTCGAGTTTCTTAGTATTATTATTTTTGCTTACCTAAACTCTTAAGAAATTGTAATATTTCAGATATTCACATCAAGTATGATAAGGTTCTATCTAGAGCAGAGGTTCTCAACCATTATTTGGTCTAAGGATCCTCTTGCATGGGCTATGAGATCCAGAACATGTTTAACAGGATGATACTTTATATGATTTACTGGATTTCATCTAGTTTTGCACTAATTTGAATATAGTACTCCTCCATTGATTTTTCAAACCTGCAAATGTTAACAGTGCTGAAGACGCAAAATCGATATTCAATTACAAACATTAATGTAGCCCGCAATTGCATTCTAACCTGTAGCAAATGTATCAAAAATGTATCAAAACACAGGAATTAGAAAGGACCCACAATTAGGTTAAACACCTGCTCGTGTAACTGCAGTAGCAAATAAACACACACTACTGTACTTTAAAATTCTGGGAAAGCATCGAAAGACATTAGAATTAATTACACAACAGTCTCAAGCTCGCAAATCTGCAATAAAAAAGAATTAATTGTAGCTTTTAATTCCGTGTTATATTGATACCGGAAATCAAAGGGTTAATAGATATCATGGAACCCGCATGGATTTAAACAGATGCTTCAATGTATTTAAAGATTGCTTGAGTGCAACCCGATTGGCGAACATTACTTCTTTGTTTAGCCTCCAATTGCAATTACATGTAACTTCCATGTTTTTCTGATGTCATGAAGACTGTCTCATTTACTATTGGCTCTGTCTAAAAAGTAAATTGCTTAATTATTACCAGATCACAAGACCATGCCCCCTGAAATTTGACTTACGAGTTTGCGCGTGCAGGCTGTGAGCCAATAATTAAGTGTTAGAGACAATTGAATACATCTAAATGTTTTGAAAATTTTACCCACAGCCATATGTCAGGTTACAGGTGATTACGGGCTTGCAATTGAATGAGGCTCATGATCTTAGGGACCGGTATTAGTCCTAGGGCTAGTTAGATAGATAGATAGACAGTTCTCATGTAGCCATATGCTTATCCCATACCTGTATGAATTCCAATATAGTATTTGTTTATACTACACCATTGTGGACCTTTTGCTCTCCCTTTTTTATATTTTTAAGTTATTTTTTGTATATTGGTGTTTGGGCTTGAAAGATAGATAGATAGATAGATAGATAGACAGATAGATAGATAGATAGATAGATAGATAGATAGATAGATAGATAGATAGATAGATAGATAGACATATAGATAGAACGACAGACATATAGATAGAGATATAGATAGATAGATAGATAGATAGATAGATAGATAGATAGATAGATAGATAGATAGATAGATAGATAGATAGATAGATGTACAGATAGATAGATAGATAGATAGATAGATAGATAGATAGATAGATAGATAGATAGATAGATAGATAGATAGATAGATAGATAGATAGATAGAAAGATAGATAGTTCTCATGTAGCCATATGCTTATCCCATACCTGTATAATTCCAATACAGTATTTGTCCACTCCCCCTCTGAATCGCTACCTTGTCCTGGTGAAGGGGCTTGGATACTTCAATGAAGCTGTGAGCTATACCATGTAGGGTCACCCAATATGGCCAGGTCTTAGGAGAAAGGTCAGACAAATTGCAGTCCACTGGAGAAGGACTGACAACAAATTCCATTACCTTGCCATGAAAACTTTATGGATTGGCACAATCGGACCCAAGATGTGCCTGGTTTGCTACAGTTCATAGGGTCAACAAGAGTCAGACACAACTGAAGTACTGAACAACACCAACATTTGTCCACTGGAAGGCTGTTCCATCTTCTACCCTCTTTGTAAAGTACCAGTACGTATTTAACTTTGCAAATGAACGGGTGGGACTTGAATTCCTTCAATATCAAACTAAGCTGAGACAGACAGATATAGTCACCAAAAATATATTTCAAGATGATTTACAAAAGGAAAAATGGCTATTTCAATGAACGGCTAATTGTACTTTATTTAACATAACAGGTTATATGGTTCGGGGGACCATAATAACATTTTCTAAGGACTGGAATGAGCTAGTCCTTGTGTGCCGCTAAAAGATATAATGTGTCAGCTAACTCCAACTATCCCTTAGTCACACATATCACATTACTCCTGCATTTAATTAGGGTATTTTTTATTTTAATTTTTCAGACACATAAAGAACAACGTGAAATGAGTCAGAATTGAGTAAAACCTGCTTAAGATGATTGAGGCTTGGCAGGCCCCTTGTGAAATTTAAATTAACCTCAGGCTTCCCCCAGGGCTGAAGAGAGTGACATACATCAGTCAAAACACCCGAACAGATGGAAGATAGATAGCTTGGTGCACCTCTGACGAGAAAGTGTTCTTAACTTGGACAGAATATGTCACCTGGGAAACTTTATGTGGGAGCCAAGACGAGTGTGTTTTCCATCCACTTACTTTAATAATATCTACTTCCTGCAATAACACAGAGCGCAACGTAAAAAAATACATAGCGAATATGTTATTCTCTTATTGCCGCAATATTTATATATTTTGTTAATATTAAAAATCCATTTTTAGGAAGATGCATAAACAGGATTCTGCAACTGAAATGATAACATTACATTGTGCATCCATGTGCGAGGAAGGGATATGCTGGACAAGCAGATTTTAGATACCTTTGAGTCAGCAGCTCCAGTCAATACTAAAAATGACCCAAAGATTATAATTGCGAAGAGAAACTTTATGATTTGCCAGAAAAAGTCTACTTTTCATAACTGTGTAAAACATCTGATCTAACAGGATATTCTGCATTTTTTCCATTTTTATTTCAATATAGGCTTTAGGATAAATGTTTTAATAAAGCAATAAATAAATAAACAGATAAAATAAATAAGCACAGTTAATATATTCTAAATGTTACATGCAATTATTATTTACTGTGGGATTCCATTTTTTTCTCATCTTATTAAGATAATTTGTCTTTTAAAATATTGAACTCATTAACCCTGCTTTTTTAAGTCAGATTTCAGGGGTCGCGATCATATGATCTGACAACATTTAAGCAAGCCCAAAATGTACCTCTTAGACACAGCCAATAGTAATTGAGACCGTCATCATGATGTCAGTAAAACATGGAAGTTACACGTAATCTGCAATCGAAGGCTAAGAATGTATTAGGGCCAATAAGTAATATTTGCCGATCGGGCTCACAATTTAGCAATCTATAAAATGCATTAGAGCATCTGTTGTAGTCCATGTGGGTTTCATGAAATGTATTAACCCTGTGAGTACTGGGATCGATATTACTCAGAAATAACAGTTAAAAAGAATACTTTTTAATTGCGTATTTGCAGGTTTGAGACTGTTGTGCAATTAATTTGAATGCGTTTCCATGCCTTCCCATGCTTTTAAAGTACAGTATTCTATGTTTAATCGCTGTTACAGGTCTAATAAGTGTTTGAAAAAGCCCTTGTGAGACCTATTTAGTACTTGTATTATTTTTGACAGAAACGTGATACTTTTTTCAGTTGCGGGTCAGACTTTATTTGCGACTAGAGCTACGGGTCTCATAGAATATCGATTTTGTGTGGCTTTAATTATTCAGAGCTCGTAATATTCCTGCTATGCTAAAACCCATAGAGTTCTTAGGCTGGTTTTGCATCTTTGGCTGGCCCGCAGTTATTCTGGGCGGGGAACTTGTATTGCGAGTGGCAATATTAAGAGCAATTTTAATTCTGTATAAATTTACAAATTGGGCAATAGTATAGGGCCCACTGGTGTTTTAGTTGCCACATTCCCATTTTGTAAATACACATTTTCCCTATACCCTCTCATCTCAGGAAGTTGTTTATAAAATAGATGATTTAATATTTTTATTTATAAATTAGAGGCTATTAATTGAACAGATTTCCAGACAATGTGTTAGGGAACCAGACAACACACCTATTCAAATTCAAGCATGCCTGGCACATGCAATAAGATTTATTAGGTCAATAGATTATTAGGTTATTAGGTCAATTTTGAATGCCATTAACTGTCCCTACCAAATAAATTAATAAATAATATTTTTAACTTTGTTTTTATTGTTTGTTTGATTAAAACAATGAAAATTTACTATTAAGAATCTAACATACTGGGAATTTGTAGGCTCCACATACATATGTGCTAAACGAGGTGCCAGTAAGCCAATTGTAATGACACCTTTGACCTGGCATAACTCCACTGTAGGCTAGAACTGCTTGGAGCCTTCAGACTGCCAGGCTGTTGGCTCAGATTAAAAAAAAAAATTCAATTCAATTGAAATAAGGTAAAAATGAAATTCTATCCGATTTATTTATTTATAAAAAGAAATCGCAAATAGTTTATTTTTCTTACTAGTACTTCACTACCATAAAATACTGTAGAGTAGTCATTTCGTAATTTTACAAACAAGTTAATTATTGTGTGAAGTGTCAGCATCACAGAAATATAATTAATGATAATTATTTGGAATCTTATTTAATTGAAATTAAGAGGTTATTGCGATGTAATGTTATGTATTTCCCACAATGGAAAGTGCAGATATTCTTTCAGTTATGGTCTCCAAGGCAGGATAATCCTAACAGGTTGGATGTTGACCCCCATGTCCCAGAGGCACTTAGTTTATTTTTATATGGTTCCTATGAGCATAGTGTTCCCCAGGAAACTAATCTCGGTGTTAATGGTGGGCGTGCTTTGGTATAGTATGTACAAAAGACACTTTGAATAGAGGGCACTGAACATGGAGAGTTTGATACACAAGCAGTGTGTAAAGAGCTGTCATGGGGAGTGTTAAGTGCAGTTGTTAGCTATGCTGACCATTATGATGAGCAGCGTTTCTGTGGGACAACAGTTTATAATAGGCCTCATTTAAAGAGGAGGTTTTTATTTGGATTGTATGACTGTGGTTAAACAAATGTACAGCATTTTTCAAAATCATTATTAAACAATATGGTGTTATCAAGATTTTGAGTACTTCCCTAGAGACAATGGCGTGAAATTTCACAATAAAAACTACTAATTCCTTTTATATATATATATATATATATATATATATATATATATAAACAGTGGTGTAGCTAGTGAATGAAAAACATTTTTGTGTTGCTCCTGGATACCCCTTCGGTGCCATCATTATATATATATATATATATATATATATATATATGTATATATATATATATATATATATATATATATATATATATATATACTGTATATATATATTTTATTTTTTATTTTATTTTTTAAATATATACGCACATCTATATATATATATATATATATATATATATATATATATATATATATATATATATAGTAATTTAGTAATTATTAATCCTTATATATATATATATATATATATATATATATATATATATATATATATTATTAATGAGTATTGCAGTGTATTATGATACCTTATGTTTTGGTCATATGCCTTATTTATATTGGTGAGCTTTCAAGAGGTTCAACCTCTCTTTATCAAGTCTTAAACAATACTAACATGAGATGGAACCCTCAGTTTGAATAAAAACAGCGATGCAGAGAGAGTGGAGACAACATCTGACATCATCAGGTAAACACATATAGGGGGAATAAACACAACCTAGTAAAGGGAACATATATACACATATCCCTGCTGATTTTGAACGTTTGTCCACTGACAAAAAAATGATCAGTCTATAATTTTAATGGTCAGTGTATTTTAACAGTGAGAGACAGAATAACAAAAAAAAAAAAATGCATGTCAATAAAGATATAAATTGATTTTCAGGCCAGTGAGGGAAATAAGTATTTGATCCCCTATCAATCAGCAAGATCTCTGGCTCCCGGGTGTCTTTTATATAGGTAACGAGCTGAGATTTGGAGCACTCTCTTAAAGGGAGTGTTCCTTAAGCTCAGCTTGTTACCTGTATAAAAGACACCTGCCACAGAAGCAATCAATCAATCAGATTCCAAACTCTCCACTATGGCCAAGACCAAAGAGCTGTCCAAGGATGTCAGGGACAAGATTGAAGACCTACACAAGGGTGGGATGGGCTACAAGATCATCGCCAAGCAGCTTGGTGAGAAGGTGACAACAGTTTGTGTGATTATTCCTGTCCCCTTAGCAGAAAAACACCCCCAAAGCATAGAAGCACAAAATAACTGCCAGTCTCCCTCGGTCTGATGCTCCATGCAATATCTCAACTCGTGGAGTTTCAATGACCATGAGAACGGTGAGGAATCAGCAAAGAACTACACGGGAGTATCTTGTTAATGATCTCAAGGCAGCTGGGACCATAGTCACCAAGAAAACAATTGGTAACACACTGAAATCCTGCAGCGCCCCCAAAGTCCCCCTGCTCAGGAAAGCACATGTACAGGCCCGTCTGAAGCTTGCCAATGATCATCTGAATGATACAGAGGAGAACTGGGTGAAAGGGTTGTGGTCAGATGAGACAAAAATCGAGCTCTTTGGCATCAACTCAACTTGCCATGTTTGGAGGAGGAGGAATGCTGCCTATAACCCCAAGAACACCATCCCTACCGTCAAACATGGAGGTGGAAACATTATGCTTTGGGGGAGTTTTTCTGCTAAGGGGACAGGACAACTGCATCGCTTCAAAGGGATGATGGACAGGACGTTAAATCTTGGGGGAGAACCTCCTTCCCTCAGCCAGGGCATTGAAAATGGGTCGTGAATGGGTATTCCAACATGACGATGAACTCAAAACACACAGCCAAGGCAACAAAGTAATGGCTCAAAGAGAAGCACATTAAGGTCCTGCAGTGGCCTAGCCAGTCTCCGGACCTTAGTCCCATAGAAAATCTGTGGAGGGAGCTGAAGGTTTGAGTTGCCAAACATCAGCCTCAAAACCTTAATGACTTCGAGAGGATCTACAAATAGGAGTGGGACAAAATCCCTCCTGAGATGTGTGCAAACCTTGTTGCCAACTACTTGAAACGTCTGACCTCTTGATTGCCCACAGGGGTTTTGCCACAGGGGTTTTACTAAGTCGAATGGGTCAAATACTTATTTCACTCATTTACCTACAAATCAATTTATACCTTTTTTGACATGCGTTTTTCTTGTTTGTTTTTGTTATTCTGTCTCTCACTGTTAAAATACACATACCATTAAACTGATCATTTCTTTGTCAGTGGACAAATGTTCAAAATCAGCAGGGGATCAAATACTTTATTATCTCACTGTACACATATACATCAATATATACATGAAAAAGCAGAGCACTGTAGTCCACAGTGACATATGTCCTGTTGTACAAACAGCTTACTAAGAGTGCTAAGTCTGTTATGGTATTATGAGAAAAATGTACATGAAATTGTGATAATGTGTTAGAAAACCCAAGTCCATATTAAGTCCTATATTTTTAGTGTAGAAGAATGTGATCATTTTTATTTCAAATATTTTTCTCTCTTGGATATTTAAAAAAAATTTCCTCTGAGTATTTTGACTTTTAAGTTTTGGATCTAGTGATCATTCTGGCTAAAATGGTGTCCCACTGGGGTGCAATAACCATTGTGCTTTCTTATTGAATGTCTGTGTAAATTCATCCTTTAGTGAATTTTTTGGCTGGTTTCTCCAATGTAACAGCCTGTGTCACATGAAGTACACTGTATTATATAAACCACATTGGATAATGTGCATGTATACAATCATTTGATGTGATAGGTCTTGTTGTTATGTGTGGCTGTGCCATCATTATAAATGTTTTGACATTACTTAAAGTTACAAGGTTTAGTTACATTTTTTATATTTCATTGTTCATTGTCCACATTTCTGCTGACAAGTTTTTGTTTCAGGTTTGGTGGTTGTTTAAATGCAAGGATGGGAGGTTTGGGGGAAATATCTTTAATTCAGTATCTTCAGTTAATAATGGTTGTAAATCTTTGATTATTTTCCGTATTTTCTCTAAAATTGGATGGTATGTGGTCACTAAAGTTATACTTGAAGTAGTTTCTTTTGTTTTGTACTTTAACAGGTGTCCATGGGGAATTTTGATGGCAGTGGTTATTTTTGGGTAATTATATGGGGTTTGTAACCCTTTTGCTTTAAAGATTCAGACAGTGTTTTACATTTTGATCACAGTCTCCAGTGTTTGAGCATATCCGATGGTATCTAATAGCTTGACTATGGATTATGGCTTGTTTGGTGTGGGATGGATGGAAACTGGAGCTGTATAGGTAACTACATCTGTCTGTAGGTTTCCTATATACAGATGAGTGAAAAGTGCCATTGGTGATGGATATAGTAGTGTCTAGAAAGTTTAGCTGTTCTGTAGAGAAATCAATTTTAAGTTTTATAGATGAATGGATGGTGTTGAATGAATTATGAAAGTCTCTGAGTTTGCTTTCTCCTTCTGTCCAGATGATGAACAGATCATCTATGTAACGGTAGTATTTGTATGGTTTGTAAATGGATACAGATAAGAATGTTTCTTCTAGATTGGCCATAAATAGATTTGCGTATTGTGGAGCCATTTTGGTACCCATGGCAGTCCCCATCATCTGTAGGTAGGTATCTTTGTTAAAAGTAAATTAGTTGTGGGTAAGGATATATTCTATTAGTTTAACAATAACATCAGGGCCATTTAATTTTTTTGTATGTGTGTTGAAATAAACTTAAAGCAAGCCTTAGTGCCATCTTTGTGTGGGATATTACTGTAAAGAGACCCTACATCCATGGTAACAAGTAGTGTGTTAGCACGTAGGTTTTTAATCTGACTGGGTTTGTTGAGAAAGTCAGTGGTGTCTTGTATATAGTTGCTGGTGTTACTAACTAAAGGTTTAAGGATGTTTTCAACAAATCCAGATATCTGTTCAGTCAGTGTGTCCATACCTGTAACAATTGGTCTCCCTGGGTTGCCTGGTTTGTGGATTTTTGGCAGTAGGTAGAAAATCCCAGTTGTAGGATTGTCAGGGATGAGTTGTTCTAATTTTTTATGTATATTTTTAGGGAATGTTTTGAGGAGTTTCTTAAGTTGGAGAGCATATTCTTCTGTAGGGTCCTGGTTCACTTTCTTGTAGTAGGTGTTGTCTGACAGTTGTCTGTTGGCTTCATTTATGTAGTCCTGAGTATTAATGATAACAACTGCACCTCCTTTGTCTGCCGGTTTGATGGTGATGTTGGAGTTGTTTATATATATATATATATATATATATATATATATATATATATATATAGTTGAATAATCAGAGTATTACAGTGAATAGTGATACCTTTTTTATTGGACAAACATATTCAACAAGCTTTCGAGAGACAATGCCTCTCTTTATCAAGTCAAAGCGATACTGATACAAGTATGAACTAAAAACAGAAAGAGGTGTGAAAAAAATTGTAAAAACAAAAAAAACAAAATTCATTGGCCAGAGTTAAGTGAGAAATAGACCAACATTGTGCATAATGTCCTGATAGGTCAGTAAGTCTATATATCAGGTTGTAGATATCAGGTTGTTCTTATCTACATCCTGATCTATAGACTTACTCACTGACATATAAGGACATTATGAACAATGTTGGTCTATTTTTCACTTAACTCTGGCCAAGGAATTTTGTCTCTTGTTTTTCAAAAAAAAAAATTCATCTCTTTCTGTTTACTGTTTTTAGTTCATACTTCTATCAGTATCGCTTTTTAACTTCATAAAGAGAGGCATTATCTCTCGAAAGCTCTTTGCTTTATTATGAATACATTTGTCCAATAAAAAAGGTATCACTATTCACTGCAATACTCTGATTATTCAACTGGATAACTGGACACCTACGGCTACCTCACTCTATATATACAATAACTTGCCAGTCATAAATGATGGTATCATACGTTATCTTCAATTGTCTGTGCTGTCTCTCTCTTTGCGTCCTCTGTCTCTCTCTCTCTCTCTGCACCCTCTCTCTGTGCACCCTCTCTCTGTGTGTGTCCTTTCACTGTGTGTGAGCCCTCTCTCTCTGTATGCGCTCTCTCTCAGTCTGTGCCCTCTCTTTCTCTCTGTGCCCTCTCTCTCTCTGACCTCGCTTTCTCTCTCTGTCCATTCCCCGACTCTGTTCCCTCTCTCTCTCTGACCTCTCGTTCTCTCTCTTTCCATGCCCAGGCTCTGTTCCCTCTCTCTCTCTCTCTCTCTGACCTCTCGTTCTCTCTCTTTCCGTGCCCAGGCTCTGTTCCCTCTCTCTGTCCTCTATGTGCGCTCTTTGTGCCCTCTCTGTCTCTCTCTATGCCCATGCTCTTTCTTGGTTCACGGCCGGCAATGAGCATTCGCATTGCTGGCCAGGATTTACTGACAATTGTGCTTGTGTCGACCGCGCAGTAAAATATAATAGTGTCAAATATAATAGTGGATATATACAGTATGTATATTATTATTTTTTTATATCTGTTGGCATATGCAAAAAGGAACCCTTCTCAATCATCTACCTCTTTATCTTCCTTCCTCCTCCCCCTATCCCTTACATCTTTCCTACGTCTTATACTCTCTTCCTCCCTTCCCTGTCTCTTACCTTTCCTCCCAACTTGCGCAATCGGTGCCTCGCATCCCGGGTCAGGTGGCTCCTCCTCTCTTTTTAGCACTGTGGTTACGCTTATAGGAATACAGTGAGGGGGCGTGGGGTTGGCGAGGTAAAGGGGGCCCAGGGTAGATTAAGGGGGCCCAGGGGAAGCCAGGGGTATGTAATGGGGCAGGGTATAATAAAGAAAAAATCAAAAAAAAGGAACAGAGGACACTGGGCCCCTCCTAATGATGGCCCCGGTGCACTACATTGCCTGCACTGGTGTTATGCATATAAATGCATATGTTTTATATTTTTTCATTTTGGAATATATTTTTACATGGATCTAGTCAGTCTTCTACAGAATTGATATGTATTTGTGTAATTAGTGATATGTATTTGTATAATTATAATTAATATATTGCTAAGTTATAAGGTTAGTGAAGATTATCAGAACATTTTATCCATGCTTTAGTATTCACTAACATTTTTTTTTGTATGTTGTGATTTCATGTTTCTCTCAGTTTATCTGTTTTTTTTCATGAACAAAAAGATAAATTCAGTCTTTTACTGTGTTTAATGTAAAAATACAAATTGCCATATTAGCGCAGGGGAAATGTAATTTACAGTAGTGAAGCTGATGCTGAGTAAAGGGATCAATTTAACTTAATTTATTTTTTTAAGTTACAGGTTTTTGAAGACCCACCGGTATATTTTTATGTGACAGAAACTTCTGTATCACATCTACTGAATTTAGTCTTTGATTAAGAATAAATATAATGCAAAGAAAATACTACAATATTTACAATAATGTCTTTTGAAAAACTGGCCAACATTTTTTTGGAAAGCTTTTCAGCTTTTAATTTATTGTTAATTAGTTAGTTAATTTACTGTACTTCATCTGCTCTTGCTAGGGATGTAGGACACTAATGCATATTCACTTTAATTTGCTTTAGGTTAAATATGACAACCATTATTATCAGTAGGTTTAAAGGAAATACAGTATAAGAGAAAACTTTCCACATTTTTGTGTCACTAGTGATGTCCCGAACAGTTCGCCGGAGAACTATTCGCGGCGATTTTCGCATGATTGCGTTCGCAACGAACGGCGAACATATGCGCTTTTCGGTCCGCCCCCTATTCTTTATCATTGAGGAAACTTTGACCCTGCACCTTACAGTCAGCAGACACATTCCAGCCAATCAGCAGCATACACTCCCTTCCAGAGCCTTCCATCTGTATGACAGCAGGGGCGGCCCGTCCATTGGGGCGTCAGGGCAAACGCCCCCCCAAATATTTTCGTGACCCTGCAATAAAAAAACACAACAATGTATTAGTAATAACCCAAAAACAATTAAATATAAGGTGTACATCATCATTCAAGTCTTAATACAGTAATAAAATGAAGTAAAGTTAGTAAACTATTCCCAGGGACACTGTCACTTTAAGATAACCCCTTGCGCTACATTAACTAATGCTGCTGTGTATCTATTGTAGCCCCCTGCACCCTGTGTGATCATATTACACTAGTAAAGTACACTAACCTTTAGACTCTTCTCTTCAATGAGTCCTGGCCTGGCCCCCTGACCGTTAATGCATGCCGCCCACCATCACAGTGACGATATGCATGGGCGGTCATAAATGTATCAATTTAATGACTGACAGTCTTCCATCATTGACCAATCAATGATGGAAGGTTGTACAGTTGCTAAGAGAACATTGTAAACCCACCCAGACCGTTAGCCCTGAGCGCCCGCCAGCTAATAGGGCCTCGAGTTTACTTTTTGATTGACTGATACAGTGAATAAAACCACCAGTTGCCTGTCCCTTCCCCTTTCTGTTTCCTGACCCTGGTCACGCTGAGACTGAGAGACCTCCCTGGCTGAAACTACTCACATCTGCTCTGCTGCCTGCCTAACAGTAAGTCTACCTGGCACCTGCCCTGCCCCTGGCCAAACCAAACCCCTAGTAGCCCCTAATAAAAGGTAGGGGTGACCTGTTACCCCACTATGCCTGCCTGGCCTGCCACCTATCCAGCCACCCACCAACTTAACTACCACCGACGACCCTAGACCTGCAATGCCTGGTGCCACCCCCAGCCATCACCCCCATGTGGCCTGTGCCACCACAGATCAGGCCTGCCCTATGCGATGCCACCGCCCGATTACCCCGATCACGGGATCGGGGTAGTCGGGTGGTGAGCGGGGTGGCACAGGCCCACATGGGGTTGATCGGATCACCCCCTTGATGAGGCCTGTGCCACCCCTGATCACCTCCATGTCGCCGCCCTGTGCCACCCCCGAGGCCCGATCACCACCACCCCGATGTGGCCTATGCTATGCCACCGCCCGATTACCCCGATCACGGTGATCGGGGTATTCGGGCGGTGAGCGGGGTTGCACAGGCCACATGGGGGTGGATGTTCACCCCCATGAGGCCTGTGCCACCCCTGATCGTGGCCTACGCGGCCACTGACCGACCGATGGGCGCCTGAGCTTGACCGACCCCACCCTGATCCAACTACCTACCAGTACCTAGCACCCCCCCCCCCTATTTTTATTCCATTTTTAGAAGTAATAGGCATGTGCATGTGCCTGTCACTTTTAAAGATAAAATAAAAATAAGGGAAGGGAAAAACAATACAGTAAAAACATTATTACAATTATACAAATAAAGTAAACAGCTTTAAACAAACAATAATAAAAATAAAATAAACAACAGCACATACTTATCTGTCAAATTGACCCCTCCAGCGTTGGCCTTCTGTCCTCTATGACCTGGATAGTAATAAAAATAATCCAATGTTGATTGAAGCCCATGTCATAAAATCCAATGTTGATTGAAGCCCATGTCAAATAATCCAATGTTGATTTAAGCCACTGGTCAAATAAATAATCCAATGTTGATTGAAGCCACTGGTCAAATAAATAATCCAATGTTGATTGAAGCCACTGGTCAAATAATCCAATGTTGATTGAAGCCACTGGTCAAATAAATAATCCAATCTTGATTGAAGCCATTGTCCAAAAATAATCCAATCTTGATTGAAGCCATTGTCCATCCATCCATTCTGGCCCATTGAAAGAGGCCTCCACCAAAAAAAAAACGTCGCTCTAAAAAGAAAAAACAACAAACTAACAGAGCTCCTCCTACAAGGAGCCCCACCCGCGATTAATTGATTTTTTCCCACGGTCTGCTTTATATACTAATTTTTGAAGGACTCTGATTGGCTGAAATTTTTGATTGACATCGATTTCAACCAATGAGAGTCTTTAAAAAATTAGCAAATCAGCAAGCAGGTATGGAAGCCTGTAAGGGAAAAAAAGGTTAGTGTGAACTTGTTTGACCCTGTATGTATTATACATATTACAGGGCTATTTTATGTGATATACATGTTACAGGATAATATCCTGTAACATGTATAGCCAAAAAATAGCCCTGTAATATGTATAAAAAATTATGTGTAATAGAAATACATGAACAATATACTAAAATAAGTAATAAAGTACATCAATTAATCAAATAATAAATATCAATTAATATATATTGTTTTATGTATATGTTTATGTATATTTATGTGTATTTTTTATGTGGGTGTGTGTGATATATATATATATATATATATATTTATATATACTTATATATATATATATATATATATATATTTATATATATTTATATATATATATATTGATATATATATTTATATATATTGATATATATATATTGATATATATATATATATATATATATATATATATATATATTGATTGATAGATATATTGATTGATATATATATATATATTTATATATTGATTGATTTATATATTGATTATTGTTTGATATATATATATATATATATATATATCTATATATTGAGTTTTATATATATATATATATATATATATATATATATATATATATATATATATATATATATATATTGTAACGGCTACCCCTGTAGTGAGAGGGTACCTGCCGTTGGAGACGTCCTTTTCTGAAGCAAGGTGCTATGCAGTAATGAAATGTTTATTCCCATCCACGATATCCCATTGTATAATCCAGGAGTGCTGTAAAATGTGGCAGAGTAACTGTACCATAAATCCCCCCAAAGAACGAGACGATGCTACGTTTTGAAGGGTCAAGTAGAACTCTCCTTTATTAAAAACAAAAACACATTTTTAAACACTTCCCATACACAGTAGGGGCAGTGACTACCTTTGGTCAACCCCTAATTACCTCTGGCCAATCAGACAGGGTTAATGCGTGGGAGCCAGGAGTCCCCTCCCCCAGGAGCCGCCCACTAGGCGTGGCTAACTGCTCATTCTCCCTCTGACGGTGGAGAGAGTAACATCTATAAGTTCACTTATTCCCCTGCTGGGAGTATGGGGAAACCCCAGGTCATCTCATTATTCAAGAGTCCTTACCCCCATTGTTCATGGTGCCATCTCGTCTGCTAAAACCCTTTTGTTCTGCTATCTCTTGTGTGGTTTAGCAAATACTATTAAGTGGCAGATGGCAACTCCTGACCAAGTGTATGAGACCAAAGATATGTGACTGCATACCACACAATACAATATTTTTACAGATATGAATGGCGCTCAGACCACATACATACAGTATAGCAATGTGATCATATTTTAACCAAGAATGAAATAACCATAAAACAGCGTAAAACAGTGATGGGTTCCGTTACATATATATATATATATATATATACTAGCGACTTGCCCGTCAAAAATGACGGCAATAACTGAAGCCTGGCAATGTTGTTTGCCACACAATGTAAGCCTCTCCCCTTCTACTTTATTGGCCTTGTGATGAGCGCCTTTGGCGCTCATCACAGGCCTTGCAATGAGCCCCTTTGGAGCTCATTGCGAGTATCTCCCTCTGTCTACTTCCTCCCTCGTGTCTTATTTCCCCCCTCCTCTCCCTCCCTTGTGTCTCCTTCCACCTCGTCTACCTCCTTTGCATCTCCTGCCCCCCTGTGTTTTTACCTCCCTCTCCCTCCCGTGTCTCTAAACCCCTCCCCTGTGTCTCTTTCCCCCTTCTCCCTCCCATGCATCTCTTCCCCCCCCTGTGTCTCCCCCAACCCTCCCCTGTGTCTGTTCCCCCCTGGCCTGTGTCTCTTCCCCCCCTCCCCCTGTGTCTGTTACGGCCTTCCTCGTGTCTCCATTTCCCTCCCTTGTGTATCTTCCCCCCTGCACTCTCTCCCCTGTGTCTCTTCCCCCTCCTCTCACTCCCCTGTGTCTCTTCCCCCTCCTCTCACTCCCCTGTGTCTCTTCCCCCTCCTCTTTCTGTGCCTCTTCCTCCCTGTCTCTTCCCCCTCACCCTCTGTGTCTCTCCCCACTCTGTGTCTTCCACCCTCTCCCTCTGTGCCTCTTCCCCCGCCTCTCTCTGTGTGTCTCGCCACTGTGTCTCTTCGCCCCTTCCTCTGTTCCCCCCCCCCCCTCTGTGCCTCTTTCCCCCTCTCTCTGTACCTCTTCCCCCCCTTCCCTCTGTGTCTCTTCCTCCCTCACCCGCTGTATCTCTCCCCCCTGTGTCTCTTCCCCCCCTCTCCCTCTGTGCCTCTTTCCCCCTCTCTCTTTACCTCTTCCCCCCCTTCCCTCTGTGTCTCTTCCTCCCTCACCCGCTGTATCTCTCCCCTCTGTGTCTCTTCCCCCCTCTCCCTCTGTGCCTCTTCCCCCCTGGCCTGTGTCTCTTTCCCCCTTCCCCCCCCCCCATTTCCCTCTCATGTGTATCTTCCCCCTGTTCTCCCTCCCGTGTGTCTTTTCCCCCTCCTCTAACTCCCCTGTGTCTCTTTCCCACCTATCCCTCTGTGTCTCTCCCCCCTCCCTCTGTGTCTTTCCCCCCTCCCTCTGTGTCTCTCCCCCCTCCCTCTGTGCCTCTTCCCCACTCTCCCTCTGTGCCTCTTCCCCACTCTCCCTCTGTGCCTCTTCCCCACTCTCCCTCTGTGCCGTGCCTCTCCCCCCCCTCTTCCCCACTCTCCCTCTGTGCCTCTCCCCCCCCCCCTCTTCCCCACTCTCCCTCCCCTCTTCCCCACTCTCCCTCCCCTCTTCCCCACTCTCCCTCCCCTCTTCCCCACTCTGCCTCTGTGCCTCTACCCCCCCTCTTCCCCACTTTGCTGCGCTGCGCGCAAGCGCGGCTCGCGCCGCGCTCTGCGCATGCGCGGCTCGCGCCGCGCTCTGCGCAGCAGTTTACTCTCCCTCTGTGCCTCTACCCCCCCTCTTCCCCCCTGGGCCGCGCTGCGCGCAAGCGCGGCTCGCGCCGCGCTCTGTGTAATGCGCAGAGCGCGGCTTGCGCCGCGCTCTGTGTAATGCGCAGAGCGCGGCTCGCGCCGCGCTCTGCGCAATGCGCAGCAGTTTGTAATTGTCTAACTGCGATTCGTCTGAAGCGTGACGACGAATCGCAGTTAGACAATTATAATATGTGATATATTTATATATTGATTGATTTATATATTGATTATTTATTTACATATATATATATTTATTTATTGAGATATATTGATATTAATTGAGATATATATATATATATATATATATATATATATATATATTTATTTTACAATTTGGGCCTATATGGTCCCAATTTGTTATTTAGGGTTTTTAAGGTGCGGTTGGGGCCTACATGGTCCCAATTTGTTATTTAGGGTTTTTAAGGTGCGGTTGGGGCCTACATGGTCCCAATTTGTTATTTAGGGTTTTTAAGGTGCGGTTGGGGCCTACATGTTCCCAATTTGTTATTTAGGGTTTTTAAGGTGCGGTTGGGGCCTACATGGTCCCAATTTGTTATTTCGGGTTTTTAAGGTGCGGTTGGGGCCTACATGGTCCCAATTTGTTATTTAAGGTTTTTAAGGTGCGGTTGGGGCCTACATGGTCCCAATTTGTTATTTAAGGTTTTTAAGGTGCGGTAGGGGCCTACATGGTCCCAATATGTTATTTAAGGTTTTTAAGGTGCGGTTGGGGCCTACATGGTCCCAATTTGTTATTTAGGGTTTTTAAGGGGTGGTTGGGGCCTACATGGTCCTAATTTGTTATTTAGGGTTTTTAAGGTGCGGTTGGGGCCTACATGGTCCCAATTTGTTATTTAAGGTTTTTAAGGTGCGGTTGGGGCCTACATGGTCCCAATTTGTTATTTAAGGTTTTTAAGGTGCGGTTGGGGCCTACATGGTCCCAATTTGTTATTTAAGGTTTTTAAGGTGCGGTTGGGGCCTATATGGTCCCAATTTGTTATTTAAGGTTTTTAAGGTGCGGTTGGGGCCTATATGGTCCCAATTTGTTATTTACGGTTTTTAAGGTGCGGTTGGGGCCTATATGGTCACACTTGGTCTTTCAAGGTTTTAAAAGTTAAGGTTTGGGTCTTGAACGTTCTAATGTTTTTTTTGTTGTTTTCTATCACTACCCAGGTGCAAACTATCTGTGGAAGCAGATTTGTTTGGACTCGTTGGTTGACTTACTGGACGTGAATATCCCCCGAGAAGGAGAGTCAACTGTAGGTGAGTATATGGTCACACTTGGAATTTGAAGGTTTTTAAGGTGCGGTTGGGGCCTATATGGTCACACTTGATCTTTTAAGGTTTTAAAAGTTAAGGTTTGGGTCTTGAACGTTCTAATGTTTTTTTTTTTTTTTTTCTATCACTTCCTAGGTGCAAACTATCTGTGGAAGCAGATTTGTTTGGACTCGTTGGTTGACTTACTGGACGTGAATACCCCGAGAAGGAGAGTCAACTGTAGGTGAGTATATGGTCACACTTGGAATTTGAAGGTTTTTAAGGTGCGGTTGGGGCCTATATGGTCACACTTGGTCTTTTAAGGTTTTAAAAGTTAAGGTTTGGGTCTTGAACATTCTAATGTTTTTTTTGTTGTTTTCTATCACCCCCCAGGTGCAAACTATCTGTGGAAGCAGATTTGTTTGGACTCGTTGGTTGACTTACTGGACGTGAATACCCCGAGAAGGAGAGTCAACTGTTGGTGAGTATCATTGCTTTTAATTTTCTGTCCATGCGTATAGGTGCAAATTTGATGTTGATGTACTCTTGTCACATGAGGGTTTGCAATCTGTAATGTATACCAATGAATTCAACACACTGTTAATTTAAAGTAAATTTGTGACATAATATAAATTAATATACCGTGATCTCTTTCTTCTATTGGTATCAGAAATGAATACTAATGACTCTCTACTTGTGAAGCCTTTCGGCACCCTAACCTATGAGGAGAAGGTGGAAGTAAAACGGTTAGGACCTGACCAACCAGAGATAAATCTGCAGCAAATCGCAAGAGATAGAGGGAAGCAATATATCCGTACTTTCAATACTGAATGGTACAAGAAGAACGACTTGCTTTGTGGAAGCGTTTCTAGGAAGGCCTTATATTGTTTCCCATGCATCCTATTTGGTGGTGACGCTGCTTGGACCAAAACTGGAGTGACTGACGTAAAACATCTAGCTGACAAATTGGCGAAACACAAAAGTTCTAAAGCTCACTTGGATAACAGGATCAAGTTTGAGATGCTTGGACAGGCGAACATTGCAGTTCAACTGGACCAAGGATACCAAGTCAGTATTCAAAAACACAACCAAGAAGTGGCTAAGAACAGGTACATCCTTTCCAAGATAATTGATTGTGTTCGCTTTTGTGGCGCTTTTGAACTGGCATTAAGAGGACACGACGAGAGTGAAACATCGCTAAATCCAGGAGTGTTTCGAGGCCTGGTGGATTTGGTTGGCAGTATCGATAGTGCAATGGAACAGCATTTGAAGACTGCAACTGTGTTTAAGGGCACGTCCAAAACCGTGCAGAATGAGCTACTGGACTACATGCATGAAGTTATTAAGGAAGTGATTCACCAAGAGCTTAAGGAAGCCCAGTTTGTGGCAATCCAAGCGGATGAAACAACCGATATTTCCGCTAGGACACAGTGCGTTGTAGTCTATCGCTACATTGACAAGAAGCATCAAGTGGTGGAAAGATTTGATGGCTTCAGGGAAATGAAATCAACGGATGCAGACTCGATTGCTGCTGTTGTGCTGGAAACACTGAATACTGTTCTCCCAGAGCCAGAAGACAAGAAGAAACTCATAGCTCAAAGCTACGATGGTGCCAGTGTGATGCGTGGAGATCAAGGAGGAGTTCAAAGAAAAATAAAAGACGTGTACCCGAACACACACTACGTCCATTGCTATGCTCACCAACTGAACCTAATAATGGAGAAAGCAGTTTCAAGGATTGGAAGAGTTCGAGTTTTTTTTTCCAACATAGGCGGCATACCATCTTTTTTTTCACGCTCTCCAAAAAGGACTGGAGTTCTGGATGAGGTAGTTGGTAGAAGACTTCCAAGAGGTGCACCGACACGATGGAACTTCAACGTTAGGACCGTGAACGTCATCTACGAGAACAGAGATGCGCTACTTGAGTGTTTCCAGACAATTGAAGCATGTCTAAACTTTGATCCAACATCTATACGTGAAGCCGCAGGTTTCATTGGAATGCTGGAAGACAGGGAGTTCCTTTACTTCCTTAAATTATTTCATATAATAATGCCACATGTTGACATCCTCTATAGTCAGCTTCAGAAGCGAGACACGGATACTGTTTATATCAAAAAAGTCACAGAAGACTTTGTCGCCAGCATCCAGAAAATCCGTAATTCTGTTGAAGAGATAGAAGCAAGTTTGCCGAGCGATGTAACAGTCAACAGACGGAGTGCGGAGATCTCAACCTTGAGACAACTTTCAAGAGAGGTATGTGACATAGTGGTGGTTCATGCAAAAGAACGTTTTTCATTTTCAAATCACCTAGTCAGTGCCAAACTTGTTCAAAGTGACTTGTATAAAACCCATGACACTTGCTTTCCAACCCAAGCTCTGGAAGACACCGTGCAAGCATATCCAATACTGAAGAAGGAACAATTACGCACTGAGCTGTCACTTCTGTATGGGAAGACAGATTTTCATACTTGTACAAGTGCTGTTGCTCTGTACATCAATTTAATCTGCAGAATGATTTCACAGAGACAGTAAAATTATTAAGAATCCTGATTACAACACCGATGACCACTGCAGAATCAGAAAGATGCTTCTCCACATTGAAGAGGATAAAAACCTTTTTAAGAAGCACCATGTCCCTGGAGCGGTTGAATGCATTGGCGATGCTCTCAATGGAAAAGCAACTGATTTCCGAGATCCCAGACTTCAATGAAAAAAACATTGAGAAGTTTTGTTCTTTGAATGATCGCCGTGCAAAATTTAAATATAAGTGATTGAAGCAAAGAAGAATGCATACCCCCAGGGTGTGCAAAGATAAACTGCGTTAAGCAGCACCACCTCACACTACCAAACATAACTAGTGTTAAGTAAAGTATGAACGGTGTGTGGGTGTGCATATGGAAGGAGCTATGAAAGGTGTGTGCGTGGTCAGTAACAAGCCTTGGCGTGGTTTGAAGGAATTGGAGGCACTTCCAAGGGTAGCTGTCACTTGTGTACGGGAAGCAAGAATTCCATGTCTGTACAAGTGCTGTTGCTCTGCAGCAACTTTAGCATCAATTTAATCTACATAATTTAACAGAGTGAGTGAAGCTATAAGGAATCCTGCTTACAACACCGAAGACTACTAAAGAACCAGAAAGATGCTTCTCCACATTGAAGAGGAAAAAGGTATTTAAAAAGCACCATGTCCCTGTAGCGGTTGAATGCATTAGTTTGAAGGAATTGAAGGTACCTTCAAGGGTACGTAAAGTTCTCAGAAATGGCACCACCTCACTACCAAAAATAACTAGTGGTAAGTAAAGTATGAATGGTGTGTGGGTGTGCATATTGAAGGAGCTATGAAAGGTGTGTGAATGGTCAGTAACAATTGTTGAAGCCTTGGCGTGGCGTTACTGCTCATATGGTTATCCATATGCTAATTCAACGTGTTTGTTTGACATTGATTATTGTGTTGTCTAAACAGAAGTTAAATGTTGTTGTTTTCTTGAATCCCAAGATCCACTGGTTTGGGCCTATACAGTGCTGATTGGTCTTCTAAGGTATGTTTGGGGCCTATGGTCACACTTGGTCTTCTAAGGTATGTTTGGGGCCTATATAGTTCCACTTGGTCTTCTAATGTATGTTTGGGGCCTATGGTCACACTTGGTCTTTTAAGGTATGTTTGAGGCCTATAGGGTCACATTTGGTCTTCTAAGGTATGTTTGGGGCCTATATAGTTCCACTTGGTCTTCTAATGTATATTTGGGGCCTATGGTCACACTTGGTCTTCTAAGGTATGTTTGGGGCCTTTATAGTTCCACTTGGTCTTCTAATGTGTGTTTGGGGCCTATGGTCACACTTGGTCTTCTAAGGTATGTTTGAGGCCTATAGGGTCACACTTGGTCTTCTAAGGTATGTTTGGGGCCTATATAGTTCCACTTGGTCTTCTAATGTATGTTTGGGGCCTATGGTCACACTTGGTCTTCTAAGGTATGTTTGGGGCCTATATAGTTCCACTTGGTCTTCTAATGTATGTTTGGGGCCTATGGTCACACTTGGTCTTCTAAGGTATATTTGAGGCCTATAGGGTCACACTTGGTCTTCTAAGGTATGTTTGGGGCCTATATACTTCCATTTGGTCTTCTGATGTATGTTTGGGGCCTATGGTCACACTTGGTCTTCTAAGGTATGTTTGAGGCCTATATGGTTCCACTTGGTCTTCTAAGGTATGTTTGGGGCCTATATAGTTCCACTTGGTCTTCTAAGGTATGTTTGGGGCCTATGGTCACACTTGGTCTTCTAAGGTATGTTTGAGGCCTATATGGTCACACTTGGTCTTCTAAGGTATGTTTGGGGCCTATATAGTTCCACTTGGTCTTCTAAGGTATGTTTGGGGCCTATGGTCACACTTGGTCTTCTAAGGTATGTTTGAGGCCTATATGGTTCCACTTGGTCTTCTAAGGTATGTTTGGGGCCTATATGGTTCCACTTGGTCGTTTAATGTTTTTTAAGTATGGTTTTGTTCTTGAATGGTCTGATTGATTTGCTTGTTTTCTTTCAACCCCAGGTGCAAACCCTATGTGGCTGCAGATTTGTTTCTACTCGTTGGTCAACTTACTGAACGTGAATACCCTGAGAAGAAGACCCGACTAATGGTAGGTGTCACTCCTTTAATTTTTCTGTTAATACGTATAGGTGCAATTATGATATTGCTGTAGTCTTGTCACATGAGTTTTTTCAATCTATATTGTATACCAATGAATTTAACACATTGTTACTTTACTTCTTGACATTTCTGCATTGGTGATCATGTATTTCAATGGGCTTCACAAGTATAAGGTCATTGGGTGGGGCTTATAAAGGTCATCATGACATCAGGGGGAGGAGTTATAAAAATGGGTGTGGTTTGAAAAAGGGGGAGTGGCTATGTTTCGCCTGTCGCCCCTCCAACTTGAAAAGTCACCAGCAGCCACTGTATGACAGCCTCCATTTTAGAATCATTCTGTAGCTGCATTCATTGAGAGAGGAGATATATTCTACCTGCTGTTGATTTAATGGGGAAACAGATAGCCAGGCTGTGTATTTAGCTTTAACTACACACCTGAAGGACTCCTTTGATATCTGCTGCAAGGACAGCAACCCAAAAAGCCCTTTTTAGGGCTAGAACATCATTTATTTTATTTTATTATTTTTTTCTGCTGATTTAATAGGGAAATAGATAGCCAGGCTGTGTATTTAGCTTTAACTACACACCTGAAGGACTCCTTTGATATCTGCTGCAAGGACAGCAACCCAAAAAGCCCTTTTTAGGGCTAGAATATCATTTATTTTATTTTATTATTTTTTTCTGCTGATTTAATAGGGAAATAGATAGCCAGGCTGTGTATTTAGCTATAACTACACACCTGAAGGACTCATTTGATATCTGCTGCAAGGACAGCAACCCAAAAAGCCCTTTTTATTTTATTTTTTATTTTTTTCTGTGTAATCTAATTGCATATGCCTGCCTGCTAGCGTGTGTGTGAGGCCTTTTGCATCTAGTCTGCCAACTTTTGCCAGTGCACAGTGACACTCACATCGTCACAGTAGTGTGCAGTGAAATAAAACAACCCTTTTTTTACTGTAATCGATTGAATATCAGTTGCCTGCCTAAAGGCGTGTGTGTGAGGCCTATTGCATCTAGTCTGCCAACTTTTGCCAGTGCACAGTGACACTCATATCTGGTGTCACCGTAGTGTGCAGTGAAATAAAACAACCCTTTTTTTACTGTAATTGATTGAATATCAGTTGCCTGCCTACAGGCATGTGTGTGAGGCCTATTGCATCTAATCTGCCAACTTTTGCCAGTGCACAGTGACACTCAAATCTGGTGTCACCGTAGTGTGCATTAAAATAAAACAACCTTTTTTTTACTGTAATCGATTGAATATCAGTTGCCTGCCTACAGGCGTGTGTGTGAGGCCTATTGCATATAGTCTGCCAACTTTTGCCAGTGCTCAGTGACACTCATATCTAGTGCAACTGTAGTGTGCAGTGAAATAAAAAAAAAACTTTTTTTACTGTAATCGATTGAATATCAGTTGCCTGCCTACAGGCGTGTGTGTGAGGCCTATTGCATCTAGTCTGCCAACTTTTGCCAGTGCACAGTGACACTCATATCTAATGCAACCGTAGTGTGCAGTGAAATAAAACAACCCTTTTTTTATTGTAATCGATTGAATATCAGTTTCCTGCCTAAAGGCGTGTGTGTGAGGCCTATTGCATCTAGTCTGCCAACTTTTGCCAGTGCACAGTGACACTCATATCTGGTGTCACCGTAGTGTGCAGTGAAATAAAACAACCCTTTTTTTTACTGTAATCGATTGAATATCAGTTGCCTGCCTACAGGCGTGTGTGTGAGGCCTATTGCATCTAGTCTGCCAACTTTTGCCAGTGCTCAGTGACACTCATATCTAGTGCAACCGTAGTGTGCAGTGAAATAAAACAACCCTTTTTTTACTGTAATCGATTGAATATCAGTTTCCTGCCTACAGGCGTGTGTGTGAGGCCTATTGCATCTAGTCTGCCAACTTTTGCCAGTGCACAGTGACACTCATATCTAGTGCAACCGTAGTGTGCAGTGAAATAAAACAACCCTTTTTTACTGTAATCGATTGAATATCAGTTGCCTGCCTACAGGCGTGTGTGTGAGGCCTATTGCATCTAGTCTGCCAACTTTTGCCAGTGCTCAGTGACACTCATATCTAGTGTCACAGTCGCTTGCAGGCATAGTACCACTAATCGTAAAAAAAAATGATAGGCAGAGGCAGGCCACCCCGCAGGGGCCGGCGTGGTCGTGGTGCTGTGATTCCCTTTGGCCCTAGAATAATGCCCAGTTTTCAGAGGCAACGTACCCTGAACTTGAACAATTCTGAGGACATGGTTGACTGGCTAACACAGGACACCCAATCTTCTACAGCTTCCTCTCGGAAACTAGACGCACCATCCTCCTCCAGCTTAGCTTCGGGCACCTCTCCAGTTACCTCTCGCCCGCCTGCCGCCACCACCAACACTAGCACCACAGCCGCTTCACTTGATCCGTCAGCAGAGTTATTTACACATCTGTTGGAAGAAATGAGTGATGCACAAACATTAGTGCCAGAGGATGTAGATAACAGGGATATGTCCCAGTCAGGCAGCATTACACACATGGACGTACGGTCTGATGATGATGATGTTGTACCCGGTGCTGCTTCCATTGTTGGGTTGTCAGATACAAGTGAAGCGGTTGATGATGACGATGCGTCCGTGGATGTCACGTGGGTGCCCGCTATAAGAGAAGAAGAACAGGAGGAAAGTTCAGATGGGGAGACAGAGAGGAGGAGGAGACGAGTTGGAAGCAGCGGGAGGTCGTCGATAGTAGCTAGTGGCACAGTCAGACAGCATGCATCGGCACCCGGGGTCAGCCAGACAGCACACCAGTCAACGCATGCTTTTGCCACCACCAGAATGCCGTCATTGCAGAGCTCAGCAGTGTGGCAATTTTTTTGTGTGTCTGCCTGTGACAACAGTGATGCTATTTGCAACCTGTGCTAAAAGAAACTGAGTCGTGGGAAGTCCAACACCCACCTAGGTACAACTTCTTTGCGAAGGAACATGATGTCACATCACAAACGCCTATGGGATCAACACATGAGTACAAGCAGCACACAAAGTCAAAGCCGCCATCCTCTCCTGGTCCAGCATCTTCAGCCACGTCAACCACTGCTGCCCTGCTTGCCCCCTCTCAACCATCCGCCACTCCGTGTCTCGCCCTGAGCAGTCCCTGCTCATCTGCCCACAGTCAGGTGTCTGTCAAGGACATGTTTGATCATAAGAAGCCAATGTCACAAAGTCACCCCCTTGCCCGGCAACTGACAGCTGGCTTGTCTGAACTCTTAGCCCGCCAGCTTTTACCATACAAGCTGGTGTAGTCTGAGCCGTTCGAAAAATTTGTAGCTATTGGGACACTGCAGTGGAAGGTACCCGGACGAAATGTATTTGCACAAAAGGCAATCCCCAACCTGTACTCGATTGTGCAAAAGAAAGTAATGGCATCTCTGGCACACAGTGTTGGGGCAAGGGTTTCCATCTGACCACGGATACCTGGTCTGCAAAGCATGTTCAGAGCAGGTATATCACCTACACTGCGCATTGGGTAAACCTGGTGACGGCTGCCAAGCATGGAATACGTGGCTCTGCAGAGGAGTTGGTGACACCGCCATGACTTGCAGGCAGGCCTGCTGCCACCTCCTCTACTCCTCCTACTCCATCCTCTTCCATAACCTCCTCGGCTGAGTCCTCTTCTGCTGCTGCTATGTCTTGCTCCACATCAACGGCACCCCCCCAGCTCCACAGGTACTATTCCACATCCCGGATACGGCAGTGTCACGCCGTCTTGGGGTTGACTTCCCTGAAAGCAGAGAATCACACCGGACCAGCACTCCTATCCGACCTGAACGCACAGGTGGATCAGTGGCTGACTCCGCACCAACTGGAGATCGGCAAAGTGGTTTGTGACAACGGAAGAAATTTGTTGGCGGCATTGAATTTGGGCAGGTTGACACATGTGCCGTGCCTGGCACATGTGTGTAATCTGATTGTACAACGCTTTGTGCATAAGCACCCAGGCTTACAGGACGTCCTGAAGCAGGCCAGGAAGGTGTGTGCCCATTTCAGGCGTTCCTACACGGCCATGGCGCACTTTACAGATATCCAGCGGCGAAACAACATGTCAGCGAGGCGCTTGATTTTAGACAGCCCGACACGTTGGAATTCAACACTCCTAATGTTCGAACGCCTGCTCCAACAAGAAAAGGCTGTTAACGAGTATTTGTATGACCAGGGTGCTAGGACAGCCTCTGCGGAGCTGGGGATTTTTTTGCCACGTTACTGGACGCTCATGCGCAATGCCTGTAGGCTTATGCGTCCTTTTGAGGTGGTGACAAACCTGGTCAGTCGCACCCAGGGCACCATCAGCGACATCATACCATTTGTTTTCTTCCTGGAGCGTGCCCTGCGAAGAGTGCTGGATCAGGCCGAAACACAGCAGGCGTCCCAGGGGGCTTGTTGTCACCTTTCGGGGACCCTTGGTGGCTGGGTCGAGAAAGAGACCTTCAATGACATCAGTGAGGACAAGGAACGGGACATGGCTAGCTTGGTATCCAACCTTGTGCAAATGGGGAGTTTGCGGTTGTGCAAATGGACTGTTTGCAGTTGTTTGCGGTGCATTAAATGGGGTGTTTGGTCTGTTACTGTGAAGCGGGCCTAACCCTTACACTACCTGATCGATACAACATCATACCTGATGTTTTAAAGCATGTTATTCCAAACAATTTAGGAATGTTAGGTGATTTATGCCCTTTATGGCTTAAAACCAGACTCTGCATCAACTATGTAATTTTCTGTGGGAGTTTTGCCATGGATCCCCCTCCGGCATGCCACAGTCCAGGTGTTAGTCCCGTTGAAACAACTTTCCCATCACTATTGTGGCCAGAAAGAGTCCCTGTGGGTTTTGAAATTCGCCTGCCCATTGAAGTCTATGGCGGTTCGCAGATGTTCGTCCATTTGCGAACATTTGATGGAATTCGCATCCGCGGTTCGCGAACCTAAAATTTGATGTTCGCGACATCACTAGTCACAACCCCATAATAAAAATGCAGAAACCCCACAAGGAAACAGAAAAATGCACTTTTAAGGTTAATTAAATTTCAGTACATAAAAGGGCATGTAACAGGAAAGTTACAATATAAGAGAAAACAAAGAGAGAAAAGTTCCCAACTTTTGTGGCACACCACAAAACTTAGCGTGCAGAGACAGAAACCTTAGAGGAAACAGGCAAATAGCAGGGAAATATAATAAGGCCCTCATTCAATTGCAATTTGGCCAATTGAATAGGGCTCTAAATAAGCACATAACATATTTGTTTAAAAAAGTTTTGAGTTAGTGAGCATCTATCCAAAAGCTAGGTTTTCACTAACTAAAAACTTCTTAAAAAAATATGCTCTGTGCTTCTTTAGAGCCCTATTCAATTGGCCAAATCGCAATTGAATGAGGCCCTAAGTGTACAAGACCTCCTGAGAAAATAGGTCGAACAAGCAGCTCAAACAACAAAACCACTATTCCAGAAATGTATAATTTGTTGTGTCATTCAGTCGTGTTTGACTCTCCATGACCCTATGAATCTCAGAACGCCAGGCACATCTTGTGTCTGGGTGTGCTAATCCATAATGTTTTCTTGTCAAAGATACTGGAGCGGGTTGTCAGTTCCTTCTCCAGTGGACTGCAATTTGTCTGACTTCACTGCTTGACCTATCTTTGGTGAATCTACATGGTATAGCTCACAGCTTTATTGAACTACAAAAGCCCCTTCACCACAACAAGGTAGCGATCCAGAAGGGGAATATATAATTACATACATAATAAATTGTTGTTTTTGTTTGTTGTTTTTTACTAGAAAGTCTAGAGCATACTGTGATTACAAAAGAATATAATACTATCAGTAAGTGAGTACACCTGTTCTGAGATTGGGGTAGCCCACTTTATATAGAGTAATATGAGATGACATTGTAAATAGAACAACACATTTTTGATTTAAGGTTTGCATGTCCTTCTATGTGAAGACCTATGTAATCCAACATGTTCTATTGGGCATATTTTATACAATACAAACAGATTTTTGCATGGAAAATAGATTTTATTAGTGTCAAAAAGCTAATACAAAACCAACATAAAATTCATACATAACATGATAGATCTGCCTTATCCTTACTAGTCATATGAAGTGGAAACTAGATACACAGGGAAATATAGTTACATAGTTACTTAGGGCCTCATTCAACTGCAATTTGGCCAATTGAATAGGGCCCTATATAAGCACATGGCATATTTGTTTTAAATAAGTTTTTAGTTAGTGAAGACCTTGCTTTTGGATAGAAGTTCACTAACTAAAAACATCTGTAAAAAATATATTCTCTGTGGTTATATAGAACCCTATTCAATTGGCCAAATCGCAATTGAATGAGGCCCATAGTAATTAAGGTTGAAAAAAGACTTTCAGTCCATCAAGTTCAACCTTTTAAGATCTCCTCTGATCTGCAATATGCGGATTGAATATTAATTCATTAGTTGTTAATCAATTATGTAATAATTTTTTGTTATTTTATTTTTAATTATTAATTAATCCAAAGGAAGGCAAACAGAAAAAAACTCCAAGTGAGAAGTAGCCAATCGTCTCAAAGGAAAAAAAATAAAAAAAAATCCTTTCTGACCCCAGATACTGGCGATTGGATTTCTCCCTGGATCAATACTGTCTCTCTAATTATCCATGATAACCTGAAATTCCCTTTTTATTTAGAAAAAAATCCAGTCCCCTTTTAAAGTTATCTATTGAATCCGCTGTCACCACCTCCTTTGGTAGAGAATTCCACAGTTTAACCACCCTTACTGTGAAGAACCATTTTCTTCAGGGGGAATCTTTTTACTTCTAACCTCAAGGGATGTCCTCTTGTCAGTCAAAAACCTCTTGGCACAAAAAGCTCCCTTGACAAATCTTTATACTGACCCTGGATGTATTTATATAAGGTAATCATATCTCCTCTTAGATGTTTTTTTTTTCTAGAGTAAATAAGTTTAATTTGGTTAGTTTTTCTTCATAACTTAGCCCCTCCATTCCCCTTATTAGTTTTGTTGCCCTCCTCTGTACCTTTTCCTACTCTAAAATGTCCTTCTTCTGAAGTGGTGCCCAAAATTGTCTTCCATATTCCATGTTATCATATTTATTGTCAAAAGACTGGGGATAAAAGCACAGACCAAAGGTTCACATGTCTCAGCCACACTGTTTCCTATAAATGGTCAGGTCAGAGAAGGGAAAAACAGTATCACCTTGCCTCACTTTAATGTCATTTTTCAAATAGTGTCCATGGCCTCGATTCAATTGAGCTATTGTTGTTTAATGGAGCCCATAAACAAATGTGCTATTCAATTGGCATCTTTTTGCGAATCGCAAACTATTCACTGTGGTTGTCAAGAGCGTAACATACACCCCATCTAAGCCTTTGATCTTTTACGTCCGCAAGAGTTGAAATCGCAAATCGCTATTCAATTTCTTCAATTCCTCAAGCCCGCAAATATTTCCACACCTGTAAATGTCAAATGTAGAAGAAAATCCTACAAGTACCAGATAGGACCCGCAAGGGGGTTAAACACCTGATCATAGCACTGTAAATGCAAATAAAAAATCAATACTGCACTTTAAAAGACAGGGAAAGCGATGAAAGACATTAGAATTAATTGCACAACAGTCTCAAGCTCGTAAATCGGCAATACATTTTTTTTTTTTATGTGTCATTTCGGTGTAATACCAATATCAGGAGTTAATACATATCAGGCAACCCACATGGACTAGTACATTTCCTTCATTCATTTTGTATTATTTTGTACATTGCCGGATTGCGCGTCTGACCCATAAACGCTAATTGATTGACGTGTAACCTCCATGTTTTACTGACCTAATGATGACTGTCTCTTTTTTTATTGGATGTTTCTATATCGGTAGTTACGGCCTTGCTTAATTGATCATGTTCACGCTCTGAAATGCTACATAGGATTGCATAGTTTCGGCTTTCACCCGTAAGTTGAGGGCTTGTTCAATTGAATTGCTCTGTAATTGTAGCAAATTTCAAGCCCGCAGACATATGTTGCCTTATTAATTTGCGTTTTGGCCAATTGAATAGGGCTCTATATAAGCACATAGCATATTTTTTTACAGAAGTGTTTCATTAGTGAAGACCTTGCTTTTGGATAGAAGGCCACTAACTGAAAAATATTCTCTGTGCTTATATAGAGCCCTATTCAATTGGTCGAATCACAATTTAATAAGGCTGATGGCCTGTATAATGTAATCTGCAGGCTTGCATTGAATGAGGCCCCATGTGCCTGTACCACCCTGTGCGTGATTTGAGCCTAGGACGGAGGTTCACCTTCCAGCAGGACAATGACCCCAAACACACTGCTAAAGCAATACTTGGGGGGTTTAAGGGGAAACATGTAAATGTGTTGGAATGGCCGAGTCACAGCCCAGACCTCAATCCAATAGAAGATCTGTGGTCAGACTTAAAGATTGCTCTTCACAAGCGCAAACCATCCAACTTGAAGGAGCTGGAGCAGTTTTGCAAGGAGGAATGGGCATAAATCCCAGTGGTAAGATGTGGCAAGCTCATAGAGACTTATCCAAAGCGACTTAGAGCTGTGTTTGCCGCAAAAGGTGGCTCTACAAAGTATTGCCTTTAGGGGGGTGAATAGTTATGCACATTGACTTTTTCTGTTATTTTGTCCTTTTTGTTGTTTGCTTCACAATAATAATAATTGAAAAAAAACATCTTCAAAGTTGTGGGCATGCTCTGTAAATTAAATGATGCAAATCCTCAAACAATCCATGTTTATTCCAGGTTGTGAGGCAACAAAACACAAAAAAATGCCAAGGGGGGTGAATACTTTTGCAAGGCACTGTAGCTCATATTAAAGGAACCCTTATAGACTGGTGGTGTCAAAGGCCTTTTCTAACATATGTTAAAACAGTAAAAGTATGATCTTGTATAGCGTTACAGAATGAAGCACTTGATACAGATTGATAACATCGTAGTTTTCAATAATTTTCTTTTGCTCAATGAGTTACTAAGTGACTGAGTCTAAAGAGAGCCGTATAATATACAGTCTATGAATGGATCCATTTGATTGACCTCTTGATAGCTGCTTGTGTGGTTGTGAGAAGTACTCAATTATGGTATGCTAATAAACAAGGTACTTGGCATAAATAGTCATAAATAATATGTTGTACACTTTCTAAAGTGGCATCTCAAGTAATGTTAGATAATAGTTTTCCTTAAGTACAGTTCAAGGTGCCGGGTAAGCAAGCACTTACAGCTCTAGGCAGCGAGCTCTACCATATCTTAGATACACTCTATTCACTGTAAACTAATTATTAAACAAAAAAAGGCTATTGCTGAAAGGTCACTACTTGAAGTCTTGGTCAGTGATGGAATACCTACCACCAAGGTAAAGTAACATCTCCTCCAGATCCTTATCTGTAATTAAGTTATTGATACCTTTCACTCATTCAATTGAGCAATCGTAAGTTACCGGAGCCCGTAAGTGAAGCTGTAAGTTAATTTGCAATTCAATTTGCATCTTTTTGAGGGCTCCGAATGGTTTACAGGTTACGGCCTTGAAAACCTTGAGGTTGTTAAACCCGGAAGTTACAGCCTCCTGGTGCCTTTGATCTTTCCCGTCCGCAAGAATTACGATGGCTAAAATCGCAAATCACTATTTAATTGCGATAATTCCCCAAGCCCGCAAATGTTTTCACACCCGTAAACGGCAAATGTAGAAGAAAATCATACAAGTGCTAGAGAGGACTTGCAAGGGGATTTAACCCCTGTCAGCAGCACTGTAAATGCAAATAATAAATCCATACTGCACTGTAAATAAGGCGGAAAGCGATGAAAGACATTAGAATTAAATCCGCAACAGTCTCAACCTCGCAAATCAACAATCATAAATCATATTTTTTAGGTGTCATTTCGGGGGTTATATTGATCTTGGGAATTAATGATTTAATGCACATCAGGCCACCCATATGGACTAGAACAGTATTGGCATTCATTTTCATTTTGTATTTTGCAGGTTTGTGAGTCCCATCGCATATTGGACCCCCGAACCTAATTGATTAACATGTAACCTCCATGTTTTACTGCCATCATTTTCTATTGGCTGTTTCAAAATGGGTGGTTACGGTCTTGGTTAATTAATCATGTTCACACCCTAAAATTCTACGCACAAGTGCATGGTTTAATGCTTCGGCGTTAAGACCGTAACTTGCGGGCTTGTTCGGTTGAATAGCACCGGAGACGAACGGGAGCCCACAGCATGACCAGAGTTGTGGGCTTGCAATTGAATCGAGCTCTAAGACACTCAAAAAGCTCACTTTATATTTCTTACCAATGTTCCACTAAAATGTATAATTTTAGGTCATTTTTATTTTTTCACTTATTACATAGCATATGTTTTAGTTACTCATTTTGCTTATTGATCCAGTTTACAGAGACTTTTCGGCTAAAATAGCTAAATTCTAGATAATTCTAAAACATATACTGAATTGTACATTTAAATTGCTTAGAGAAAATGTTGTCTTCTGTTTGTAATTTAATGAGCAAAATTATAGTATATAAGTCCTAAGTGTTGGATGAAACTGAAAACTGATAAAAATGACTGGCTGGATCAATCTATGTGAGACTGGATCAGGTCAAGATGACCTTTTTCCAGTTAAGAGATTCCAGTAGGTTCATTGAAACATCCAACATATTTCTTAAATGGACACTTAATTCAGCACAATTTGGAGCACACAACTGTAAAGATCTCCTAAAAGCATTTTGAAAAGTGCATTTTTTACTGAGAGTTCATTAAAGTCTGTGTTTACATGTGTCTCTGACTACCCACTCACAGACCCATAACTTCAGCTCCAAGAAAAATGTTAACCCTCAACAAATCATGGAGTGCTGCAAACATCTAAAAAGGTCAGCTATGGGTTAACTTTTAAGTGCATTCATGAGTTCAGGGAAAAACAACTATAAATCACTGTTCTCACAGTGAGCCGCGGCTAACTGTTATTAATCATTAAACCTCCAGTAGGCAGGACAGACTGTGTTTCTAAAGAGACATAAAACTCTAGAGTTTTTAGCTGTATTAGTGTAATAAAAAATAGATCATTTTAGCATACAATCTTGTGCTCTTTCACACTATAAAGAGCACTTACAGAGAGGTAAATAGCCCTTTAAGGTTCCAAAAGCCTCATTAAATTCTGGGCTTGAAATTTGCAACAGTTACAGAGCGATTAAGTTAGAAAAGTACACAGCTAACTGTCTGAAATCCAAAAGTGTAAACCATGCAGTAGCTGTGAGTTATACTGTATGTCATATTGGGAATTATTTTTTATAACTATTCGATACCAATAAAGCATTTAAATGTTGGAAAGGTTCTGGTAAAGAGGGAACATTGTTACATCAATGGTGGGAATGTGAGAATATCAAACCTTTCTGGAAACAATGTGCAAAACAGCTATCAATAATTTTAGATACAAAGATAGATTTAGATATACACAGCCTTATTAAATTATGATTTGGTAAATGTAATAGGGCTCAATTTAAGCAAACAGCATATTTTTTTTACAGAAGTTTTTAGTTAGTGAACTTCTATCCAAAAGCAAGGTCTTCACTAACTAAAAACTTCTGTAAATAAAATATGCTCTGTGCTTATATAGAGCCCTATTAAATTTACTGAATCGCAATTTAATAAGGCTGAAAGTGGATTATGATAAAACAATGGAATTCAGTAAAAGTCCTGTCATGGAAAAGTGTTAAAGCAAGGATTACAAGAGATAGATAAATTCAGAGAAATTGGAGTCAAGCAAGAACTAGGAATAAACTCTTTATGAATAAATGGGTTCTTTGGGATGAATATGTAAAGAAATATGGCATTGTGTAATAATAATGATATTGATTAAAATGCCTGCAAAATCTTCTTTCAAATGAGAAATGTTATATATGGATTTTATGGAAACAGTGAGGTAAATATTTTTGTATGATGTATGATGTCTTTGTCTTATCTTGTGAAAAATCTAAATAAGTATGAAAAAAAAAAAGCCTCATTAAAATTCCGGGCAAACAGTTACAGAGAGATTAAGTTAGAAAAGTACGCAGCTACCTGCCCGAAATCCAAAACTGTAAACCATGCACCCGTAAGTAGTAGTTGCAGGTTACATGTCAATCAAGTACCGTTTAAAAGTCCGATATGCGATGGGACTCGCATCTTGCAATGTACAAAATAACAAAAATGAATGAAGTACATTTTCTAGTCCATGTGGATGGCCTAATATGTATTAACCCCTTGATTCTCAAGATTGATAAAACATAAATAAAAAAACTAAAACAAAAATATTTTTTTATGAACGATTTGCGAGCTTGAGACTGTTGTGCGATAACATTTTTTAAAGTGCAGTATTGTTTTTTTTATTTGCATTTACAGTGCTACGATCAGATATTTAACCCCCTTGTGATTCCTATCTGGCACCTGTAGTATTTTCTTGTATATTTGCCATTTACGGGTGTGAGAACAATTGCGGGCTTGGGGAAGTGTAGCAATTTAATAGTGATTTGCGATTGTAACATTTACAGGCTTGAAAGATCAAAGGCTTAAATGGACTGGAGTTACAATTTTGATAACCGCAGTTTTTTTTCAGCCTGTAACCCGTAAAATCGTTTGCGGGTAGCTAAAAGAGGCCAATTTAATAACCTTAACTTTACAGGCTCACTAACTACATTTTGTGGAATTTTATGGTCCATGAATAAGTCCATAACTGGGGCGAAACGGACCGTCGGGACTAGAGGGAGCTGGTATACAGGGTCTCTTCAAATGTGAGGACTGGTAGCCCACAGACAGGCTTGGCTGCAGTAAAACCACAAGTATTTGGGTTTGATGATGTTACAAGTTACAAACATGGATCTTTATTTGTTTCTTCAGCTGCCCTGTTCCAAAAATAATTGACCCTGTATCTAGGCTATTTCTATTATATCCCTTTTGGAATTTGAGACCTTTGCATACCAGCTCTCTCCTTTCTTTATTTAATTTTTATGTATTCATTAGTGTGCCACCCATATATATACAGTGGATATAAAAAATCTACACACCCCTGTTAAAATGTCAGGTTTCTGTGCTGTAAAAAAATGAGACAAAGATAAATCATTTCAGAACTTTTTCCACCTTTAATGTGACCTATAAACTGTACAACTCAATTGAAAAACAAACTGAAAACTTTTAGGTAGAGGGAAGAAAAAATATAAAAATAAAATAATATGGTTGTTGAAGCACCTTTTGATTTTATTACAGCACTCAGTCTTTTTGGGTATGAGTCTATCAGCATGGCACATTTTGACTTGGCAAGATTTGCCCACTCTTCTTTGCAAAAACACTCCAAATCTGTCAGATTGCGAGGGTATCTCCGGTGCACAGCCCTCTTCAGATCACCCCACAGATTTTCAATGGGATTCAGGTCTGGGCTCTGGCTGGGCCATTCCAAAAATGTAATCTTCTTCTGGTGAAGCCATTCCTTTTTTGATTTGGATGTATGCTTTGGGTCATTGTCATGCTGAAAGATGAAGTTCCTCTTCATGTTCAGCTTTCTAGCAGAAGCCTGAAGGTTTTGTGCCAATATTGACTGGTATTTGGAACTGTTCATAATTCCCTCTATCTTAACTAAGGCCCCAGTTCCAGCTGAAGAAAAACAGCCCCAAAGCATGATGCTGCCACCACCATGCTTCACTGTGGGTATGGTGTTCTTTTGGTGATGTGCAGTGTTGTTTTTGCTCCAAACATATCTTTTGAAATTATGGCCAAAAAGTTCAACCTTGGTTTTATCAGACCATAACGCCTTTTCCCACATGCTTTTGGGAGACTTCAGATGTGTTTTTGCAAAATGTAGCCTGGCTTGGATGTTTTTCTTCATAAGAAAAGGCTTTTTGTCTTGCCACTCTACCCAATAGCCCAGACAAATGAAGAATACAGGAGATTGTTGTCACATGTACCACACAGCCAGTACTTGCCAGATATTCCTGCAGCTCCTTTAATATTGCTGTAGGCCTCTTGGTAGCCTCCCAGACCAGTTTTCTTCTTGTCTTTTCATACATTTTGGAGGGAGCTCCAGTTCTTGGTAATGTCACTGTTGTGCCATATTTTCTCCACTTGATGTTGACTGTCTTCACTGTGTTCCATGTTATATCTAATGCCTTGGAAATTCTTTTGTACCCTTCTCCTGACTGATACCTTTTAACAACGAGATCCCTCTGATGCTTTGAAAGCTCTCTGTGGACCATGGTATTTGCTAAGAAAATTTCAGGAAAGACCAACTAGAGCAGCTGAACTTTATTTGGGGCTAATCAGAGGCACTTTAAATGATGGCAGGTGTATGCTGACTCCTATTTAACATGATTTGGAATGTGATTGCTTAATTCTGAACACAGCTACATCCCCAGTTATAAGAGGGTGTGCAGACCTATGCAGCTACATTATTTTTCTTTTTTTTTCTTCCCTCCACCTAAAAGATTTCAGTTTGTTTTTCAATTGAGTTGTACAGTTTATAGGTCACATTAAAGGTGGAAAAAGTTCTGAAAAGATTTATCTTTGTCTAATTTTTTTACAGCACAGAAACCTGACATTTTAACAGGGGTGTGTGGACTTTTTAGATCCACTGTATATATATATATATATATATATATATATATATATATATATATATATATATATATATATACATATATATATATATATATATATATACAGTATATATATATATATATATATATATATATATATGTAACTTGTTTTGGTCATTATTAAGTCATCTTTTTTATCCTAGCATGTTCTACAACGTTGACATTTGCTGACCTTTTTTGGACTTATCATTGGACATATGTATAATTCTGGCCCAATAAGGCATCACCCATAGATAGTATTTTGTTTATAGTACTTCGTTTACAGTATTTAAGATGGCACTAGTTTTTTAACTAGTACTAGCAGCATTTTTCCAGAGTTTTATTTTATTTTTTTCCCATATTATTAATATAAATATTACAAATGTGAACTACCTGGAATGTTATGAGGCCCAATGTGTCACTTAAGGTATATACTTCTAATCTAATATTAAATATTCAAAGGCAGCAAGAAACCGGCTTACATTTTTTTTAAGCAAATCCATTTACTTAAGAAAGCACTATAAGAGTGGTTGAATAATTTGGAAGCAACAGAGAAAAAATCTAAACCATCATAAAATAACAAATATGGTTTTATAAACCAATCCTAATAGAGCAAATGTAAAAAATGTTAAATGTGTAACATTAATGCAAAAAGAAAATATTATTAGGACGTATTTGGAAATAGGTTGAAGATGTAAGACACAATAGAGTTTCCAGATATGATATAACAATAGGTAAAACCATGTACTTTATCATTTGAATGTTATTAAAATGCATTTATTCTACAGTAACCCAACACAGGGATCCCTGGATATATGGTTCCCTGGTGGTCCAGTGGTTAGGATTTGGTGCTTTCACCAATGCTACCTGGGTTTAATTCCAGTTAGAGAACCATAAGGTCACAATACCCTGCAGCCAAGAAGGGTTGGTCCTAGTCAGTACTTGGATGGGAGACCACCTTGGAATAACAGGAACTGTATGTCGTGGCCCACTGGAGAAGTAACTGACACTCCTCTCCAGTATCTCTTCCATGAAAACCAAGTGCAGCAGCATGAACATAAAGATGTTCCTGGTGTTTTACGGTCAATTACGTAATTGAGAGTCAGAAATGACTGAAAGGCACAACAAAACACTGAAAGTTGCCATTTCAAGTTGTCAGTCTTTCTGATCCACCCACAAATAGAGTATCATGTTTTCTGTTATTGAAAGATCATAACTATTATTATTATTATGATTACTCTTTTTCATAAAGTGCCAACATTGGTCATAGCACTATTTACATATAAGAATAGAGTTGAGTTGGTACAAATACCATGCAAAAGTACAGCACCTCTAAATTGTTTTTTTTGTTTTTACAAATGACCCTTAGGGCTTAGTCTCCAGACATGGACTCCTTGCTCACTGTGCCTTGGGGAGTTTAGCTACACCAAACTGACGAGGCCAATGAAGACTGAAACGTACATCTGGGGTTTGCTGTTTCACCTGTTCAGGGTAGAATTGCCTGGTATTTCGGAGCTGGATCCCTCCATTGGTTGAGACCAGACTGATATACATAGTTACATAGTAATTGAGGTTGAAAATAGACTTTTACAGCCCTATTAAATCTGAAGCCTTAATGCTAAACGCGAAGCTCACAACGGCTGCTGGCTTGAAATTTGGCCGAGTTACGTTGCTATTAAATTAGAATGGGCTGCGAGCTACGGGATTGAGAGGCAAATCCTAGCTCGTTCATAGAACGTTGGATTTGCGGCTGTGCGGGCGGTCAATCAGTGTAGACCGTAGTTACGGGTTTAGACGTAGCCAATGGAAAAAGAGATCATCAGCGTTACGTCACTGAAAAAGGGAAGGTTAGATTTCAAAGTCCTACGGGCTTCAATTACAGTTTGCGATCGGACCCACAGTCCAGAATAATGAAATATTAATAAAGCCGTAAATTTGATATGCTATTACATGCAAGTTCCATTAAATGTATTAACACATCGATAATACACAGAAAATAAACATGAATTTAAGTATTTTTGGGAGCTGATTTGCGGGCTTGAGAATGTTGTGCTATTAATTCTCAGACCTAACATCACTTTCCATTTTATATAAAGTACAATAGTGTGTTTTTATTTGCATTTACGGGGCTACATATTGGACTTTACCCCCCTTGCAAGTCCTCTCCAGCTTTGGGTTCCATTTGTGTGTTACGGGCTATCTCATGGGTAACTTAGTTGCAATTTATTATCATGATTGGGTTTTTAGCAGTTACGGGCTTGAGAGATCAAAGGATTTGCAAGCTGCAAAGTTCCACATTCACATCCCGTAGGCATTTTTGGCCTGCTTTATGGGGCTAATTTAATAGCCGTAAGTCCTAATATCAACGTTACGGGCTACGTTTTAACACATTGCACGAATTTAATAGGGCTGTGAGTGGATTATCATGTCCCAGGACTATTAAGGTTAATTGTTTAAGTTGTATTGTTTATTGTTCAATGCTAACGTTCAGACTAGTTCTTTAAAAGCTACATTGATATGTTTTTACTGTTAATCCCAAATAAGCCCGTACTGGTTTCCCATCACAGTGACCCTTCCCTTGTATATAACAGATTCGCAGATCTGAGCGGTGAGTTTCCGCGATGCCTATAGAGAAGTCTCCATGGCGTAATATAGTCATCCCGTCCACTACTGTCAGTGATCTGTAACACAATGAGACGTCTTATCAGCCGCAGCCTGGTGCTCCACAGCTTTCAAATTGATTGTTTTAACGTGACTGTCCCAGACAATGGCGTTGTGGTGAGAAACATCTCTCTTGGAGAGACAGTGAATACACCCTGTCATCATGGTATACAAAACACTAACAATCAATGTGGGCTCCTCTTGAAAATAGAGTTATTCAAATAACAAAGGAGGTAGATGTGACTTATTCTATTTCCCTTTTGTTGACTTGGAGTGGGCGGAATTGAAGGGGAAAACAAAATCTAAAATTGGAACGATATTTGATGGGACTGACACTTGTTTGGGACAGCAGAGCGCCGAGCCGTCCTTCTCTTTGATATAAGGCTGATGGCTGGACAGTAATCAACAAAAGCAGATCCTGCCGAAGATCGCCGGCTCCCAGACTGTAACTGAAGGAAAACTTATATCATTTTTCACCCAATTTTTTTAAAACCATAAAATATCAATAAAGTCAGTTAAAGGGATATGGAAGGTTCCTGGACTTTATCTATAATACCCCTATTTACTTGTATGTACTTTATTTTAATAAGAAGTGCTCAGTTTTTTATGCCTAATATCTTACAAATAGTTCCTAATTTATTTCTCCCCTCTGCAGCTCATGAAGACTTATAAGTACAGGGTGTGCAGTGTCTCATAGTAACCAATCAGTGGTGACATTTTGCAACATGAGACTTGTCGGTGATAGGCTAATTTGAAACACTGCACTTCACCGCCTGTGCTTATAAGCTCTGTTTTTAATCATACAAATAGTCCCTGTATGGTTTCGCCCACTGCTGCAAATGGAGAAACAGTACTGCATATGCAGTGTAGTGTACTAGACTATCAAGAACCACATCTCAACAGTATGTTGCTGACAGAACATCACTGATTGGTTAGTATGAGACACAGCAAGTATTACAGAGTCTGTATCTTCATGAGCTGCAGAGGGCAGTAAACACACAGCTTATAAGCACTTCTTAATAAAAGTAAAAAGATACACGAGGATACTATATAGCTAGTAAAATAGAGAAACCTTCCGTATCCCTTTAATTATAATGCGAAAGCTCCTATACATTATAGTAATTCTGTTATTATTTTGTGAAATGTTTTGTATATTGTTTTTATTTCTATTTTTAGTAAAAGTAGATAAAAAGTAGAGTTAAATGTTATGTTTTTTAACATGTTATTCTATGGTCTGTGAAATCAATTAAAGTAACGAGTTGGTATAAGTGGGCATAACAATCAGAATAATTATATTTAATTATTAATTATATAATAAAATTATTCCCATAATTAGCAAAGGAGATAATGCTGATTTTTGTTGGGGAAAAAGCTTATCTAGTAATTAATTATTGATAAGTACATTTTCATTTATCAGAGTATTAATCGGAGTTAATAATCCTTTGTTATTATCTGGGGCTTATTTATCACTCATTATAAAGCTAAACTAAAGATGTTGTTACTTGCCTCCCTGGGGGGGTTATGGCATTGGACGCGCACTACTCCTCACAAGCTTCATAACCTAAGAAACAATACAGACTATTGATCAGAAGGGGGAAAAAATTACAACGTTTTTCAACTTCCTGCACTGTGCAGCCTTTCAGGGACTTTGAAGTTTCCCTATGCACCTCTTTAGTTGTAGGTACTTTATTTTATTAAGAAGTGCTTTAAAGCTCAGTTTTGTATGCCTTAAATCTTTCGTATAGTTGTTAATTTCTTTCTCCCCCTCTGCAGCTCATGATGATAGTGTACTTCTAAGTATAGGGTGTGAAGTGTTTCATAGTAACCAATCAGTGGTGAGTGACATTCTGCAACATGCTACTTGAGAGAGGTCACTGATAGGCTAATTTGCAACACTGCACTTCACCACCTATATATTTATGAGGTGCAGAGGGAAAAATCAAACAAGAACAAATGAAAAGATTTAAGGCTGGGCTTTTAAGCACTGCTTAATAAAATAAAGTAGGGTTCCCTGGTGGTCCAGTGGTTAGGATTTGGTGCTTTCACAGCGGCAACCTGGGTTAAATTCCAGTCAGGGATCCAAGAGGTCACACCACCCTGAAGCCATGCAGAGTTGGGCCTGGTCAGTACTTGGATGGGAGACCAACTAGAAATACCAGGAGGTTTATGATGTGTGCCACTAGAGAAAAAAACTGGCAACCCACTCCACTATCTCTGCCATAAATACCAAGTGGATCAGCAGGGTCAGACATGACTGAACAACAAAAACCAAACTATAAAATAAAGTACAAAAAAGTGAGTTGATATACAGGGATATTTTATACATAATAAAATCCAGAAAACATCCATATCCCTCCCTCATTCTCCGTTCATGCATGCGCACATGATCACTCCTCCTTCTGCACTGGATCCTTCATCAAGCCACGTATGTGCACAATGTCACCTCTGACCTCAACAGAATCCTGTACCACATGGTAGAGGCAGGGCCGGATCCACCTTATTGGAGCACATAAGCAGTGAAGTGGAGGAGCCCCTGTGAGTGAGTACATAAGGTATGCACAGACCCATTTTTGCATTTTCTGTGCATGTAAGTTCCTTTTCCTGTATATTTTTGTCTTGTTCTAGGTTGTTACCACTAGTAGCCAGTCCATGAATTGCAGCATTTAATTTATTTAAGCCAGGAACAAATTTTTTTTTTAAATGTCGCCCTCGCAGGGAGGCGCCCTTAGGCAGCTGCCTACTTGGCCTAATGGGTAATCCAGCCATGGGTGGAGGAATAAAAATAGATCCCATCATAGCAGATGTTCTATTTCCCACCTCTATCATCACTGCTAGTACGGAGGAAGGAGGAATATGGAATACATAGAAGGGATGGGATTCCTTTACTGAGTTTTACACTAGACACGGTGCATTTGCACTTCAGCTCTGGTTTTATGCCGGCTAATTACACCACTATGGATAGCAGTCTAGTGAATGGAGGGACCCAATGCAAAATAATGTGTGGCCCCCTTGTAACTTCTGTCTACTCCTTGGGGTCAATATGAAAATCAAGAATATATGTACACAATCAGATTAATAGAGTTCATTTGTAACACATCGCTGTACATAAATTAAGTTCAGACAAAGATAAATACAAATGAACATATAGCAAAGCAAGGACAGCCCTGTCTTTGAGCTGGGAATCCAATGTCCATGGTGAATTCCCAAAGTACTTAGGATAGAAACTCGCAGACTTACAATCTAAGGTATAGTGAGTGGTAAAAGAGGAAGAGAGAGGTGATAAGCGTGTTAGGTGATACGCTTCTTTAAAGAGATGCGTTTTAAGCAAGGTTTTAAATGTTTTGAGGCAAGAGGATAATCTGGTGGAGCGAGGCAAGGAGTTCCAGAGACTAGGGGCAGCACGAGAAAAGTACTGGAGGTGGGAGTGAGAGGAGGTGACAAGAGTTGTAGAAAGAAGAAGGTCATTAGCAGAATGAAGAGGGTGGGTGGGAGAGTATTTGGAGATGAGAGCAGAGATGTATGGGGTGCACTATTGTTGAAGGCTTTGTAAGTTAGGGTCATGATTTAAAATTTTATTCTTGAGGCTAATGGAAGCCAGTGGAGTGATTGACAGAGAGGTGATACCGACACTGAACGTTGTGTACGGAAGATGAGTCTAGTAGAGGCATTCATAATGGATTGAAGTGGAGATAGTCGGGTGGTGGGTAGGCCAACAAGAAGCGAGTTGCAGTAGTCTAGTCGAGTGATGATGAGAGAGTGTATAAGGATTTTAGTTGTGTCTTGTGTAAGATAGCGACAAATTCTGGAGATGTTTTTTAGATGGAGAAGACAAGATTTAGTTAGAGATTGTAAGTGAGGGATGAAAGACAGAGCGGGGTCCAGTAGAACTCTAAGACAATGGGCTTGAAAGGTGGTGATGATGTTGTTGTTGACAGTGAGAGAGATGTGAGGAGTTGACTCTGTGGGAGAGGGAGGGAAGATTAGGAGTTCAGTTTTAGACATGTTGAAATGAGATGGTGGCTGAACCCTATTGTGATCAGATCATCTTGCAATAGAGTAATTATCTGCCATCCTCATGTAATAACTTAAGATTCCTTATTTACTGCCAGTCGCAGAGGGTCCCTATTCTTCTGCTTGGCACCTGCTGTACCAGCTGTAACTCCACCACTGATGGATAGGATGTAGCATCAAATTAGTTCTGTACATCACCCATCTGTGGAAAAGTATTTTCAATGGAAACCCAAAATAGATTCAGAGCAAGCAAGTCATTTCGATTTAAGAGCTGCTATCAAACTTTGCTCTCACTTTGAATAGATTAGGTTAAGAGGTGAAGCAAAACCTTCATAGTGTGCTCCCCAGTAGCTTGTCCAGCTAAGAAGATCTTCACCACTTACAGCAAGGGTTGAAATATAGAAATGTCCAAATGTATTTGACAAAATACAGTCAAGGTCTAGAATCCACAGGGCAAACAGAAGGGTACAGGAAGGAAGCTTGCGTAGCTTTGGAGACCCAGAAAATGGATACCCTTTAACTTATAGCTTACTTAATATATGGAAACTTGTTACAGATTACTAGTAAAAGTAATTATTTAATAGAGGTCTAATAGAAACGGGCTAGGTATATGGATTCTGACCCAGGTCTGCCTTTTGACTACCCATGCCTTAGAGGGTGAGGGTGATCATGGCCCAGCCTTCTCATTAGGCCAACTAGCCATTCGCCTAGGGGTGCCTACCTGTGAAGGTTGCAGTTCACAGAATGGCCACTAAGTGGCAAACTCGTGTTTTTTTTTATTCCACTTCTTTGTGAGTGCATTTATTGTTGTATGTATAGCAACTATTATTTACACATCTTTTTGCACTTTATTCTTGACCCACCTGTACTTTTATACACACACAATTATACAAAGTATTATATCTTAGTGTTTGTGGAGGATCCTCACCAATGTGCATATTCAGGGTGGCTAGGAAACATGTGCCTAAGAGCGCTGGCATTTATCTCTAAAAGTGGGCTCTGAACCCACAAGGGCAACTGGGTAGGGCTGGGAATACTGGGACAAGAGAGGAAGCAGTCACAGTGCACAATATATTGTGCTTGCATTTTTTGCTAGACAAGGGATAGGGCATCCATAATACAAAATGTAAAGCTACAAATAATATGATTTGCAATGAAAACTATTCTGTGCAATTTGTTTTTATAAAAGATGGAGGCCCATATTATAATGCCTGCTGCCTACCAATCAAACAATTCCATTAATAAAATTACATTTTTGCCGTATCCACTTTTGATATTAACAGATGTATTTATTTTTGTGTTTATTTCCTACACAACATTGCATTCTTATAGTTTTATTTAAATAATGATATATACCGGCTATTATTCACAAATGATTCAGAACAGACCCAAAAATCCACACGACTTGCATAACCACAAGACCGTTTGTGTCCAAATATATAAAGGCAAATAAATGCATTGGCACTGCACAGGCGTCATTAATCCTCTGCAGTGCTTACCATTGAAATGTGGAATGCATTTAAATGTGACTTTGCTTATTAGCCGGGGCAAACCTGGCAGGCATCAGATTCAGCAATCCTAATAAATGCCTTGTGTCAGGGTTTATGATGGGTGTGCAATAGTGCTACATTTTTACTATATATTGTTATATGCAAACGACTTTCCTAACACTGCAACATTATTCCAATGGTCTATAGATTCAAATAATATGAGCTTTTGTGGCTCTCAGCAGCACATTTTCACCGTGCATAAACCAGGGGCTCATTTATTGTAACATCTCACACTTTATGCTTTCATGTTTGTCAATGGAAAGTGGAATTAGCAATTTTCCTGACAAATACATTCATGGCTTCCCCCTCGCTGTGCCATATCCTCAATGAGCAATCAGGTGAAATAGGTAATGTGTCAAAATAAGAAATAAAAACATACAATGACTTATGCTTACAGCCTTGAACTCCTACAATATGTTAATGGATAATATTACCGAGCTTTGGCACCTTGTACACTATCATAAGTCAGAAGGATAATCTTCATTATCCATGTTGTACATTTTTTGAATTCTTTTTTTCTTAATATAATGTCTTGTAAGTTTATATTACGGTTTTAAAATTTAACTCTGAATATGCCTGAAAATGAGCTTGTATTGCATCATAAAATAAAGTACAGATTTGTCCTTTTCAACAAAACAATATTATTTAAATAAATAAATAAATATTATATAGGGTTACTTTGCATACATAAGTAAATAAGCTGCAAGGGCCGCAGTTGCTTGCGGTGGTGGAGATGAGCGCCATAGGCGCTCATCCATACGACCCCCTACGACTTTCGGACCCCAAATGCGGACCCTCCTGAAGCGAGGGGCCACATTTGCGGAGATGGAGGCTCTACGGTGCCTCACAACCGGTAACGAACGACCACACAAGCGGGACTTGGAAAAAAAAAACATAAACACGCAATGACAAACTACGTACTTACACAAAAATATAACAGCCACGGGACTTATAAAAAAATTAATTGCGGACTTACACAAAAACAATTATGACCCTTGGGACTTAGAAAAAATCCATTACGGAAAAATACAACCTTAACGGACAAACCGCGAACAGCAAAAACATAAAAAAATACGAAATTACACACAAAAAAAACGAAAAAAAACTTACCCAGACCAAGGGGGGACACCCAGAACCTCTGCAACACAGCTTAAATCTCAAATTCTGTCAATTTAAAAAGTTTAGCCACTCAAAAGTCTCCTAAGCGAGAGAAAAAATGGCCGCCGAAAAAAACGAAAACAAGGCTACATAACCCCTAAAGCCAATAAATTCCACAAAAGCAAATACAGCTTTTTAAAAAAAAAACATACGACCTTCAACATACACCATTATCAAGGACACTTCATCATACAAACCCGCATACCACATAAACATTAGACGCCATTTTACAACACTAAAAGAATGCGGAAGTACACAGCTACACTAACGGTTTCCCCTCGCGCATGCAGCCTATTTACACTACACACTGCACACATTACTGACACTTACACGTCAGCTCCACAACACTGCAAACCTACATTGTATGCTGCAGGAACATCAAAACAGATTGTCAGCTCTTCAGCACAATGCTTCCTGCATGTATTACTTACAAATAGGTAAAGTATATTAATTTATTAATTTACTAATTATTTCATTAGCAGCACAAAAGACATATACACAAAACAAACAAAAAACACTATCACAATAAACACCAAACACATTCACTGCGCGCCTCACAACGAGCGCCAACGCTGCTCATAGCACACAAACTACACCAGGGGACAGCCTTGCAATATGCGCAAGGAGCAGATCAGCGCCGACCTTACAATGACAGCAAAAGCGCCTCTGATAAAAAAAATACAACAACCAAGAAGCTCACAATGAGCGTCGCTGAAGGCGCTCAGCGCGAGCCTCCCAATCAGCACAGAGATCTCACGCCACCATAAAAAATAGTGTCTGACCCAAACAACATTCCTTGACTTACAATTCTATTGCCGTCATTTTTTGATGGGCAATTCGCTAGTATATACTGTATATGTTGAAGAGGGAAGCAGCAGTGATTGTCCAGTAATCTAGTAATATACAGTATATATATATATATATATATATATATATATATATATAAAGAGAGAGAAAGAGAGATTAATGAGTATTGCAGAATATTATGATACCTTTTGTATTAGACAAATACTTTATTTATATTTTTCTAGAAATAAAAAAAGTGATTTTATAAAGAAGGCATGAAAACATGTTTTAGCATAAAAAAAATGCCTCTGTGTGAACATGATCAATTAAGCAAGGCCGTAACTACCCATTTAGAAACAGCCAATAGAAAACTAGACCGTCATCATTAGGTTAGTCTAAGATGGAGGTTACATGTCAATTAATTCGCTTTTAGAGGTCCCATATGCGATTGGATTTGCAAACCCGCAAAATACAAAATAATAAAAATGAATGCCAATACTGTTCTAGTTCATGTGGGTGGCCTGATATGTACTCATTGATTCCCAAGATCGATAATGGGGAGGGAAAAGACAGAGCAAAATCTCCTGGTGTAGATATCTTCGGAGTATGAACAAATAATATACTGTAACACTTGTGTATATACTGCTCACCTGGAGCAACCTCAAAATTATGAGGTACTAGCGACTTGCCGGTCAAATGACGGGGCATCAAAAGTGTTGAAATGCTGTTTGTCACACAATGTGAGTGTACTGTGTGCTTCAACTATATAGACCCCTCTAACACACTAATTAATGAACGCATGTAATAACACTATAAGTGCCATGAGGGTCATCTAGGACTCTCATGACACAAAGTGTAAGCACTACACCATTTTAACCCGGTCTCTTATGGGGGTCTATACAGACCCTCATAAGCCTCTATTTAACCCCATTAGTCCCATAAGTGTATTTAAAGACCCTCATGGGACAGTTAGAAGCCTAACATTGCCCCGTAAGTGCTATGAGGGTTCTCCAGTACCCTCATGACACTAAGTACAAACACTACACTGCACTAAACTCACCCCGATAAACCATTAAATCTAAACTAACACCCCTCTACACTAACCTATTAACACCTACACTACCTACCTAAACTATATAACTACCCCTTAATCAACCTCCCCACCACTCTAATTACATAAAATAAAAAAAACTGTCACAAAAAATAAAAAATCTACATTACATAAAATAAAAAACCTAACTCACAAAAAGTGAAAAAAATCTGCATTACAGAAAAAAAAAACACCTAAGTCACAAAAAATAAAAAAATAAACATTACAGAAAATAAAAAAATACATTACAACCCCCCCACTACAGAAAAAAATTACACACCTGAAAAGAAAATACATATAGAATACATACAATACAATACAAAAAAAAAAAAAAAAAAACATGGAATCAATACTATCTATCTAAAATACATCCCCCAAACTATATAATATACAATAAATCCTAACTATCTAAAATATTTACCCCTATGTAACATACAATACTATATTATATACAATACATCCTATCTATCTAAAACACATAACCCTATCTAACATACAATAAATACTATATAATTTACAATACATCCTATCTATCTAAAATACATACCCCTATCTAACATATAATAAATGCTATCTACATATACAAACCCTAATTCTAAGCTAAAATAAAATAATTAAGACCACTTACCTTTACAGATGTCCCTTCAGATCAGCAACCTGTATAGAGCCTTATGAGTGATCGTTTTTTTGTTTTGTTTTTTTTGTATTACGGTTCTTTTAAGGACCTTTACAGTCCTTTAAGGACCTGTAAGGTGGGAATTTTGAATTGTCATTGCAGCGGGGGTCCACGATCGTGTGCGATCGGGGACCCCCACTGCGAGGGTTAATGTGGGGTTAATGCGGGTTTACGAGCTTATCTCGGATCCCTTCTTGGGTGTTGTACGTGGCTGGGCAGTCCATGGTCGTGGAGCCTCGTTTTCGTTTTTCGGCCGCCATTTTTTCTCTTGCTTAGGGGATTTTCGAGTGGCTAAACTTTGCAAATTTGACAGAACTCGAGATTTGAGCAGTGTTGGAGAGGTCCTGGGTGTCCCCCCTTGGTGTGGGTAATGTTTTTATTAAATTTTTGTGTGTATTTGTGTGTTTTTTAATGTTTGCCTCTGTGGTCGGGTTGTCCTTTAAGGTCGTTTTTTTGCAAGTCCGTAATAGATTTTTTCTAAGTCCTGTGGGTCGTATTTTTTTGTGTAAGTCCGTAGTTGGTCATTGCATGTTTATGGGTTTTTTTCATGTCCTGATTGTGTGGTCCTTTTTAACTGATTGTGAGGCGCCGTAGAGCCTCCACCTCCGCAAATGCAGCCCCTTGCTTTGCGAGGGTCCGCATTTGCGGCCTGCAATGAGCCTGTGATATCCAACGCCTTTCGCTGCCTATCTTGCAGCTTCATCAGTGATAAAAACACTCTTTTGGCAGAGAGAAGGGATCACTGCTGCATTCAAGTGTGTTTGATGTATATGGCATGTGCACAAAGAAGAGTTGCTTTTAAAAAGGCTCTCTGAGCCAATTTGGCTCCCAAGATTGATATAACCCCCAAATGAAACATAAAAATATTTAATTTTTTATTGGCAATTTACGAGCTTAAGACTTTTGTGCAATTAATTATGTCTTTCATTGCTACCCGTCATTTACAGTGCAGTATTGATTTTTTGTTTGGTTTCGGTGCTACGGAAATGTCTTAAACCCCTTTGCGGGTCCCATCTGGTAGGATTTTCTTCTCGTAGGATTTTCTTCTACATTTGCCGTTTATGGGTGTGCAAACATTTGGGGGCTTGGGGAATTGTAGCAATTGAATAGCGATTCGAGAGTTTAGCGACCGTAACTCTTGCAGACATGAAAGATCAAAGGCTTAGATGGGGTGTAAGTTACGGCTGCAACAACTGCAGGGATGTCAAGTCTATAACTTGTAGACCGTTTGCGGCTTGCAAAAAGACACCAATTGAATAGCAAATTAGTTTACAGGCTCCATTACGGGCTCCAGTAACTTACAATTGCTCAATTGAAAGCCGTAAGCCATGTACCCATACATAGCAATTCAGGGCATGATCATGATAAATTAAGCAAGCCCGTAAGTTACAATTTAAACAGTGCCAATAGCAAATAAGACCGTCATCATGACCTCAGTGTTTGGAAGTCCGATCTGCAATCAAACTCGCAATCCAGTAATGTAGAAATCAAAAATAATTAAAAAATCATCTGTTCTAGTCTATGTGGGTGGCCTGATACAGTATGTATTAACTCCTTGGTTCCTGGGATTGATATAATACAGAAATAAAATGTAAAAAAATATGTTTTATTGCAGATTTGGGAGCTTATGCAATTAATTCTAATGCCTTTCATTACTTTCTCAATATTTTAAAGTACAGTAGTGTGTGTTTATATGCTTTTACAGTGCTACGAACAGGTATTTAACCCACTTACGAGTCCTATCTAGTACTTGTAGAAATGTTTGATACATTTGCCATTTACAGGTTTGAAGAAAATTGCAAGCTTGTTGAATTGATGTAATTAAACATGGATTAGCAGTGGTAACATTTGGGGGCTTGAAACATCAACAGAGTAGATAGAATGGAGTTAAGTGTCTTAAAACCGCAGCGATTTTGGGCTTGTAACGCTCAAAAAGATTGCGAGTAGTAAATGTAGGCAATTAAATATCAGTAACTTTTACGGGCTCCAGTAATTACAATTTGGCCAATTGAATGCGTGCCTAGAGGTTTTATTTGACCAAATATAAGATGGTGAGGAAGTAATAGGTACAAGACTCTAGTAAATAATGTTATATTCATTTGTTTTTGTTATGTTTAAACTTAGATATTGGTCTCTTGGTCTTAACTTCATGAGTTTATCTTTAGTCCAGATATGAACAATGTCAAATTAACACTCTCTAATCCAATTAATATTGATATCTTAATATGCCAGTGCAATAATGGTAGTGGCATATTATCTACTTATATACAAATTTACTTTATTTCATTACCACTATCCATCAATGTCGCGATACACATAATGATACAGTACATGCCCTCAGATAAATCATTTACCACAATGGCTTGCCCATCCAATGAGCAGATAGCAAAACGAGTACAGTTGATAAATAGCCCAAGTCCTTTGTGTAAGCCTTTGCTAATAGTTGCTTCTTTAGTGATAACAGAAATCTAAAATATGACAGCGGGTAGGAACTCCATGACCAGCTTCCTATCTGCTTTTATGTCTTCAAACTTTATTTGATCCGAGATCTTTGAAATGTTAAAGCAAAAGCTCCTAGTAGGAGATACTAGGGTGGAAGTTGTATTCATACTGATTCAAAGAACAGACCTCCAGTTAAATATATTCTGGAGACTTTGCTCTACAACAAGTAAAGGGTGAAATGGGTCAAATTAATTGATACTAAAATGTTTAGTTATGTTGGGTTCGTGTCTATCTTTAGCTATTTATTGTCATATATTCTCTTAATTTCTTAGAATATCTGTACAATGTTAGACACAGCCATGTATATCCATTATATTTGACTATGCAAATGTTATTTTTTCATGACAACTGTATTCACATTCAGAAAATGTAATAAACGTAAAAATGTTATAAAACAAATCATGTTTTGTAACTTTTTGAGTTGGATCTGATTTATTACTACTTTTAGTTCAATGGGAGTGTCTCAGCAGTGTCTCCGTTATCCAAGGGGTTTATATGAGCCACCGACTATGCAAAGGTCTCTTTCCCAGTAGGACTGCAGTGGTTACCTTTCCTGCTCAGTTAATCAGTTGCACCTGGGCAGCCCTGATTTATGACAGCTCCTGGAGTATGGTGGGTTGGGGGCAGCTTATGGATTTATTATTTGCAATTTGTCTTGAGAAAGACACACAGTGAGACAGCAGCCTGCAGCTTATGAGCACTTGGAGTCAACTTGAATCTGTTAAAAATCAATAGCCTGTACATTTTTCAAACTAGTGGGCTGCTTGTTTTGCCCCACCAAAGTTTAGCTGGATCAGAGCTGGTTAGTGAAGAAACTTCCATTAAAATGTGAAAAAGTATACATAAGCACAATTCCAGAGGATACAGTTCAAGGATGAGTCAAGTGATTGCTGCTACAACCAGACTTAGATATCCTATGTCTCTCTAGAAAGTTCACTTCAGTGAAAATAAGGTCATACAGAGTGAGCTTGAGTATCAGTATTACCCAAGAGACATTGCACTGATGGCAGAGGTAAATTTTGTTACACTGGGTAATCAGAAAAGAGCTCTCAAGTCACAATACATTCAGGTACAACAGTGAAATGAACATTTAAAAGAAAAACAGAAATACATCTCCAAGTATTGTGAATTTCAAAGTTTTGTAGCAGTTCTGGTAACTTTCACCTTCCCTGGAACTCATTGGGACATAGTAACTAACAAGGACTATAATAAAGGAAAGTAAGCTTTAATGGGACGAGGATCAGAGTATATAGTAATATCTATAGCAAGTGTGGGCAAGTTCGGTCCTAGAGAGCCCCACACAGGCCAGAATTTGAGAATATCCCTGTTGCATACAGGTGAGTCAATCAATTCGTCAGTCATCCTGATTGACACACCTATGCACAGAAAGGATATCCTCAAATCCTGGCCTATGTGGGGCTCTCCAGGACCAAACTTGCCCACCCTTCCCATTCCTTATTTCACTGATAAATAAATAGTCACATATAAATGCTATGAATACATGATTCTCCATCTTAAGCTCCTTAAATGTTAAGCTCTTACAAGAGCAGGGCAAATTATAACTTCTGTACCCGTATATATAATGTTTTTCTTATGTATTCACTGTATCCACTGTATTTAGTGTTATGGTATACTCTGGCACTGTTTAAATAAATTATATATTTTTTCAAAATGTTCCATTCAAAAGTAACAAGACAAACAAAGTCAATGTTGAAAGGAGATAGAGGAGTTCTATCTTTTTCATCTACAAATAACTAAAAAAGCAACTTAGAAATTACTCACGCTAAGGGCCTCATTCAATTGTGATTTGGCCAATTGAATAGGGCTCTATGTAAGCACATGGCATATTTGTTTTACAGAAGTTTTTAGTTAGTGAAGACCTTGCTTCTGGATAGAAGATCACTAACTTAAAACTTCTGTAAAATAATGCTCTGTGCTTATATAGAGCCCTATTCAATTGGCCAAATTACAATTGAATGAGTCCATCCAGTCAATTGTCTCAAGTCATGGAATAATATTATCTTTGTTGTCATGCTACATTCATATGTTTTTTTGCTCTTTTAGAACTGTTGTATTATTATCCAACTATAAAAGTACATATTACCAAATTTTCTCTGGAAAATTTCACAAACATAGGAAGAACCATTTATGCTTTTGAAAGCTCTCTAGCCAAACTATGAATATTTTTTCCATTACGTTATTCCATTCATAAAACTGAACACCTATTATAAGCATCTTCTTATCATCTGCTGTTAGTGGTGAAGGAAATAATGTTCTGGTTTACTAACAAAACCCTCATACAACACAACTATGAAATTTCAAGTTACTATGTTTAACAATGACTTTGTACTGTTGGCGGTATCCAAAGCCACTTCCATATTCCCAATAAAGACTTCCTATTGGACGTCCATGCCTTTGCTAATTAACCTGATTATGAGATCTACTTATTCTACTTAGACGTATCCACCTGTAAGCTACTATGTTTTCTACTTACAACTTACTAATATGAGTGTTATTTGAAGCCTTATTTCCTTGTACTCTGTACTTCAACAGTAACATTGTAATTACTCCATGTATTACAGTGTTTACAGCTAGATTGTACACTTGCTATTAAGTTTGTATAAAGTGCTGCGAGTTAATGGCTTGGCCTCGCTGTGCGAGGCTCGCAGGAGATGAGCGTCTTTGTCGCTCATCGCCTAAGTCGTACACACCACGCAAAGTGCATCTCGCGTCTGTCAACTGCCTGCAGCCTAAGACGATGCAGCGTTTGGTGGCTAAGTCCCACTAAGTCCTTTGTGGCTAAGTCCTGCGTATATCATTGCCTTTTTCTGCTCACCTCGTGAGGCTCATAGACAATGAGCGCCTTTGGTGCTCATCACCTAAGTGCTCTGAGTTAATGGCTCGCTACGCGAAGCTCCCAAGCGATGAGCGTCTTTGTCGCTCATCGCCTAAGTCGTACACACCACGCAAAGCGCATCTCGCGTCTGCAGCCTAAGACGATGCCGCGTTTGGTGGCTAAGTCCTGCGTGTTGCAATGTGTGAGAAGCTCGCCTCGCTTTGTGAGGCTCACAGGAGCGCCTTTGGCGAGGCTTGCAGACAATGAGCACCTTTGGTGCTCATCGCTTAAGTGCTGTGAGTTTTAGTGCCTTAACGTCTCGCCTCGCTACGTGAGGCTTGCAGGCAATGAGCGCCTTTGGCGCTCATCGATTAAGTGCTGCAAGTTAATGGCTCGTCTGGTTACACGAGGCTCGCAAGCGTTGAGCGTCTTTGGCGAACACACCATGCAAAGCGTGACGACGTCTCGTAGTTTGACAACTATTATAAGCGATAATGCATAAAAACATTTTATTTTAACAAAAAACGATTAAACGTAAATGCTACATTTCCTTCCAGCCTGTTCCTAAAAATGTTTTTCTTTATTTTTAGTACTTTCCAGCTTTGTATGTGTTTTGAAAGATTGTTGAATTTATATTTATAATCTGAAGTATTTGTCCAAGTAAAGCATGTGTCATTATGCCAGCTCTGCAGGACCACTTCTTCCTCCCGTTTCCCACCTCTTCTACAAATGAAATGACAGAGATTGCCTGGCGGTCTGCTTTTAAGACATAAGATGCTTGTGAGTGTTGAAGGTTTCTGCAAAAATGGTGAAATGCTAACAAGTTATCAGGATTATGAATAATGTCTTTGTGTACTGAAAAATTACTTAGGAAAGACCGGCCTTGACAAATGTAATGAAATATTCTATCCTTCATGCACGATTATTAAATCCTCTGTCATGCAGTAACATAGATGTCTGTACCCAACAGTATAGCAGAACAGGGAACAATGCGGAGCCAATTAAATGATTGTATCTTGTGTTTTGCAAAGCTCATTGAAAGACACAATGCACAAAACTACATTATGCCCTGCACCCTATTTGCAGCGGGCATTCATGGCTCCTATAAATATCAGCTCAGGAGTTGCAATTTTGGCAAAATGTTAAACAATTTTAATGAATATACAAAATATTTAACTTTTATTATATATCACTTTTCCAGCTGAGTAGGCAGCATTTTTAATTTAGTAGTTGTAATATTTTCTTACGTGAGTGCTATAGGGTTATTGTGAACAAGAAATCTATATTTGTGTATATAATGCCTACCATTATATTTCTTTCCTTGCAGGATACAATAGGAAGCTTTGTTCTCATATTCTTGGCACTGCACAATAGCTAATAGAAAAAAATACAATATAAAAAATAGCTGCAAAGGTTGCTGTAACTTAGTAAAGTCTCTGAGCAAAGTAGGTATAATCCCAGAAAAAAATAATTGATAGGAAAAATGTATTAAAAAAAAGAGAAAAGACATGAAATGTAATATGGACTATATCACAACTATTTTCCTAATAGAAATTTTAACATTTTTAAATATAAATACAAATTTATGGTAAGACATGTAGATAATGGAATTCCATGGTGACTATTCAATAAATTTGCTTTATATAATAATAAAGTACAGATATTTACAACCAGTGTACTGTCCAAGTATGCCAACATTAGTGTACAAGCAGATGGCACAGCATGGCGGGCAGCTTCCTATGGGTCTATGCTGTCATGTAGTGATGGCATCTAGACTAGAATCTACACCACATGATGGACTGGACCTATAGGAAGATTTACAGCTTATTGCGCACTGACATTTTTTTGGATGGGACCAGTACAAGCCAATATGACATCTCTAGGGATGTGCAAGGGAATTGAAAATATTAGTAGTTAATAGCTTGATATAAGTTGGCATTCAATATGCTGGATCAAACTTACACTTGTATAGGACCATGGCTTGGTTGACCACTACAGTGTCCCTTTTAATGGGATGAAGATGGTCTAAACTGAGAAGTTACGTTGATGAAGGGAGAAAATAAAGTGAATGGAAATTGAATAAGGGAGGAAAGGGCTGAGATTATTAATGAGGATAGTGAAGTGACAGTGGGAATGGAGGATGGAGAGGGTTGCGATTTGAAGACAATGTGAACAACGGGAATAATGGAGTGAGGACGGAGTTAAAGAAGAGGGGGAATGAGAAGGTATTATTTAATCATAGGGAACTACGGAAATAATTTGAGGATGTGGGGATTGAAGCAGGCAGTGGGTAAATCCTTATATGAATTATTGTGTGTCATTGTATAAACCTGTATTATAAGGCCACAATTATAATATGATAGACACCGTTGACTTAAGAAAAAATGTGTATGTCTTGGAATTGTTTATCTAAGGTATGTGTCTTGCTAATTATAGGGACAGTGTAGTAGGGCTCATTTTTCCTTACACTGGCATAATAATAATGTATATTAATTTTAATTCTTTTTCAATAATATATCATGGGCTATTGATGTAATAACATGTTGCAAGCAGGATATTTGCATAAATTAGAGAAATGGGCATCTAAATGGCAGATGAGATTTAATATGAATAAATGTAAAGTTATGAATCTGGGAAGGAAAAAAAGCCATGCAATTTATAATCTTAATGGAGCAAATCTAGGTGTATCAGATATTGAAAGGGATTTGGGAGACTTGTGGATAACCATCTAGGTAACAGCGCTCAAAGCCAAGCAGCAGCTGCAAAGGCAAGTACAATATTAGCATGTATTAAGAAGGGTATAGAAGCCAGGAAAGCAAATATAATTCTGCCACTATACAAATCTCTAGTACGCCCTCATTCGGAATATGGAGGACACTTTTGAGCACCACTTCATAAAAAGGACATTTTAGAGCTGGAAAAAGTACAGAGAAGGGCAACAAAACTAAGAGGAATTGAGGGGCTAAGTTATGAAGAAAGACTAACCAAATTAAACTTATTTTGTCTAGAAAAAAGGCGTCTAAGAGGGGATATGATTATATTATATAAATATATTCAGGTTCAAAATAAGGCTTTGTCAAGTGAGCTTTTGGTGCCAAGAGGTTTTCAACTGATAAGAGGACATCCCTTGTGATTCAACCTTAAAGAAAGAAAAGGGTTCTCCACAGTAAGGGTGGTTAATCTGTGGAATTCTCTACCAAAGGAGGTGGTGACAGCAGATTCTATAGGGATTGAATATATTTTTAAATAGAAAGAACATTCAGGGTTATCCTGGATAATTAGAGAGGCAGTATTGATCCAGGGAGGAATCTGACCTCCAGTATCTGTGGTCAGGAAGGAATTTTATATTTTTTTCCCCTTTTGAGACAATTGGCAAAGTGTCACTGTTTTTTTTTTTCTTTCTGTTTGCCTTCCTCTGGATCAATTAACAAGTAATCTGCATATGGCAGATCAGAGGAGATCTAAAAAAGGTTGAACTTGATGGACTAAAAGTATTTTTTCAACCTCAATTACTATGTAAGTATATTTAACAAATTAAACATTTGTATAACTTATTTTACCCCATTTCTAGATTGTAAGCTTTTTTGTTTCAATATGTTTTATTATTAGGTTGAGGCAAACCACAGAAGGGAGTACAGAGATATAAACATTTGAATTAGGCACTTAAGCTTTTTGATATATAGTCCCCACCAAGCTGTACGATGCCTTATTCTATATGTATTTCTACTTTATAATTTGCCAATCGTATCCACTGTTCCTTATTATACTTTGTAAATAGTGCTAAAAAATTTCATATTATAAATAAAGAGTAATAATAATAATTCTAATGCCTTGATCACTGGTTGTTACTTTACTGAATGTGTTTTTTTTTCTATTAGAAGACTTTGAAATAAAACTCAAATAAAAGGCAAATCAGGACAGGCTCGGGGACATGTTTAGGCAGGACATCACAGCCGCATTATTGGGAAGCTACTGTGGCTGTTGAATAGTTTGGTTACAAATGTTATAAATTAGCTTTCAAGAAGGAAATGATGTCCATGAACAATCACAGCCGTGATACAGCTGCCTATAGACATGATAAACTACTTATGGTCATGTTGACCTGGCATTGCTGCTGTCCATGGTACTGAAGGAGCAAATCACTAAAGAATTATAAAATTGATCATTTATTGTTAAATATATGTACCATATTTGAATAAATTCTCTAGTAACTAATGAAGAGCAGAGTTAGATACCTGAATATTATTATAACATTCTTCACATTGCATATTTTTTGCAACTACTGGCCTATAACAGATATGGATGCAATACCTAAAATATGAATACTTACTTTGAGGTAAGTAAATTATGAGCCAGGTTCAAGTGAGCAATAGTAAGTTACTGGAGCCCGTAAGTGAGGCTGTAAGTTCATTTGCTATTCAATTGGCATCTTTTATGTGGGCCACAAATGGTTTATGGGTTACGGCCTCGAAAACATTGCGGTTGTTAAATCCGGAACTTACAGCCTCCCGAAGCCTTTGATCATTCCGTCCAAAAGAGTTACAATTGCTAAAATTGCAAATCTCTATTCAATTGCAACAATTACCCAAGCCCGCAAATGTTTTCACACCCGTAAACGGCAAATGTAGGAGAAAATCCTACGAGTGCTAGAGAGGACCCATAAGGGGATTTAACACCTGTGCGTAGCACTGTAAATGCAAAAAAATAAAAATCCATACTACACTGTAAATAACTGGGAAAGTGATGATAGACATTAGAATTAATTGCACAACAGTCTCAAGCTTGCAGATCGGCAATAATAAATCAATATTTTTTTATGTGTCATTTAGGGGGATAGAATTGTTCTCGGGAAATCAATGAGTTCATACCTATCAGGCCACCCACATGGGCTAGAACAGTATTGGCATTCAGTTTTTATTATTTAGTATTTGGAGGTTTGTGAGTCTCATATGGACCCTCCGAACCTAATTGATTGACATGTAACCTCCATGATTTGCTGCTCTAATGATGGCGGTCTCATTTTCTTTTGGCTGTTTCGAAATGGGTGGTTACGGCCTTGCTTAATTGAACATGTTCTCACCCTGAACTGCTATGCATGATTGCAGGGTTTACGGCTGCGGTGTGCGTCCTGTAACCTGCGGGCTTGTTCAATTGAATAGCACTGGAATTGGAGATGAACGAGAGCTTGCAGCACATCCAAAAACATATGGCCTGTATCTTACGAGATGCGGGCTTGCAATTGAATCAGGCTCTATGTTTGTATGTAATTTCGTCTGCCGGAGCTTTTTTCAGTAATGTTATACACTTATTTAGACAGTTCATTTGCAATATTACGTATCTCACCCGACATCAGTAAATCCTATCTTGTCAGTAACTAGGTGTAGAATTACATGTTTACTCATAATATTACAACAAATCCGGCATTTTAACTAAGGAACTGCTTTACTCACTCACAATCATGAAAAAAGTGGTGAATAGAGTAGTTAGGGACTGATACTTTATGAAATGGGGAATTGAATGGACCCTCAAGTAACCAAGTAGGAATGAGTATTAATCAAAAAATATGATTTATAAACATACTAATGGGTTATAAACTCACATCTCATATCTCCTAATTTGGTCTATTTACTTCCATTTGAGAATTACACGGTTACCCATTTATATGTTGTTTATATTGTTTTATTCATTAGTTTTTCTGAAGGAAAGCTAGATGTATGGACACTTAAAAATTAATTAATCGAAGTTAATTAATTAATTTTGGGGAAAGGCTCCATGGCTGGGAAATGCTGGTTTTGAAATCACAGCTAAATTCAGGACATGAATTAAGAAAATAGTTTTATTGTAGTCATTCTAAAAAGGTTTTATTTTATAAAACAAAAATATATAAATATGTCCTTTGAGTAGTACTAGTGTGACTCTTTAACATTCTCAGATTCTCAGGTCAAGTTACTGGCTTCAGGACACGTTTGCAAGAAATTATTTCAGAATTTAAAAAAAATATTTAAATAAGTAAACGCCTTCCCCCACATGAGAAGGATCCCCTAATAAACCATCAACTGTAGTGAAACGTGCGTCAGGAGATACTCCAACTGGATTCAATTGAGATGCAGAAACTTGGAAGTGGACCAGAAGCTGCCATTAACATCATCAATATTTACTAGATGGACATTGGAGCAATGTGTGATGTGGGGGAGCACTAAAATAGCAAATAGTGTCAGGAAATCCCTGTATATAGCTTATGGGGTTGCATTTATTAGGAAAGTAACATGATCTCATACTGAGTAGTACAGATCCACCACTTCTTTAAGGGTATGTTGAATTAAAAATAAATGTGGTTCTAAAATACTAAGCTTAAAAAAGTCTATTTTGGTGCTTTGTTCCTCTCATCTTTTTTTTGCAACAGATCCAACCTGTGATCATAGGAGAGGAGCAACCCAAAAAACTCTTGAAGAGGGCATTATTAATATTGTGAATTGTGTGTACAGGTGAATACTTATTGTTTTGTCATAGATCCAAATGTGGGGGTGGAATAAGAACTGTCAAAGACAGGAGAGAACAAATAGAACTGATTTTTTATAGTTTTAAATTATACGTTATTTGAAAACCATTTAACTATGTATTGCGAAGTATGTTTGCCTCCAAGAACTTCAACTATCTGGATTGAACAATAATCTCTTTTAAGTGACTCATCCATGTTTGATATGAGTAGATTTGCAGACTGGGCCAATCTGTATGATACATGGAGTTTGTCCTCTATTTTGTCTAGTTTGATGGACAGAACATTTTTGTTAAATAATATTCTCTTTGTGTTCACTCTATTATGAATAGTCAAATGCACGCACAGTATATCCAGGTAAATAGCAAATAGCTGACTATACAAAGGTATAATTAGAGAGCCATTTTAAGAGTAACATCTTGAATAACACTAATACGATTCTGAATAATAATATTCTGAATGATAATAGCCTGAAGAGCTATTTACAAAACCCCTGTTCGGTTTTGTATTCCATGTACATATTTAAATTAAAAGGAATATTTTTTCTAAATGACGGTTTTACGTAACTGTCCTAGTTAGCTGATTTGCTCTAATGTTATTGTCATAGTTTACCTTTATCATCACATTATTATGTGTTGGCTTCCAGTATTTATATGCTTTCATAGGCAATTTTTTTTTTTATAATCTTAATTGAGAAAGGTACATCATTTAAAGACCACTGAAGTCTAATATTTACAAAATGATTTATGTGAAAAAAAAAAAGATACAAACATGAATGTATTAAAATCATAAAACAAAATCTGCTTTAATGTGGATGGCCATTATTTTCTGCTTGCTTGGGTTGTCATCTCGATGGGGGATGTTTTGGAAATTTGACTTCTTTTGTGAGGCCACTTAATTCTTTCTTAAAAAATAAAAATAATTTTATACATATACATATGTATAAAATGATATATTACACACAGATCTACTAGCCTATTATTATCCCTAATAACAGGGCTTTTGCCTAAAGATGTAGGTGGAGACAATTCCATTGTTTCTGATATTTTTTCTTAGTTATTACAAAATAACATTAACATAGTGCTATATTATTGCAGGTAATTTCATTGTTCAGCCTCACAAACAAAGTATGAATGGCCTCGTAAGTTGCATTCAAGTAATACTAGGACCCTGTAGTGGGCATTAATTTGTTTATTTAACTACTGATTAGCAATAAATAAGTATTTGCAAAAAATAGTGTGTAGTATTTAAGATGTCAGGTGTTCTGCTTTTCTTCATCCCCTATTACATGCCCAGTGGGTGGTGGTAGTAGGAGTCTGCACAAGAACTGTTCCAATAGGAATCTTTATCTATCTTGTGTGCGGTTAAAAACTTATATTAGGACAGGGATTCTCGCAGATAATGCAGCCAAAGAAGGCAGAACTAGCCAGAAAAATAGCATAGCCTCCAAGTTCAGATAAACACAATGCCTAGTGGGACTAGAACCCAGATCTACGTCATCAAAGTCATGTTTTTAACAACTAAACATTCCCTTTACACGAATTAGAAGTGGTGTAAAATAATATATCTAATGAACAGCTAAATATTGGAGAACTCATTCCTTCCCCGGCACAGCTGATTCTAATTGGTCCCTCCGCCCAGTGCAGCTCATTATATATTCACTAGATTATTGCCCGTCAAAAATTGACGGCAATGAATGTGTAAGTGAGCTAAAGGTGTTTGGTGTATATAATGGGGCTGATGTAGCATAGTTCAATTTCTATGTCGTGCGAGTTTTTCGGAATATCCATAGCTGTTTGGTGGGCTTTTTCTGAATATCCGTAGCTGTTTGGTGGTGTTTTGCTTGTTTAGGGACCTTTAGCCTTGTTTTCGTTTTGTTCGGCGGCCATTTTTTCTCTAGCTTAGGTGATTTTCGGGTCTCTAAACTCCAAAATCTTTGCTTAAATGGAGGTGTAACTTCACTTGCAGAGGTCCTGGGTGCCCCCCCCTTGCTGTGAGTAACCTTTTTATGTGCTTGTTGTTTGTATTTGTTGTGTTTGTAATGTTTTTGGGGTTGCGCGGGTTGCAGCCTTGTTTTCTAATCTCGTATGTGTTTTTCCGCAAATACGTAGGTGGTTTGGTGGTGTTTTGCGGCTTAGACTGCTGTAGCCCTCATTTTTCTTTTTTTTCGGCGGGACATTTTTTCTCTCGCTTTAGAGAATTTTTTAGTGTCTAAACTGCTTTAATTTCAGTTAGATTGAGGTGTAACTTTAGTTTTCGAGGTGCTGGATGCTCCCTCTTCCTGTAAGTTAGCTTTTTATGTATTTGTTGTGTGTATTTGTTGTATTTTTTATGTTTTGATGTGCATGTGTTGCGGACGTTTTTTGCGAGGTCGTAATGGGTAGTAACATGTCTTGTATTTTGTTTGCGTTACGACATAAAGTTTGCGAGGGTCGCAGTTGCTGGCAAGGAGCGAGCCTGCAAGCGTTAGCAACAACTCGTATGCTTACAACTATTATAGTGATAGGATACCAAGAATATCACAAGCAGGGGTGTAGGAGCCAGAATAATTCTATGGTGGATACAGCTCATTGTATAAACAGGCCGTAAAATAGCTAATTTATACATATATACGAACATAGATAAATGTGGGGGATTTGTCCCCCCACCCCCCCCCCCCCCCCTGGTTCCTACACCCATGATCACAAGTCCTAAGAAGAAGACAACACCCTGCTGGCCAATAATACCTTATTTTTAAATGTATTGAAGCACTTAACATTTATTTATACATTTAAAAATAAACTGGGGAAATTAAAATCTTCACTTCCTAGAGATCTCTTTTAAATGTAATGTGGTCTCCACAAGACCATAACATATCATAGCGCTATGGAATATGTTGGCGCATTACAACTAAATGATGATAATAATAATAATAATAATAATAATAATAATAATTACTTAAATTGCAGCACTTTCTCAACTTGCTGCACATAGGATAATAGTTACTTAGGGCCTCACTAAATTCCAGCCTCGTAAATAAGAGGCTTCTACTTAAGCCCTACGTACTGCACAGTTTCTCTAACTTACAATGCTATTAAATTAGCCCTGCTGCAAGCAACGTATGAGCTACGCAGCAGGCCCGTACGTATCTACACTGCGTAAATGTACATGAGGAGTGACAGCCTGCGAGATGACTATCGCAGGCTCCCACTCCTCATCAAGTGCTGCGGGGGTCCTAAAAGGGGACCTTCCCGCGGCAGTCCCCCACATAAGCCCTGCCGTGGGGGGGTACTCCAAACCCCCCCCAGGCACCTAAAATTAACCCCCCTCAATGCGGGGGTCCCCGTCGGGACCCCTGAAGTGTCCTCACATGAACACCTTGCTGCAGGGGTCCATAGGAACCCCCGCAGCCCCCACACATTAACCCCTTGCAGGGGGGGTCCCCGATCTGCATAGATCAGGCCCCCCGCTGCATTTAAAACTTTTAAATTCCCCCGCCGGCTCCTTAAAGGGGACGCGGCACACTATTACCCAATCCCGGCCGCGGCACTTAAAATTAACCCCCCTCTATGCTGGGGGTCCCCATCGGGACCCCCGAAGTGTCCCCACATAAACCCCCTGCAGCGGGGGGCCCCGATCGGCACCGATCGTGACCCTGCTGCAATTCAATTTTAAATTTCCCGCCTCGCTGGTCCTCAAAGGACCGTAAAGGTCCTGAAAGGACTCGCACTAAAAATATTAACCCCAGGCAACTATAATTACCCCATTAACTCATGGTGGTCAATCCAGACCACCATAAGGCCTAAATTAACCCATTAACTCATGGTGGTCAATACAGACCACCATAAGGCTCTATTTAACCCCATCAGTCCCATAAGGGTATATTATTACCATTATGGGCCTGTTACAACCCAACATTAACCACATAAGTGCCACGACAATGACACTAACTACAAACACTACACTATAACCCCCAATAAACCATTTAATCTAAACTAACCCCCCTCTACACTAATCTATTAACACTTACACTACCTACCTACACTACCTACCCCCTAATAAACCTCCCCAACACTCTAATTACAAAAAACAAAAAACCTACAGTACAGAAAACAAAAAACCTACAGTACAGAAAACAAAAAAAACCTACAGTACAGAAAAAAAAAAATTACAACCCCACCCCCCACTACAGAAAACAAAAAAATACATTACAACCCCACTCCCCACTACAGAAAACAAAAAAATTACACATATAGAAGGAGAGGAGGCCGGGGACATCGCGGGGAGGTAAGTTAAATGTATATTTAGATGTTTATATGTGTATTTTATTTATTGTTGATATATTGTATTAATGTATTCATGTATTGTGTTTTTTTTTTAACAGGGCCGCGCCGGAAGAGCTAAACAGTGACGGGACATGCTGTAAAGGTGAGTATATTATTTAGAATGTATAGAATGTTTATTTATTGGATGTTAATGTTTTGTACTAATTTTTTTGTTTTGTTTGACCCATAGGTTAGTGATCTGAAGCAACATCTTAAAAGTAAGTGGCCTTAATGTATTGATTTTAGCTTAGAATTAGGGTCTGTGTAGTTAGGACTGTAATTATTTTATTTTATTTTAGAATTAGGGTCTGTGTATGTAGTTAGGACTGTAAATATTTTATTTTATTTTAGAATTAGGGTCTGTGTATGTAGTTAGGATTTTTTGTATATTAGATAGATAGGGGGATGTATTTGATATAGTTAGGATTTATTTTAAATTAAATAGATTGTATGTTAGAATAGATATGGGGGTATTTGATTTGGACTATATGTAATATATTATATGTAAATATATTATACTTATATATATTATATCTAATATATTATATTAATATATTATATGTCATGTCATGTATTGTATGTAATGTATTATATTTAATATATTATATTTAATATATTATATGTAATATATTATATTTAATATTCTTATATGTAATGTCATGTATTGTATGTAATGTATGTAATGTATTATTTGTATGTATTGTATTGTGTCTTATCTGTCTTTCCTTTCTCAGGTGTGTAATTTTTTTATTTTCTGTAGTGGGGGTGGGGTTGTAATGTATTTTTTTGTTTTCTGTAGTGGGGGGTGGGGTTGTAATTTTTTTTTTTTCTGTACTGTAGGTTTTTTTGTTTTCTGTACTGTAGGTTTTTTGTTTTTTGTAATGTAGTAGTGTAGGTAGGTAGTGTAAGTGTTAATAGATTAGTGTAGAGGGGGGTTAGTTTAGATTAAATGGTTTATTGGGCGTTATAGTGTAGTGTTTGTAGTTAGTGTCATGATGGTCCTTGAGGACCATCATGGCACTTATGTGGTTAATGTTGGGTTGTAACAGGCCCATAATGGTAATAATATACCCTTATGGGACTGATGGGTGTTAAATAGAGCCTTATGGTGGTCTGTATTGACCACCATGAGTTAATGGGTTAATTTAGGCCTTATGGTGGTCTGTATTGACCATCATGAGTTAATGGGTTAAATTTAGGCCTTATGGTGGTCTGTATTGACCATCATGAGTTAAATGGTTAATTATGCCTTATGGTGGTCTGTATTGACCACCATGAGTTAATGGGGTAATTATAGTTGCCTGGGGTTAATATTTTTAGTGCGAGTCCTTTCAGGACCTTTACGGTCCTTGAGGACCCGCGAGGCGGGAAATTTAAAATTGAATTGCAGCAGGGTCACGATCGGTGCCGATAGGGGACCCCCGCTGCAGGGGGTTTATGTGGGGACACTTCGGGGGTCCCGATGGGGACCCCCAGCATAGAGGGGGGGGTTAATTTTAAGTGCCGCGGCCGGGATTGGGTAATAATGTGCCGCGGCCCCTTTAAGGAGCCGCGGCGGGGAATTTAAAAGTTTTAAATGCAGCGGGGGGCCTGATCTATGCAGATCGGGTACCCCCGCTGCAAGGGGTTATATGAGGGGGTGCTGCAGGGGTCCTGATAGAGACCCTGCAGCATGGGGGATGTGTATAGTGTGCAGGGGGGAGCTGTCTCGGGCTGTTCCGAGCAGCACGTAGAGGCTTTCGGATCCCTTGCGTGGACTTTTTGTCCACGTAGGGATTCTTACGATATGCGAGACTCATGCATAGATTTAAGGCTACGTAGCTCTCTCGGAGCCTATTCTCGGCCATTTTCTCGCAGTCATATCGCAAAGCAGGCTGCGAGAGATTCGGTACTCGCAAACAGCAGGAAAACTGCCTTTGCGAGATACGATTTCATCCGCAGCTCGAATTTAATAGGGCCCTTAGTATCTGCTATTATGTTATACTATAAGATATTATTGTTACAAAGTAACTAATGCCAATGTGTATAACTAATAACTTGTAATCTTTCAGATTTCCACCAGAAAAAATGTCCAGAATTACAACTGACCTTTACAGCTTGTATCATAAACATATACTCATAATTGCAGTTTTATAAATGGCCGTGTGCTCAAACATAAAGTGTACAAAGGCAGCAGAAAACCAGTGACTTTAAACAGCCATAACTCATTTTAGCAGCAATTTTAAGAAGGAAAGTGCTTTTTTTTATATGGTGACTTCAGGATCCCTTTAAGTAGCTGAAGTCATAAAGGATAAGGGTAATTATATGTGCATTTAGGCCTTGTCTCATATAAAATGTAAAGTGTGTTATTATGATAATAATGTGTTCTGTCTCCTCCCATCATTTGTCTGTTTAATTTGACATTCACTGAACTTATATTGATTTTCACATTTTAGAACAGACATGTTGTTATTATTAAACCATATGTCCATTGTAAACAGTGATAATCAATATAATTTATGTATGTGCAGAATAAAAAAGGACAATTCTAGAGAGCACATAGCCTGATATAATCAGATGAGACTCAGTATAAGTGAAAAATAGAACTAAAAGATTTACATTTGTCACCCCTCATAAAACTGATGCGAGGGAGGGGAAAAGCCTGCCATGTTTCTCAAGTAGGAGACAGTGTCTAATTTTTCCAAATCTCTGTCTCTGATTCTTTCTCCCCAACTGTCTCACTCCATCTCCTCTGTTGATGTGTCTCTGCTTTCACTCTCCTGTGGTACATTCTCACCGGTGAGCACGCCTATTATCAAACAGATATAAGTGCAGGTAAGCTCTCTCTCATACATAAAGACCTAAGGGTCAAATAGTGTAGTCAGAGTATAAAGGCTCAAATCTAGGATGTTCTCCATTTGGTTTGCATCAAGTAAAGTGACTGCTGAGTTTTTCATTTCTATGGTTCCTGACAACTTAAGAATGTATATGATAGGTGCACTATAGACATATGATATATATTAATTTCTATAAAATATGGAGATTTCATTTTTCCTGACATTATAGTATTTATGAAGGTTTGCGTAACCCTCATAAATAATAATATTATTATATATTATATTAAGATACAGTGTCATTACACACAGTTAGATGTTACCGGGTGTCTATTTAAAATATGGTGACTTCCTGACAGTGTATTATCAGAATAGGATCAGACAGTGATGGGTGTCTAGTGTAGGAAAATCTCATCACTGTACATTACCAGGATAGGCTCAGACCACACGGGCTGCCAATCTAATTCATTAGTTCTCAAAGCCGTTATAAAATGTGACGGAAGATTTAGGGATAGTATAAAGCAATTATTATTCAGTAGGTTATGGTGTCTCTAAGCTTCTTCCCATATTCACACAGTCAAGTCTTATCTGAGGTTTTCTGACTAGTGATTTTGGGAACCATTGACCTACTACTTCAGTTTTTAAAAGCTTTTAAATTTGAAAAAATATTCTATGATACTTTCAGAAGCAACAAATATATTTAATTTTATGTTTTGACCAAGTCTCCTTGCTTGCCAATACTTGTACATCACATCACACACACATATATACTTGCAAAAGTATTCGCCCCCCTTGACTTTTTACCTATTTTGTTACATTACAGTCTTAAGTTCAATGTTTTGTTAATCTGAATTTTATGTGATGGATCAGAACACAATAGTCTAAGTTGGTGAAGTGAAATGAAAATAATATATTCATAAAACTATTTGATAGAAATAGAAAACAGAAAATTGGCATGTGCTTATGTAATCACCCCCTTTGTTATGAAGCCCATAAAAAGCTCTGGTGCAACCAATTACCTTCAGAAGTCACATAATTAGTGAACATATGTGCAATCTAAGTGTCACATGATCTGTCATTACATATACACACCTTTTTTGATAGGCCCCATAGGACGACAATAAGCCGTACGCTGCATAGAGTTGGGCTTTATGTCAGAGTGGCCAGAAGAAAGCCATTACTTTCAGCAAAAAACAAAATGGCACGTTTTGAGCTCGTGAAAAGGCATGTGGGAGACTCCCAAAATGTATGGAGGAAGGTGCTCTGGTCTGATGAGACTAAAATTAAACTTTTCGTCCATCAAAGAAAACGCTATGTCTGGTGCAAACCCAACACATCACATCACCCAAAGAACACCAGCCCCACAGTGAAACATGGTGGTGGCAGCATCATGCTGTGGGGATGTTTTTCAGCAACTGGGACTGGGAAACTGGTCAGAGTTGAGGCAAAGATGGATGGTGCTAAATACAGGGATATTCTTGAGCAAAACCTGTACCTCTCTGTGTGTGATTTGAGGTTAGGACGGAGGTTCACCTTCCAGCAGGACAATGACCCCAAACACACGGCTAAAGCAACACTTGGGGGGTTTAATGGGAAACATGTAAATGTGTTGGAATGGCCGAGTCACAGCCCAGACCTCAATCCAATAGAAAATCTGTGGTCAGACTTAAAGATTGCTGTTCACAAGCACAAACCATCCAACTTGAAGGAGCTGGAGCAGTTTTAATGGGCAAAAATCCTAGTGGTAAGATGTGGCAAGCTCATAGAGACTTATCCAAAGCGACTTGGAGCTGTGATTGCCGCAAACGGTGGCTCTACAAAGTATTGACTTTAGGGGGGCAATAGTTATGCACATTGACTTTTTCTGATATTTTGTCCTATTTTGTCCTATTTGTCCTGTTTGCTTCACAATAAAACTCTTTGTTATGACCAACACCTACTTTTGACGTCAGCAGCGTGTAGCCAATGAAATGCAGCACATGTCGTGAGCTGGCTTGGGGGTACATGTATTGCACTCTGCAAATATATTAACCATCACTGTTATGGGTAAAATGTGCGATTTATCCAACTTTTAAAAGGGGTTGGTCATTGGATTTCGGGGCAAGGGTGGTAGTGTTTCTGAAACAGCGCAGTTTGGGAAATCTTCGCATGCTGCTGTGGTTAAAGTGTACCATGACTGAATAAACTGCACCATTGTGAATAAACAGTGTTGAAACTGTGGGGCAACAATTGCCATTGATGTCAGAGGTGAACATCAGCTATGAAGGTGTGTGAGGGCCAACCAACACACTACAGTTGAGAAACTCACTGTGCAAAAGAACCAGGGGGCTGCCAAACTTGTGTCTAAAACAACAGTATGGAAGCGTTTGGAGCTTCAAAGCAAACGGCTGGTCACTGCACCCCTACTGACGATGGTTCATTGTAAGAAACGGCTTCAATTTGCACAACAGTAAAATGTAACCTCTTCTTATTGGCAAAGGGTTGCCTTCTCTGATTAAACATATTTTCTGCTCCATCGACACTCTGCAACCATTGTTAGGAGAACACAAACTGGTGGCAGCAGCAGCGTTATGGGCTGGGGAATTTTTTCTTGGAATTGTCTGGGTCCACTCATAACCGTAAGGTACTCTGAACTAATTGGGTTATCTATCCATCCAGAGCAAATACACCCATACATGTTGAATGTCTTCCCTGGAGCAGATGGGATCTTCCAGCAGGACAATGCAACATGTCATATGGCCAAAATTGTCTGGGAGTGTTTGGAGGAGCACGACAAAGACTTCCAAGTACTTCCATGGCCTCCAAATTCCCCGGACTCCATGGAGCACTTGTTGGACCACCTCGATCGCCATGGTCACTGTATTCATCCTCCACCACGCACTCTTCAGGAGCTGTTGGATGCACTGCAATCTGCATGGCTACACAGACCCTTGTCAACCTTCCATCATTTTATTAACTCACTACCACGTCTACGTCTAGCTGCCGCACACAACGGTTATTCTAGATATTAGTCATAATAATGTGACTGGACTATGTGCAAACACATATCCTCATCATCCAACTCTCAGCATGTGATGAAAATTGATTCCTGTACTGATAAACAGGGTAATCAAAAATTCAGATGTTAGCAAAAAAATGTTTTATGTTCATGACTTACACCACTGCTAATATTGTTAATTTGGTAAGTACTTAGCAAGTATATTTTTCCATGCATTGGTCCTTTAATATGAAAGCATTTCTGATAGATATACACCTGTTCTTACATCTGAGCATATTTGTCCTCTAATATTATGCACATATCAGTATTTATTATTTTATAGGTCTCTGAATCACCGAGCCTTAAAAGTTAATTTACATTGCTATTTGTCTATAATATATATTATGTGCATTTTGTAATTTAATTTGTGTTACTTAGATTTTGGATTGGACAGAAACTCTGCAGAAGAAACTAAGTGACTTACAATAAGCTTATGCTGCTGGATATGGATTTTATTAATTCAGTGCATCTATATTTGTAGCAGAGTTTTCCAAATCATATTATCAAGTCAAATAAATTGACCGTGCTTTCAAGACCATCAAATAATTTGACATCTTTACAGTTTCTCAAAATGTTGAAGCCTGTGTAGCTCAGTAATGGCATTGTTAGCGCCCAGTTTTGTGTAGGCTCTCTGCATTTATGTTTAAATTGTCAGCTTATGTTTTCTACATCTGCCCACACTGCTTTTCTAGGCGGGGAAATAAAATAAAAACAAGAAAGATAGAAAAGTTAACCAATGTCACCCAAACCTGGATACAATGTTTGTACTGATAATAATAGAGCTTAAAAGGCACTTGAACAATAAACGTTAGAGAGAGTTGTATTGTGACAGAAAATAAACAATAAGTGGAGGAATTGAGAAATTGAATTACGTCTCTTTTTGTATTGGAGATATTACATATTTTTATGTTTCATATACATGTTTTCTTGACCTTTTGTTTCCAGTCACATTGGGAAACTATGCAGATATTCTGAAAATATCTTTCTTGGATGATACCTTGTGTGATTGTAATGTGTTCCCTTGTTTTTGGTACTTTTTGTGGGGGAACACAATTACAGGGGACTTTAATGCGTTTTCAAATTTTACTGTATTATATTCACCAGTTTTACAAAACAATACACCAAAATAAATGAAAGAAAACAGGCTAGGATCCCACCAGGCACTTGTTTAACTGATAGAGTTCCTTAACTATCTGCTCTCATTGAGCTATACCCGGGTGGAGCAAAAACAAAACATAGTTTGTTCACAATCAATGGCCTGTATTATTTAAAAGTCCAACAGCCTTATTAAATTGTGATTCTGTAAATTTAAAAGTGCTCTACAAAAGCACACAGCATATTTTAATTACAGAAGTTTTTAGTTAGTGAATACCTTGCTTTTGGATAGAAGTTCCCTAACTAAAAACTTCTGTAAATAAAAAATGCTGTGTGCTTAAATAGAGCCCTTTTAAATTTACAGAACCACAATTTAATAAGGCTGCAAGTTTCCACTTGTATTAAAAATGAACCTCAGCTCTGAGCTTCTGTATCTCTTTCTGTGCCTTTCTTTAGCTTCAGATACTTCTCTCTGGATGTCTCTTTTCCAAAATCAGACCAGACTTCTGTAGCTTTTTTCACTTTAAGTAAACTCCTCTTTGTGTTTCTCTCTTTCCAGCTACAATAAACAGCATATACTGCTTCATGCAAAGTGTACACTAGTGATGTCGCGAACATAACATTTTCGGTTCGCGAACCGCGAACGCGAACCGCCGCAAATGTTCGCGAACCGGCGAACCCGGGGAACCGCCATAGACTTCAATGGGCAGGCGGATTTTAAAAGCCACAGGGACTCTTTCTAACCACAATAGTGATGCGAAAGTTGTTTCAACGGGACTAACACCTGGACTGTGGCATGCTGGAGGGGGATCCATGGCAAAACTCCCACGGAAAATTACATAGTTGATGCAGAGTCTGGTTTTAAGCCATAAAGGGCATAAATTACCTAACATTCCTAAATTGTTTGGAATAACATGCTTTAAAACATCAGGTATGATGTTGTATCGATCAGGTAGTGTAAGGGTTAGGCCCGCTTCACAGTGACAGACCAAACTCCCCTATTAACGCAACGCAAACAACCGCAAACAGTCCATTTGCACAACCGCAAACTCCTCATTTGCACAAGGTTGGATACCAAGCTAGCCATGTCCCGTTCCTTGTCCTCACTGATGTCATTGAAGGTCTCTTCCTCCACCCAGCCACCAAGGGTCCCCGAAAGGTGACAACAAGCCCCCTGGGACGCCTGCTGTGTTTGATCTTCCACCTCCTGAAAGCCACCTTCCTCCTCTGACTCCTTTTCTTCTGACTCCTCTCACTGCGTTGCCTCTCTCTGCATTATTATAAGGTGTGTTAAGTAGTACTACTCTTATCAGTTTAATACCTGTTACAGCACCTATCAGGGGGCGTGTATAAGGCCTTGATTTTTAGAACCGGGAGATGGAAAAAGATGCTTGGTTGGTCGTATCACTTCAATTTTGGGGCACGGCACGTGCAATCAAAGGTGCCACCAGATAGGAGTAGCGTGTTTGTAAGTACTACTCTTATCAGTTTAATACTTGTTACGTCACCTATCAGGGGGCGTGTATAAGGCCTGGATTTTTAGAACCAGGGAGATGTAAAAAGATGCTTGGTTGGTCGTATCACTTCAATTTCGGGCACGGCACGTGCAATCAAAGAAGTCACCATATAGGAGTGGCGTATTTGTAAGTACTACTCTCATCAGTTTAATACTTGTTATGTCACCTATCAGGGGGCGTGTATAAGGCCTGGATTTTTAGAAAAGGGAGATGGAAAAAGATGCTTTGTTGGTCGTATCACTTCAATTTTGGGGCATGGCACGTGCAATCAAAGGTGCCACCAGATAGGAGTGGCGTGTTTGTAAGTACTACTCTTATCAGTTTAATACCTGTTACAGCACCTATCAGGGGGCGTGTATAAGGCCTGGATTTTTAGAACCGGGAGATGGAAAAAGATGCCTTGTTGGTCGTATCACTTCAATTTTGGGGCACGGCACGTGCAATCAAAGGTGCCACAAGATAGGAGTAGCGTGTTTGTAAGTACTACTCTTATCAGTTTAATACTTGTTACGTCACCTATCAGGGGGCGTGTATAAGGCCTGGATTTTTAGAACCGGGAGATGGAAAAAGATGCTTGGTTGGTCATATCACTTTAATTTTGGGGCACGGCGCGTGCAATCAAAGGTGCCACCAGATAGGAGTGGCGTGTTTGTAAGTAGTACTCTTATCAGTTTAATACCTGTTACAGCAACTATCAGGGGGCGTGTATAAGGCCTGGATTTTTAGAACCGGGAGATGGAAAAAGATGCTTGGTTGGTCGTATCACTTCAAATTTTGGGCACTTTGTGACATTAGCTTCTTACGCTCAAACATGTCCTTTACAGGCACCTGACTATGGGCAGATGAGCAGGAACTGCTCAAGGCGAGAAACAGAGTGGCGGATGGTTGGGAGGCGGCAAGGAGGACAGCAGTGGTTGATGTGGCTGATGATGCTGGACCAGGAGGAGGATGGCGGCTTTGAGTTTGTGTGCTGCTTGTACTCATGTGTTGGTCTGGAGTCACCCAAACATTAGGTCTCAACCTGTAGAGGATAAGGGAACCAGGCTACTCTACATCATTACATCATTACAGGTTTTGACAGATCGGTACTATGCGTGCAAGCTATTGTGACAACAGATATGAGTGGCACTGTGCACTTGCAGAAGTTGGCAGAGAAGACGCTGTAGGCCTGACACAGACGCTTGCAGACAAGTAACTGCTATTCAATGTATTACAGTCAAAATGGTATTCTTTGTTTAAATGTGCACTACTGACTGTTACACCAGATATGAATGGTGGCACTGACTGGGCAAGTGGGCACAGTATACGATGTGAGCCTAAGACACACACGCTGGCAGGCAGGCAGGCAAATGAAATTAGATTACAAAGAAAAAAAGTGTTGTTTTTTTACATGTAGACTGCTGGTACACCACTAGATTGGATTGGTTGAACTTGGCACAGTGTATTTTGACATTATGAGAAACATGATCTGTAAACTAAATAAAAATCATTTTAGGAGGTTAAGAGAAAAAGAAACCGAATGGGGGGATACCGAGCAGAGCACACCATCTACAGCCCACTGGGAGAGAAACTCATCCATTCCCCCAGTGGACAAAGCCAGGTGGTACTCTGCCCGGATACGGGAGCGCACCAGCACCCGGAACATGGCCTCAGGTGACAAGGGAACCCCCCTATCAAACACTGCTTCCTGGACTTATATATAGCCAATTTGGCTAATGCCAGGAGCAGGTTGACGAGGAGGTCCCTGGCCTTATTGCCCCGGGACACTGGGCGCCCAAAAAATAAAAATGTGAGGGGAGAAATGCAGCCAGAACTGCAGGAGGAGGCCCCTCAAGAGTGACAAGAGGGGCTGCAGTCTGGCGCAACTAAAATAAATATGATACACAGACTCTCCCTTGCCACAGAATGGACAAGCGGAGGGAGAGTCCGTGAATTTAGCCAAGTACTCTCCCATGCTCAGTGCACCATGGAGCACTCTCCACCTCGTCAGCTGGTAGGACCCGCCTCCAGATGGTATCGGGACGGGTCACGAGGGCAAGAAAGTGCACTGTATGGAGCACGAGAGAATATAAGCTCTTCCTCGGCATGCCGCGAAAGCATGCCGAGGGTATGTCCCTCAACTTTGAGAGGTTGGGGACAGGAGGAGCCTGAGGGGAAACACAGGGCTTGTGTCCAATGCAAACAGCCGGAGCAGGGGTATTGAAAGGTGCATGTGGCACTCCGGCCTGCAAAGCCCCGCGAAGGAAGGTGCGCGAGTCGGGGGAGATGGCATCCCTAATCTCCTGGAGCAAGCGCCCTGAGACTTTTGGCATCACATATCCCAAACGGAGCGCAAGCTCCTGGGGTGACACCCAATCAGAACGCCCTTATTCCAGGAGATCCCCGAATCGGGTCATCCGTGCATGACTAAGGCGGCGGATGATACTGGGGGACTGTAACATTGGAGCCCCCACTGCTGGATTAAATAGCAGGGGCTCCGTGAATATTTCATCCCCCAAAGGCACACCCTGCCTGGTCACGGAGACCATGCTCCAGGCCTTGAGGGTTTCCTGGTAGTATGCCGGCAACACAGAGAGGTCTCTCCCAAACCCCTCGGGCCTGATCAAAAAATAATTGCCGGTCATACCCCAGGTTGCGCAACTGGCGATAAAAGCTGGATGCCAGTGCGCACCACTGCGGAGAGGGATCTGCATATAGGTATCTCTGCAGGTACTGAAGGCGGAAGGTGGACAACTGGGAGCACACACAAACTACTCCCTGTCCACCCTCCACCAAAGGCAGACTTGCCACCCCAGCAGAGACCCAATGCCTTCCCATCCAGAGGAAATCTAACAAATTCCTCTGGATATTGGTGACAAACTCGGGGGTCGGACTCAGACAAATCAGCCGGTGCCAGATCTGAGAAGCCACCAGCTGATTCACCACTAGAGTCCGCCCCCTAAGGGAAAGCATTTTTGCTAGACCCCTCCATCGTCCCAGACGAAAGAGGACACTGCCCTCTAACTCCCTCCAGTTGTCTGGGACGGAAGCGTCCGCAGAGGACAGGTAGACCCCCAGATATTTAATGACATCTGCCTCCCACGTGATGTCACGAAACGTGGGAGGCAAAAAGTCTACCTGTAAATTACCCTCTAAAAGGCCTGTGCATTTGGACCAGTTGATCTGAGCGGAGGAGGCAGCTGAATATACCTCCTGGCACTGTTTTGCCAGCTCAAGATCAACTGGATCCTGGGCCACGAGGAGCACATCGTCAGCATAAGCTGAAAGGACAATCCGCATGTCTGGATCTTTTAGCACCAGCCCTGTGAGCCTTTTCCTCAGTAGGCAGAGGAAAGGCTCGATGGCCAGTGCATATAACTGTCCAGACAAGGGACATCCTTGACGCACCCCTCGTTCCAAATACCAAAGGTGCTGTTAGGGACCAATTGATTTTAAGTAAACACTCTGCAGAGGCGTACAGCGTTCTTATAAAGCCCACAAACTGTGGGCCAAAGCCGTACGCTTGCAGAGTGGCTATGAGGTAACCATGGTCCACCCTGTCAAACGCCTTCTCTTGATCTAAAGAGAGAAAGGCGAGTGACAGACCAGTCCTGCGAGAATAATGCAATAGATCCCGGACCAGAAAGATACTATCAAAGATAGTCCGGCCCGGGATCGCATAGGACTGGTCAGGGTGAACCAATTCTGCCAGCACAGACCCAAGTCTAAGTGAGATGGCTTTAGCTACAATCTTGTAGTCCGTGCTGAGCAGAGAGACCGGTCGCCAGTTCTTGATAAGCCGGAGATCCCCCTTTTTGGGCAGCACTGCCCTGCGACAAGACAGGGGCATCTCCCCGGTCTCCAGGGCTTCCCCAAGGACCAGATGGAAATCAGGTCCTAGAGTCTCCCAGAAAAATTTGAAAAACTCTACAGTCAGTCCGTCCAGTCCTGGAGACTTCTCACAGGACATGGCACGGAGGGCTTCAGAGAGCTCTTGAAAAGATAGTGGTATATCAAGCCGCTCTCTTACACCCTCACTGACTGTGGGGAGACCCTCCCATAGCACCCTGCAGGCGTCTGGAGAAATGGGATCCGGAGAGTAAAGATCTTTATAAAAGTTCCGGGCTCTATCCTGGATACTCTCCGGATCTGTAAGGGGGGCCCCGTCTTCATCTAGAAGACAGGTGATGTGCCTACTGTTATCCCCCTTTTTTTCCAGTGAGTAGAAGAGGCGCGAGCCGCGGTCTAGATCTTTGAGAAAACCTAAGCGGCTGCGCACGTATGCCCCCTTGGCCTGGTGTCGTTCCAGGTCACAGAGGACACCCTTCCTCTCTACATACTCGCTCTGCAGGGATTGGTCCCTACAAGTGAACAGCCTCTGCTCCAGATGGAGTACCTCCCCCCGGAGTGACTCCAATTCAGCTTCGCGCTGCCCACTCGCACCCTTGGTATATTCCTGACACAGAAGTCGCAAATGAACCTTGCCCACGTCCCACCACAGTTTTAACGTGGCCAAGTCCCCCTTGCAACCCCTCCAGTCCGTCCAAAACTCCCGGATCAATGTCAGGAGCCCCTGGTCCTTCAACAAAGCATTGTTGAAGTGCCAATAGGCGGCTCGTGGCGCTGTTGGCGTTAGCGCCACCGTCACAGACATACAGTTGTGGTCTGTGAACGGAGCCAGCCTAATGGCACAAGAACCGACTCGTGACATATAGTGACTAGATATATATAGTCTGTCGATCCGGGAGTGGGACACCAGACCGGCTCTCACCCTGACGTAGGTGAAACCGTCTGATGCCCCTGGGTTCTGCTCTCGCCAGATGTCCTCCAGGGAGAAGCGGGCGATGATCTCCCGCAGGGCTGACGCAGAAGGCGGGTACGGCTCTGGACTATTCCGGTCCAGAGCGTCGAGGGTGCAATTGAAATCACCCCCGAGTACCAAACACTCATCTGCGTCAACCGTCTCCAAAAACTGGGACAGTCTGGCGAGGAACCTCACTCTCTCGGGCCCTCCAGCAGGGGCATATATATTAACTAGGTTAATGATGCTACCCTGCTCTCGGACCCGGAGGTGGATTAGACGACCTGGGATAACAGCTTTCACAAGCAGCAGCTCTGGCTGAAAAGACTCTGAGAACAGGGTCACCACTCCACATGACGCCGATGTGAAGTGGCTGAAGAAGACCCTGCCTCTCCACTCCAGTTGCCACGAGGCCTCAGCCTCTGGAGTGGTGTGAGTTTCCTGCAGGAAGCTCACAGAGTACCCTCCCTGATATAAATAGGAGAGTACCTGGAACCTGCGGAAACTGTCTTGACAGCCATTTGTATTTAGCGTGCTGATGTGCAAAGCCATTACTGCGTGTCAGGAATTGTGCGTTCCTCAGACCCTTGAGACTGCTGATAGGACACGCACATTTTATAGAATTTTCAGACGCGGAGATGCTCCGCAGTCCCAGAATTCTTGGCCCTAGTGCTGACCACTAGATATTGCTGGAGAGAGTGGAGAATAAACGACATATTCTTCCACCTCTCCAAGGCCAGCCGCACCTTCCTTTTCTTTTGTCCATGAAGGGTGCTCTCAAGGAATAGATCTATTTCCTTGACAGGGATAACCCACCCAGAATCTGATGTTCCTTCTAGTGGGTCACCCCTGGGCTCCTCTTGGCTGAGGGCTTTTACTCAATCCTCCCCGGCTGGAGTCAGTTTCCTCAGCTTTATTCTCAGGGACCCCCTCTTAGATGATACAGAAGGAGTCCCTTTAGCACCCTTCAAGGTAAATAATGGACCCTTGGATTGCTGCTGCACCCCTGTAGCTTCAGGAGTGCATTCAGGGGTAGCTGGCTGGACAGCAGTGGCTGGCATGGCTTCCTTAATGGAAGCCTTGGAGGCTTTATATGCCTCCTCTGCCAGTTCCACCGCTGCTTGCTCAGCTTGGATGGCACCGATGTTAGGGTCAGTGGACGGCTGAGGAGGGTAGACAGGCTCTCCCATGATGTTAACAGGAAAACCTGTTTTATCACCCTCCCCCATTTCCACTTCCCCTTGTGCCACATCCCCCCTGACAGACAAATCCATGGGGTCCTGAATGGGGGTCATGCCTATATTCCCCCCTTCCAGTAGTGACTCGGCCTGGGGCTCTAACAAAGCCCGAGGTACGTCACTAGAGAGTGACACTGGAGGAGGAGACTGACTGGTGCCCTTGAAGCTCAGCACCTCAGGGACACTGACTACCCATTCAGCAGGGGCTTTGTTGGGACTCCCCTCAAAGGCCAGAGGCAGAACCTGATCTTTCTTGTCTACCCCTGCCTCACTTGGGAGACCCTCTTGCCCCTCCTTTTCCACATTAACCCCTATAGGGTCTGGAGAGAGAGATGTGTGGTCTGGCACCGGCTGGCTGAGCTTAATAACCGGGCCAGACAATGTCACCGGATGAGGAGGAGATGTTTTGTTCCTCTTCTTGCTTTTAGAGGGAGGTGCTCCACTATAGAGCACTTCCCACTTATCAGCAACCTCCCTGTTGGTTTTATGCTTCCTCTTCCTGGGGACGTCACTCCTGGAAGAGGAGCTGCCACTAGCGGCCTCCCCTGCAGAGGGCTTATTATCCCTCTGCTTACACTGTGCCCCCACACTAACTGATGTAATTATGATGGGGGCAGATTGGGACTTGGGAGATGCAGCTGTGACACTGGGAGGACCGGTGACATTCTTCCCCTTTTTCCCCGTGTCTGCAGTCTTGCTGGAGACCACAGACACAGATGGCTTTTTTGGGGAAGAAGGGGGTTTGGAGGCCGTGGTGGTGGCTTGAGGAACGGCCTCCTTGCCTGAGCTCTGTGGGGGGGCTATGACCCTTGAGGTCCCCGCTGTTATGGGCTCAGCGGGGATGGGTGCCGTACTGACGGAGGTGCCATTTGCTGGGGCTGGGGCATGATGCTTTACATTAGGACAATTCCTACGTGTATGTCCCAACCCCTTGCAATGATAGCACTGCACCTCCGTAGTGCTGTAAAAAATCCTGTACAGCACCCCCTCAAATGGAACCCCAAAAGACCCCTCTATGTTTTCTGCGCCCTGAGGCAGGCACATTTGTACCTGCCTCTTGAAAGAGAGCACATGACGAAGTGCTCTCTCTCTGCACCCCAGGGAAATTTTAATAAATGGTGTTTTTACTTCCCCTAGGGTTAGCAGGTGGGGGCGCAGGAGGGAGTCTGGTAGGAAGGGGGGCACATTAGAGAGTGTTACTTTTGTGCCCAACCCTTCCAGGGGTTCTATTGGGACATATAATCCCCCCACTGTGATGCCTCTCTGTATAAGAATGTGAGCAGCAGCCAGCGTACGGGTAAAGAAAACTGCTTTCCCGTACATTTTGCTGGCTGCTACTATAACAGAGGGGCTGATGACGTTAGCTGCAGCACGCAGATAGATATCAATGCTGTAGACCCCAGACATCTGACATTTAACCCCATGCTTCCTAGTGATCTGCCCCTCAGCCCCAGCGGTGGTATTACTGGGGCCAGCAGAAACCACCTGTGACCAGGTATTAGCCACAGGGGTAGGTCTGCTGGCAGAACCACCAGGAGCTGGGGCTGCCTTATCTGCCTGGGGCCTATGCTGTGCAGTGCTGCAGCTAGGATTTTCAGGGGCCATTATTCCCCCTTTTGACCCCTGAGGCTTCTTAGTGGTCTTATCCCTCATGTTTAGACCCTTTTTTTTTTAGTTTATTTGTTTTTTTTATTTTTATTTTGTGTTTTATGATTTTTTACTGTTTGCTTTTTTTTTTTAAATATAAAAGGGGGAAAAAGAAACAAAAAGACAAAACTAAGGGAGACAAAACTAAGGGAGAGAGAGAGGTGATGCTTGGCAGTGGAAGGGTTAATGGCCTGTTGCAAGGTGTCTAATTGCAACAACACAGAGAACACAGAGGCTTTTTAACCCCTCTGTGTCTCTGTGTCAGATGTTAAAAAAAAAAGCCTTTTCAACAAAAATTCTAATTGTTTTCCCCCCCACTGCCTACAAAGATGTTACTTGTCTTCTCTCCCCCAAAACATAAAACCCAACACCAAACAAACAAAACTTCAACAAAACCTAATAAACTTTTTAAAAGAAAAAAAGTCAAAGTAACAAAGCTCCAGGAGTGAAGGTGTAGTGCTAAGGGAGGGGTGTGGCAAAGTATCCAGGAGACAGCTCACTCTCCTGGGATAGAGGGCTGAGCCTGGCTCCCAGAAAACTAAAACTTAAATTAAACTAAGAAAAATACCACAAAAACTCCCAAAAATTAACAACACCGTGCACAAAGTGCTTATAAACAGAAAGGTGTTAAAAAAAAAATTGTATTTGAGGGACTAAGACCCTAAAAAGCCTTTTGTTTAGAGCTCAAGCATGCACACAACCTCTTGGCACAGTACTTGTAAGCCTGACACACACACTGGCTAGCGGTCAGGCAAATGAACTTAGATTGGCGGTCAGGCAAATGAACTTAGATTGGCGGTCAGGCAAATGAACTTAAATTGGCGGTCAGGCAAATGAACTTAGATTTAAGAAAATTAATGTTTTTTTAAATGTAGACTGCAGGTACACCACTAGATTGGATTGGTTGAACTTGGCACAATACTTGTAAGCCTGACACACACACTGGCTAGCGGTCAGGCAAATGAACTTAGATTGGCGGTCAGGCAAATGAACTTAGATTTAAGAAAATAAAATTATTGTTTTTTTAAATGTAGACTGCAGGTACACCACTAGATTGGATTGGTTGAACTTGGCACAATACTTGTAAGCCTGACACACACACTGGCTATCGGTCAGGCAAATGAACTTAGATTGGCTGTCAGGCAAATGAACTTAGATTTAAGAAAATAAAATTATTGTTTTTTTAAATGTAGACTGCAGGTACACCACTAGATTGGATTGGTTGAACTTGGCACAATACTTGTAAGCCTGACACACACACTGGCTAGCGGTCAGGCAAATGAACTTAGATTGGCTGTCAGGCAAATGAACTTAGATTTAATAAAATAAAATTATTGTTTTTTTAAATGTAGACTGCTGGTACACCACTAGATTGGATTGGTTGAACTTGGCACAGTACTTGTCAGCCTGACACACACACTGGCTAGCGGTCAGGCAAATGAACTTAGATTGGCGGTCCGGCAAATGAACTTAGATTTAAGAAAATAAAATTATTGTTTTTTTAAATGTAGACTGCAGGTACACCACTAGATTGGATTGGTTGAACTTGGCACAATACTTGTAAGCCTGACACACACACTGGCTAGCGGTCAGGCAAATGAACTTAGATTGGCGGTCAGGCAAATGAACTTAGATTTAAGAAAATAAAATTATTGTTTTTTTAAATGTAGTCTGCAGGTACACCACTAGATTGGATTGGTTGAACTTGGCACAATACTTGTAAGCCTGACACACACACTGGCTAGCGGTCAGGCAAATGAACTTAGATTGGCTGTCAGGCAAATGAACTAAGATTTAACAAAATAAAAGTTTTGGTTTTTTTAAAAGTAGACAACTAGTAAACAAGATTGTATTGGTTGCACTGTGCACACACAGTATAAGCTGTGAGCCTGACACACACACTTGCTAGCAGGGGCTAGCAGGGAGACAGGCAAATTAAGTTAGATTAGACAGAAAAAAAAAAAAAAAAAAAAATGATGTTATAGCCCTAAAAAGGGCTTTTTGGGGTGCTGTGTTTACAGCAGAGATCTGATGAGTCCTTCAGCACTGCACTGGACACTGAATAAACTTGCCTAGCTATTGATCACCCTATTCAATCAGCATCACCTACACTCTCCCTCCTCTCAGTAAGACTGCAAGTTAGTTATGATTCCAAAATGGCTGCTGTCCATGAGGTAGAAGGGTCTGGAAGGCAGGGTATGATGCTGATTGGCTGGAATGTGTCTGCTGACTGTGAAGTGCAGGGTCAAAGTTTGCTCAATGATAAAGTATAGGGGGCGGATCAAACATCACATATGTTCGCAGTTCGCCGCGAACCATTCGCGACATCTCTACTGTACACACATTTGATAGCATAACAAAATCTATCCCCATGCACATAATTAATAATATAGGCTGTCCTCAGCTGTAAATCAGCCAATTTACTTAAAAGTTCACCATTACTGAAGAAATCATATTATGTAACTAGGTGTGGGTACTGGTGGTGTATATTTGTATGTGCAGGTGGTCTTGAAGGACAAGATCCACTGGATTTTAAATGTATTTATATTAAAAATCACACCTAGAGAGAGAATAAATATCTACATAAAAGTTATGGAGCTTGCTTACCATATACTGTATACTTGAGTATAAGCCGACCCGAGTATAAGCAGAGGCACATAATTTTACCACAAAAAAACGGTGAAAACGTATTGACTCGAGTATAAGCCGAGGATGCGAAAGAGGGTCCTTCCCCCCGATCATCATCCTCCACCTTACCCCCCTTATCATCCTCCTCCTTACCCCCTTATCATCCTCCTTCTTCCCCCCTTAATCATCCTCCTCCTTCCCCACTTAATTATCCTCCTCCTTCCCCACTTATCAGCCTCCTCCTTCCCCCCTTATCAGCCACCTCCTTCCCCCCTTATCAGCCTCCTCTTCCCCCCCTTATCATCCTCCTCCTCCCTCCCTTATCATCCTCCTCCTTCTACTTCCCCCCCTTTTCATAATCTTCTTTCCCCCATAACCTCCTCCTTACTGCACCCTCTCCAATCCCTATCTCCCTCTCTCCTTACTTGCTAGTATGCTCCGATGGGCTGATGCTGAATCTGACGCCGCAGCACGTCTTCTGGACCAGCATATGCTAATGATGTGACGCTCATGTGACGTCGCATCTGCGGCATCAGCTCATCAGAGCATAGTAGCAGGTAAGGAGAGAAAGAAGGATAGGTATTGGAGAGGGTGCAGTAAGGAGGAGGTTATGGGGGAAAGAAGATGATTATAAGGAGGGGGAAAGGAGGATAATAAGGGAGGAAGGAGGAGAATGATAAGGGGGGGTAGGAGAATGATAAGGTGGGTAAGGAGGAGGCTTTTTGTTTTGACTCGAGTATAAGCCAAGGGGGGCTTTTTCAGCATAAAGAAATGTGCTGAAAAAGATCGAGTATATACGGTACTTTGCCAGATATGCTCCATTTTTTTAATTAGTTTTATTAATACAAATAAAACATATTAATGTCAACATCGTAACACACCAAGAATCATCATTTGGAAGACTGACTCAAACAAATCATACATTGGAAAACAATCCCAATAACTATTCTATATGGGGGGTGATGAATGATAACTATTTCCTTCTGTAATAAGTCACAACAGCATTTCTCAAACTTCGAAGAATCTTTCCTCTGCCTCTGTCGTGTCCCATCCGGGTAACTCCAGATCATTGATGATTGAAATTGTTTTCCCACAGATCGGTATGGGAATTGTTCTGTCCAAAATGAGAGATTTTCAAGGTCCAATACATCCATGTGCTTATCTCCTACATGATGGCGAGAGAAAACTAACACATGCCAAACTAACTAGCTTTTGTTCCCAATGGGAATTTATTTTATAATCTCTTATTCTTCAGACTCCAAGACCCCCAAGGCTAGTGCAGTCTCAAGAAAGGTTCCACATGCACGCACAGACAATGTCTTGCTGTTTTCTCTCTAAGTTTCTCCATCCATTCAGAATGAATGAATTGACATAATGTACCCCAAATTGTTGAATGCCTGTTTTTACTCTGCACTACATTTGCACAAACTAAACCCCTGTCTCAATCACTAGCTGAGTTCCTGTAACCTCATCCTGTCCCTAAAATGCTATAGCCCCCCTTGCTATGGATTTCATAGCTGATCTGCCAGAATCCAGAAGCATGACCACAATATTGTCTGGGCCATTCTTATCCATCTTCTGAAAGATCTCTTCAGTAAGGATATGTACAGACTTCACTGGAAGCAGTGTTTTGTATTTTCTGATAAAGTTGCACAGTTTTTGTCTGTTTCTGAAGAGCATTCTGCAGTAAATTGTTTATTCAGTGTTTTTTAATCCTCAGAGCAGTGATCGCAGAGTTTACAATTAATAACAGTGGACCCTATTCTATTACCAAATTTGTAAATTTATACACACTTAAAACACCTCTTAATATTGATTCTATCTAGCTACTTGCAATCCAATTAAGAGTTACCTGCCCACAATCACTACAGGCCAGTCAAACCCGCAAAACCAACCTTAGAACTCCATTGGTTTTAGCACAGCTTGAATATTACAAGCTCTAAATAATTAAAGTTACCCAAAATTGGTATTGTATTAGACTCGTATTGCTAGCTTGTAAATAAAGTCTAACCCGCAATTGAAAATAGTTTCCCGGGACTCAAGGAGTTAATACATATCATGAAACCCCCATGGACTAGAACAGATGATCCAATGCATTTTATAATGCTAGAGTGCTTGCTTGCGAACCTGATCGGCCCGATCTGCCTCTGATTTCAGATTACGTGTAACTTCCATGTTTTACTGACGTCATGATAATGGTCTCATTTACTATTCACTGTGTCTAGGAAGTAAATTGCTGGCTTGCTTAAATATTGTCAGATCATATGATCACGCCCCCTGAAATCCTGCTTAAAAAGGCAATGTTTACGAGTTCAGCCTTGACGTCAGAATTTGTGAACTGGAGTCAATAGAATATATCTAAATATTTATTTAAAAAAAAACACTCCCGTAGCCAAATTTATGAGTTTGAGGCATTTGCGAACAGGAAAAAGAATAGGGCCCTGAGTCAAACATGGATTCTACTCAACAACCTTTCCAGCACTGGCTCTCTACGTATAAGAATTTAAAGGAAATACATCTCGCCATTGCATACAAAACCACTGACAAACTATTTACAAGTTTTCCTTGCCCATGTAAAGTGTGAATCATCAATCCTGCCACATATTTACTAAAGGTTATGGAATGCCACATAGTATGATCCAACAGATCCAGTGGGGATCATTAGAAGGGATATATACCTATACAACAAACTTGGAGTCACATTTAATTCTGCGATTTAGAGATCCGGTTGTCTGTAAGTGAGGTCGCAAGCGACTTTGCGTATTCAATTGTCGTCTTTTTTGCGGCCTCCGATCAGGTAACGAGTTACAAGCAGCGAAGAAGTTGCGTCTGTCAAAGTCATAACTTACATCCTTCAGAAGCCATTGATCGGTCACGTTCGCAAGGCTAAAATTACAAATCGCTATTCAATTGCTCCAATTCCCCAAGCTCGCAAACTTATCGTAAACCGCAAATGGAATAGGAAATACTACATGTGCTATAGAAGTCCCGCAAGGGGGTTAAACACCAATTTGTAGCACTGTAAATGCTAATAGTAGATCAATCCTGCACTGTAATTAAAGGGGAAAGCGATGATTGATATTAGAATTAATTGCACAACAGTCTCAAGCCCGCAAATCACCAGGATAAACATTTTAATTAAATGTGTCATTTTGGGGTTAAAACGATCTTGGGTATCAATGAGTTAATACATATCAGGCCACCCATATGGACTAGAACAGTATTTGCATTCATTTTCATAATTCTCTATTTTCCAAGTCTTGCAAGTCTGATCGCATATAGGACCCCCGAATCTAATTGAATGACAGGTAACCTCCATGTTTTGCTGCTGTAATTCAAACAGTCTAATTTCCTATTCACTGTTTCGAAATGGGAGGTTACAGACTTGCCTAATTGATCATGTTCCCGCCCTCATCTGCTCCGAAACAGTGCATGGTTCACGGTTTTGACGTCAAGGCAGCAACTTGCGATCTTGAGCAATTGAATAGCATCGCAAATGGAGGGGAACTGGAGCCTGCAACATAGTCGCAGACAATTGGCTGTCTGCAATCGAGTAGTTACGGGCCTGGAATTGAATGTGGCCATTGGTTTCCAGTTTCTTATGTCCAAGCTCCTGCTCTACCAAACCAGTTTCATTGTTAAGGTAAGTAGGAACTTGGACCAAGGCAAATCAGTAGATGTAGTTTTTTTTTATTTTGTAAAGTCTTTTGATACAGTGCCATTTGGGCGGCTATTGTGTAATGTAAAAGATCCAACATTTGTAGCATATATATGCATAGCAATTGAACCACACTCAGATTGGACAAATGTGGTAACCAACTTAAACATAATAAGATGAGATCCAGTAGAGCCATATAGTCTAACAATTCTATCTAACACATTGGGATAGCCCTATGCCAACCCTAAACATGAGTGCATTTATTATACAGTATTTGTCCCCACTAAACATATTTTGTGTTTTATTGAAAAAAACTTATAACCCTCTAGGGGCCTTATTCAATTGCAATCCAGCAGAATATGTTATCCAGGCCAAATGTCTGCGGGCTTAAAATTTGCTACAATTACAGAACGATTCAAATGAACAAGCTCGCAATTTATGGTCCAAAAGCCGAAACCGTAAACCATGCAATCCTATGTAGCATTTCAGAGAGTGATCATGATCAATTATGCAAGGCTGTAACTACCGATTTAGGAACAGCCAATAGTAAATATGACTGTCATCATTATGTCAGTAAAAGATGGAGGTTACATGTCAATCAATTAGCGTTTAGAGGTCCCATATGTAATCAGATTTGCAATCCAGCAATGTATAAAAATGAATGGCGATACTGTTTCAGTCCATGTGGGTGGCCTGATATGTATTAACTCATTGATTCCCAAGATTGAAATGACACCGAAATTAAACATAAGAAAAAAATATATTGCAGATTTGCGACTTTGAGACTGTTGTGCAATTAATTCTAATGTCTTTCATCACTTTCCCATGTTTTAAAGTGCAGCATTGATTTATTATTTGCATTTACAGTGCTACGAACATGTGTTTAACCCACTTGTGAGTCCTATCTGGTATCCGTAAGATATTCTTCTACATTTGCCATTTACAGGTGTGAAAACATTTGCAGGCTTGAAGAATTGTAACAATTGAATAGCGATTCGCGATTGTAACTTTTGCGGGCTTGAAAGATCAAAGGCTTAAATGGGACGTAAGTTACGATTTTGACCACCGCAGTGATTTTCATCCTGTAACACGTAGATCGTTTGCAGGTAGCTAAAATTAGTTTACGGGCTGCATTACGGGCTCCAGTGAACAACAATTGCTCAATTGAATAGAGGCCTAGGTATGTTGGATCAACTTCTGTTCTAACCTAACTCATGTATACAGTAAAGTAATATATAGTGAAATATTATCCCATATTGAAAAAGTTATGTTGTTGACCATGACTACCTCATGCTCAGGGCATCAGGATGGGAATATTATACCGGCGTTTTGAGATGCTGCTTCATCACTATGAGCAAGGAACAGATCCTCCTACCTACCCTGTTCCACGACATTGCATTTTGTAGTCTACATTTTATTATATAAGGAACATAATGGCACTAAAGTAGTATTTTATGTTGAAATTGTTTTTTTTTTACATTTTTCATTGATATCACATTCCCCATTCACTATAAAACCAAATACATGTAACCTTATAATTAATAAAGCACACTATTAATCTCTGTGCCTGAAATCACTGCCATGCACTAGTTTTTCAGTAAAATGGTAAGATAGGGCTGTATATGTTTTACCTACAAGTGACTTTACCTTGAGAGACCTTGTCATAGTTGTATTTAATACATGTATGTACAAATATATTAGCTAATTTCTAGTTTGAAGGTGCCTCCACCACATGCAAGCCCAGGGCACAGTGAGAATGGGCAGCTGTAGGCGACAAGCCCTTTCTAATGAAGTGTGTACCAAGGTATATGAGGCAGCATGCAGATAAAAGGAAGCAGCCTGTGTGTTTATGGAGCTCCAGGCAGCGGTACCCAGAGGATACACACAGCTCATCATTATTCAGGCTTCATGCTTTCAGCAGGAGGTAAATTCAGCAGGAGAATTGGAAGATGGTTTCAGCTGCTTTCTCCTTTTTCCAAAGGGTACTTAAGAAAAAAAGAATGTGAGTTCTAACATCTTTGTCTGTGAACAGAGTATATACTCTTATAAACGTACTATATAATATAGGGTCAGTGTCATTATTTGTAAAGTGCTTTAAGAAACTCTCTTACTATTAGTTACAGAAAGTAAAAAAATAAGTATTCCCAAAATAAGGCTTCCGAAAGACTTGAAACACACAATTACTTGGGTAAAAATTAGGCTAATCTTATCACCAAGTGGTGCTGCTCCATAGGGACTTCCTTAAGTATTGTGGGCATGGGTTTCTATAGTGAATGCCATCATAGATAGCAACAGGGCCCTTGGGGGTCTATAGGAACCCCATAGGAAGCAGGACCACTGGGATCCCCATTGGGCATCTACAGCCTTATTAAATTGCAATTCAGTAAATTTTAAAGGGCTCTTTATAAGCACAGAGCATATTTTTTTTACAGAAGTTTTTAGTTAGTGAACTTCTATCCAAAAGCAAGGTCTTCACTAACTAAAAACTTCTGTAAAAAAATATGCTATGTGCTTAAATAGAGCCCGTTAAAAATTTACAGAATCGCAAATTAATAAGGCTGCTAATATTTATTTAGTGTGGTAAGCAAGTTAATGATGGGTTAATAAACCACCAACCACATAGCACAATGGGAAGGAGGTGGCCCAAAGTCCCCTGGGGGTTTAGGGGATCCTGGGGGATACCTGGGCTCAGAATATCGGCAGAGTGGTCACAATACCCCCTCATTGACATGTATTTATTATTAGCCCTTACCTGTAACGGAAGGGTGTTTATATAGATGGGTGGGAGGATGTTATGTCTAGTGTAGTATGTTAACATTAGTATTGCTATGGAGACTACTGAGTTTCAGACTTGGTGTTTCCTATGGGTATACATACGGCAGGTGGCCAGCACACATTTAGAACTAAATGGCTTTGTGCAATACCCCCCAGTGTTAGTCAGTAACTTTTACTGGTGATATTTTGCTGGAGACAATAGCTACATAAAGTGTCTCCTTAGAGCTATGAATCAGCCTTGTGAGAGTACCCGGGGGAACTATGTAATAAACCCCAGAGTCAATTAAATTGTCTTTATACCCAACATGTTTTCCCAAAATACAGTGGTCCTTTAAATTTCATGTTCTGTTAGCAACCTGCTTTTTTATCATTTAATGTGTCTTAGCTTTTTATTTTATATAGATTGCTACACTATGCACTATTAGTCAATGGGACGGAATATTGTTTTTTCATAGTGCACTTATAACCAGGTTATGATCTAGTTGTGTACTAACATCCCCTTTAATTACCAATGGTGTGGAGTGTTGAATGCATGTTATTACACGGATAACTTGTCTGCTGTATATACTAAACAGTTAAGGGATAATGAGCATATCCTAGCAGCACACTGTGAAATCCATAGATTGAGTGTAAAGTAATAACATATGGTAGTGCTCTTCATGAGGTCAAAATGGTCCACAAGGGGTTACAGCAGACTGGCATGCACGGTATATATTCATAACTGACCTAAATTGTATTTTTTAAGAGCAACTTCCAAGTAATCATCATTTTTTTTTGTCTGTAATGCACCAACATATTCTGTAGCGATGTACATGGGTTAAGTTAAAAAAACAAATGGACATTTATAGCCCTCTTAAATTCTTGTCCGTAAGTGCAACGTGAAGCTCACATCGGCTGCGGGCTTAAAATCCCCCCGTGTTACTGTGCTATTAAATTAGAACGGGCTGCGAGTTACGAGTTTGAGACGCAAACCCGTAAACAATGTTGTTGGACGTCGGAACTTGCGTTTTTGCTGGTGATCAATTAAGCAAACCCGTAGTTACTGGTTAAGATGGCGCAAATGGAAACAGAGATCATCATCATTGCGTCACAAAAAAATGGAGGTTGGATTTCAAGGTCCTACGGGCTTCAATTAAAAGTTATGATCAGACCCAGATTCCATTCATAATGCAATATTAATAAAGCCGCAAATATTATATTCTATTACATGCGGGTTACATTATATGTATTAACACATTGATTGCCGGGATCGGTCTAACACATAAAATATACATGAAACAAAGTATTTTTCTGGGACGATTTGCGGGCTTGAGAATGTTGTGTTATTATTTCTAAGACCTAACATCCCTTTCACTTTTAATAATTGTACAATAGTTTGTTTTTATTCAAAGTACAAGTGCTACATATTGGACTTTACCCTCGGTGTGAGTCCTCCCCAGCACACGTTGGGCTTTTGGGCTACATTTGCGTGTTACGGCTTGCTCACGAGTGACTTTGTTGCAATTTAATAGCATGATTGGAATTGTAGCGGTTACGGGCTTGACGGATCAAAGGATTTGCGGCTGCGAAGTTCAATGTTGCTCAGCCCGTAGGCTTTTTTCACATCTAACGGCTTCGGCCTACATTACGGGGCCTTACTTTCTATGGTTTTAAACATAGCTCGAATTTAAAAGGGCTATTAGTGAGCACAATGTGGACCTTATTTATATTTATTAACGTTAGTTAATAGGTCTGTGGGTCTGTTGTGATGGTCAGCAATAGAATCCGCCCCAATGAGTTAACAATAACGCCAGAAACGTATTTGTTTTTGAGTCCCTGTGCTTGTTTTAATTACCTATTTCATAAATAGATAATAAGTACATTTAAACAAATCAGGCGCTAAAAGCAAGTGTTTTTTCGTCCCCTACTCCAGATGAGAAAAATACTCAAATTATCCGGCAAAACTCCTCGCATAGAATGCAAATGCACATTTAGTGCTTTTACACTAATACAAAGCACCTGAAATCTGCTGATGAACGGCTCTCATACAATTTGGAACCCATTCATTTAGCAGCTTAATAAAAATCACAAGTAGCAAAAATAATTGAATTAGCATGAAGTTTTGTTGCATTTTTTTTAAGCTTGATACAAACAGGCTAATGTATTTACATAGAAAAAAAGTAAAATTATGGCTCAAAATAAGCATATATGGTTGCACTGAAATTAAAACATTTTTTAAGACACGTTTTGAAGAAATGTATATAAATGGACACTGATGTGTAATACTATTTGCTATCTGTTCTGAAAGACTATTATCGATAATAGGTGAAATATGTTAAAATGCAAAATAATAAATTTCATTTATTAATGAATATATGCAATTATTATTCTTGACTAATGGCCGCCAGTGCCTTGTTTAACCTCCCTGGTAGTCTGGCCGTGGCAGTACCCCTGAGTGTTAAAGCGGTACACTCGGGGATACTGACACGGCCAGACCGCCTTGTTGCTCTCCCCTGCTACTACATTTAAAAATTTTCTGAAGGGTAGTGGCCCCAACCCCCAGCCCCTGCAGCACACCATCCCCCCTCTCCTCCCCTTACCCCTCACCCTTCTCCTTCCCTTCCCCCTCCTCCCCTGCCCCCTTCTTCCTCCCTCTTCCCCCATCCACTTACTGTGTTTCCCTCTCATCTTTCCCCTGCAGCACGTCTTCTGGCTGTGGCCGGGAATCGCTGTTTATGTGACGTGTGTGTGACGTCACTCGGGACTCCCGGACACTGCCAGAAGACATGCTGCAGGGGAAGGATGAAAGGGAAACACAGTAAGAGGATGGGGGAAGGGGGAGAGTAAGGAGGAAGTGTTTAATCCCGAGCGTGGCTCAGGGTTACCTCTTTAGGAACCAACAATTATCCCCCGAGCCACGCTCAGGATTACTGATTAATCGGCTAAGCGGCATGCTTAAGCTGCATTCTCAACAATCATGGAGCCTTGTAGACCAGACCTGGGCATTGTGCGACCTGCAGGCCACATCCGGCCCTTTGGCTGTCCCTGTGTGGCCCATTGCAGTGGCCTACAGTGGGATACAAATTTGTGACTTGGACAAAAAATAATGTCAATTGTAAAAGGGGGCAAATTGTAAACAGCAGTGTTGTGAGTAACTGGGATGGATAGCATTCTGTAGATACTGCTCCTGGCACTGAGAAAATAAAATAAAATAAAGTTATAAAATGAATATTGAGCAGAATTAAGTTCAGCCTGTGGTTCCGTCCTCCGAAACATTATGTGTTTCTCATGTGGCCCCTTTGGGAAATTAATTGCTCACCCCTGTTGAGACTGATGAGATTTCCAATAGTCTTTTGGGAATTAATTGGCAAAAAACATTGATGAATTTCAATTGAAACAGAAATATTTGTTTGTATCCAATGATTCCAACTCAACAAAAACAACAAACATGCAGCATTGTGCAAAAATGGTTCAACTGTTTATGCAGTTAATGGTGATGTAGAGAGTATTATATAGTATTATGTAGTGCTAACCATGATAGAGCATATAGTATTTGTTGGCAGATATGTGTTGATGCTGAGTGATTTTATTTTGTCAAATTTTTGGACAGTGCTCAAAGCATTCATCAGTAGCAAACAGTACTTTGACTCCTTCTAACCAACAAATTATTATCAGATGAAGGAGATGTTGATTATTTTATATATTTGCAGATTTAACATAACATAATTTAGCTTATGGTGGGCAAAAGAGTGATAAAAGCCCTCCACCATAGAGAGTAGTACATGTAAGTAAATAGTACCTTTGTCTTCCTATTTGAATGTCTAAAAATAAGTTTAAAATGTATTTCCTGCTCAGAATTCCCAAAAAATACAGTTATTGCACTGTATTCTGGGAAACGGGGCTTTACAAGAAGCTTGGCATTTATATACTCCATCGAATGATCACCCTATACAATATTTTTGTATTATCTGCAGTAAAGCAAACCTTCCCTTGAAGACCACAAGTAATATCACAAATTAATATAATAACAAAACCTCTCCAGTACTGATCCATGTGGCACTCCATCAGTAATCGCCCATTACTATTACTGTATTTTGTTTACTATGATTTATTGATACCTATCCTTTAACCAGTGACCTATCCACTGAAGTATATTTTAATCCAGTCTCAAACTATGAAGTATACAAATTAATTTATTTTTCTAAACAGTTTTAAATAAGACATTGGCACTTCATAGGTAGAGAGTTATAGTAATAATTATTAATAACTCAACCATACTCTTTATTCTAATCTCTCTATTCAAGGAACGTTAAACTTCGAAGATATTGAGCTCCCCATCATATGTTGTCCATAGTTATGATCATAGTAATTTATTACTGCTATAATATATTTTTAGACAATACATGTTGATAAATTACAGGTTAAAAAATGTATTCTGTTTTTGTTTGAACATAACTTTTATGCTACATTGCACTATAGGCACTGCCCCCAATAACCCTCTCTTCACAACCCAAAGCCAATATTTTTTTCAACACCACATGCCCTTCCTCTACTCACAAAGCCTTTCTACCACCCTACAAATGATCACCTCAAACCATAAGTCTACCACCATGGCTTATTCACACAGTTGAGGTCTTGTATAGGAAAGACACAAGAGCATATGGAGTTTTGAGCACAGCGATTTGTTGTAGTGTGAGCCAACTGGTGCTAACATGTTCTTCCCATGAATTACAAGGGGTTGTCTCAAATAAACAGATAATTTATTTTCTACATTCATTAGAATGTAGAAAACACAACATGTAACCACTCTGAATAGGTTTTAGTGATAATTGCTGTAGTCAATCAAAAAGTATAATATAAGTTAGACCAAATGAAATGTTTTAAACTGGACAAAATGTCACAATTTGATAAAACGATGGGTTACTTTTCAATTAAGTTCCTGTATCATGCATGCATACTTTCCAGACAACTTGAGCTAATTCAGTAAACCAAAGGTACATTAAATGATTAAAAAAATGTTTTTCAGCTTCTGTTCCTATAGTGGCATTTACAACTCCATTAAAGGAAATATTTTTATATTGGGAATATGAGGTGATGAAAGAACGTAACATTTACGTGGTCAAGATTTTGATATCAAGGAACTCACTTTTTGTAGTAGGCCATATTGCTGTGAGGTTGGCTGCTTCCTTTAAGGAAAGGATTCTAGTGCCAGTCAAACTTTGGTTCGATATGATGCTTTGTTTCCAGAGTTTTAATTAGGGACCGATTAATAGGTATTTCATGAAGCAATTTTGTATATTAACATGAAAAATCAAGGTGCTCAATCAGAGATCGAACAAACCTTAATAGGTTAGTTGTATGGACATGATTGTCGGCTTCTTGGCCTTTTGGATAAGATAAAGTATAGTACCTCCTCTGAAAGGGCAGGTGGTATGCTCTGTATTTTTTAAGTAACAGGGGGGAAATCTTGGTCTGGCCAGGTGCCGACTAGACACGAATACCCAGATCTTAGGCAAATTGTCGGAAGGATTCTTTCAGAATGGCACTGAGCACATGTCTAATTGAGCACTTTTGGGCCCCATGACCAGGACCTTTAGGTGAGAGATCTCCCTCTGGTCTCACCTTATGTCAGATAGGGTATGTGCCAGGTACCTTATTTGACCTTTTTTTTTTATTTGTGGCATGCATTATGCATTGGCCACTAATATGAGCAGGGAGTTTTGATTTGGGTATTCTGCACTCTATTCACCAGTGAATACTGAGGGGTCTCAGCTCATCCTTGAGAGATGGTGCCTTTTGACCGGAGACCCCTTGGAAGGACCTGGGTTGAGTAAGTGGCAGCTGCTCCCCCAGGAGACTGAGCTAGGGTGGACTGGTGGCAGCTGCCCCCCTAGCAAAGATTTTCATTGGAGTACTCTAGGCTCAAGATGTAGGAAGACCCCCCATTCCTAGGGTGTGGGGAAAAATTAGGTCATTTGAGATCACTGGACCTTTTGGCCGAAGCCCAAAGACAAAGGGGCCCTCAAGGAGGGGGGACCTTAAGGCTTTAGTGGAGCACAAGCTACATGAAGCACAGAAGGCACAGAGGCACTAGAGCACACCCCTAAAGGAGATCTTTTTAGGTGGATAACTTCTGATTTCTTTGGAAGAACTGTGAGTTGTACATTTTTTAATAAGTGAATTTTGAATTTGTAAGTTTAAAGCGTAATTATGAATTTGTGCTACATTGTACAACAAACCAGATTGAACCTTGTCATGTGAATGTACACACAAATATTTTCAAAAAACATACAAATTGACCTGTGAATAGCGGAACAGACTGTCAAATAAACTTACAAATTAAAAAGGCAAGAAATCTAGAAGCAATTAATATTCCACAACTGTCATGCAGAATCTTTTAATTAATTTAGAAGTTAAGTCAACAACCTGTTGAGATTGCAAAGTGGTAATGACGGTTCAGTGCAGCTTTAAGCAGACTGATAATTAAAATAGATATAGAGTTTTTGTAGCCAATGTTTGGGTAGTAAGTGTAAAACTAATATGCTATATATTCTTACTACAAAAAATCCTCCACAAGAAGGCACTTCTTTTCAACATATGGTGCTTAAGTATATTCCGAAACCCATATGAGATGTTTGTACTTATAAAAAAATAAAAAGCATGTTCTGATTCCCCTAGAGCCCAATGAGACAAGACAGCTGGAGATTAACAGTGATTCGGGCCAATTGAATAGGGCTCTATATAAGCACACAGCATAGTTTTTTTACAGAATTTTTGAGTTAGTGAACATCTATCCAAAAATAAGGTCTTCACCAAGTAAAAACTTCTGTAAAAAATATGCTATGTGCTTATATAGAGCCCTATTCAATTGGTCGAATCACAATTTAATAAGGCTGTAAGACATCAAAAAGGTTTAATCATAGATAACATAGATTTGAAAATAGAAAAATAATTTTGATGGTAGATAAGAACCAAAAAATGCCAATTTAGCCTCCAGTTCTAGATGCTTGGCCTAATTAAGCCCCAATATTGCTGTATGCCTCTCCCAGACAAGCTTAAGTTTCTCATCTTCACTTGACGTTTTCCTTTCTTCTTACTGTATCACATAAACAAAAACCACACACCTTCTTCACTGCCATTCTTCAGTAATAGTTCAAACTCCCCAACCCCCATAATGCACTGGAACAGATCACATCTAACATAGCCCTCCCATCACGATCTACGTATAATCATCCGTTTATCTGACAATGCCATTTTCCTTTCACCCTATTTATTGACTTTCTGTGTTGAATAACCGTCATAATGAGCAATGCCTTGAAGTATGCGATGCTCACTTAGACAAATAATATCTAAGATGCAGGTGCTTCTGTACTACTTGTTTATGCTTTTTTATAAATAGTATGTAAAGAGATGTAAGTCACAGACCAGACAAACAAGAGACCAGCAACAGGAGATCCGGGTTGACTGGATGCAGACATAAGGACCACAAGTGTAGGAGATCCAGCTGGGCAGGATCAGGTCGCTGGAGACAACAAGATAACTTTGGGAAGGTTGAAACAAAAAGGAGTAAAAAGACACCCTTTCTTGGTTTGGTTTACCATATTTTGAGTTGGTTTACCATATTTTATTTTAAAAAAAGGTAAAATAGAAACTATGGCGAATATAAAATTGATTTTTTTTTTAAAGTAAAAATGTATAGCCTCCACCTCTAATTTCTATACTTGTACTATATTGTCCGTTTATACAAGGAATACTATTATAGCATTTTTCTTATATTAGTTATAATTTACTGGTAAATACATATAAAAAAATGTAATATGGTTTTACATTGGCCATAAATATGAACTTAAAATAAACAATAATATTTTTTTCAGTTTGGTATAGGCCCTTGATAGTTAATTGTAAGTGTATTTTATAAAAGTCCAAAATCTTTAGTCGAAGTGCATAAAAAGTGGTCTTAAAGTGCTATATGGGATGAAAGTGCTAGACAAAATAGGACAGTATAAGAAAAAAGCTATAATACAATTCCTTGTATAAACAGACAATATAGTACAAATATAGAGATTGGAGGGGTCCTTTTCTGTTTGGAATCCGGTTTTCATCTCAAGACCGTGGTGTGCGGATGCACCACAGCACCTCCTGGTGGTGTAAAAAATTAACTGCAGCCAAAGAACTATTCCATCCTCCGATCTGGCTCATAAGGCGCGCTAACAGAAGAGGCCTTACGCTATGTGAGGCGCGCCCGAGGCCCTGGGGGGCCGAGTGCACGTGCTGAACATATCGACGGCCTCGCTGTCGACTCAGCGCCGTCGAGTTGTGCCACATTGAAGGATGGAATAGTTCTTTGCCTGTAGTAAATGTAGTAACTGTGGCACATCCGCACAACCCAGTCTATTGATGGGAAACGGCTATGAAATAGAACAGATCCGGTGGAGGCTATACATTTTTATGTTTTTAAAGAATTCAATTTTATATTCACTGTAATTCTATTTTAATTTGTTCAAAATAAAATGTAGTAAACCAATTCCTTGTATGTTTTTTGATATATATCATTTCCAAAAGGAGTTTTTTGCTATAAAAAGGGTGTCTTTTTTTCTCCTTTTGTTTCAATTATGTACTAATTTACATCTTTATAGCAACCAATTTAGAGATTACAAATGTGACTGTACAATATATATATATATATATATATATATATATATATATATATATATATATATATACACACAAATCTAAGTGTCTCCTAGAAAGGTATTTTTTCCAAAAGTGTATGTTTAACTTTGGGATGGTGCCAGACAAGTAAGTAGCTCTTGGATGGTATCAGACAAGCAGGGTACAGAGATGGAACCAGACAAGCTCAGAGGCAAAGGCACAAAAGTCACATACTTCCGGGGTCAAGGACAGACAGAAGACAATAGTGGAGATCCAAACAACAAGCCAAGATCAAATAACATGGAATCAGGAATCAGGAATCAGGAATCAGGAATCAGGAATCAGGAATCAGGAATCAGGAATCAGGAATCAGGAATCAGGAATCAGGAATCAGGAATCAGGAATCAGGAATCAGGAATCAGGAATCAGGAATCTGTTGGTTCAAGCATCACGATTTCAATGACTGAGCACAGAGGCTCATTCTAACTCCCTATTTATAGGGCCCAGGTGGAGATGGTCAGGTGCAACAATCACACTCTAGCTCCTGTAAGGATTGATCTTAAAGGTGTAAACAAAGCATATATCTGTCCTTGGTGGCAGAGCAGGAAATAACCTTTTATACTAAGCTCTCAGACCCAGGCTTGTATCTCATCTTGGCCTTGCTCTGCCAAGCCCTGCTATCTGAAGACATTCCCGATATAGTATTAATTTCATAATTCTGTGTAATCTCTATATTCCTGAGAACTTCCTGACTGAAGCCGAAAAAAACTTACATGGTTTTAAAGTATGTAACAAATGAATAACTGTGTAATCCATGGACATTTAACCATTTTTAGAAAAAATTGTAATGTTTGAAGATTCTGTATCAAGTCAGTGTATAAAAAATTTCCATATTGTCTGACTTGAGCACTCTGACAGCTTGGAGCCTGAGGGCATGTTCTTATCTACTGAATAGTGGAGAAGGGGATGGAGAGGACAAATGATCCAATAGAATTAGTTAAACCATTGGACCTTTTGGTATTTGACAAATGCCAATTTCCTTTGCACATGCTCAGAAGCAGGCAAATTGCAAGCATAACTGCAGGCCCAGCTCCTACATATATATTAATACAAGAAACTTTTGCCACAATTTCATAGATCACTCCAGGTGAATTGTTTTTCCAATTAAAGATCACTTTCTGACATTTTTGCTGCCTATTAATGCTTTTACTCCGATTAAAAGTTTTCAAAAAGTTCCCATATATATATATATTCACCATATAGTAGTCCATGAAGTTAGCAAAATTAATTCTGGTCTGTAGCATCCAAAAGATCACTCAATAACCATGTTACTTTTATCTATAACTATATATTTTTTGAGACTGATTCCATCCGGATTTTGTCTGATACATACAAAGCCTCTACAGTATTCTACAAAAACTATGATAGCTTTAGACTTAAAGATGTTTTATTTATAAAACACTTGAGATCAGGTTTGATGCTAGTGCGATTTTCAAATTTAAATTTTTATAACCAAACATAACTTACCCAAGGGCTTTTACATTGTGAAATGCAATGCAATTATTTACATTGTGCCTCTGCAACTGATGTGATATAAGTTTTATGTATGAAAAAGCATCGAAAAATATTATTTACTGTAATCTAACTTTTATTGACGTGGAGTAATTCAATACTTGCTTTTGAAAAAAAGTTAACTTTTTGCTCCAAATATATATATGGAAAAGTTTTTCTATTTTGGTCAGTTCTATCTAAAATTTGAAATGGTAATTTGGGGCCGATCTTACCAAGGATACGCAAACATAAACATCTTCAGCATGCAGCAATGTTGTGATGGCTACTCGGCCCTGCTGGCAGCAGCCCACACTTATTCTTAAAAATAAAAAAAACACATATTTTTCTGTACACAACTATGGAATACGTGTATTTAGGAAGCACTGTGGGTGAGGCGATGTAATATGGGAGATGTTAAAGGGATATGGTAGGTTCCTGGATTTTGCTAGATATACGTTGTTTAGTCTTTCAGTTGTGTCCGACTCTTCATGACTCTATAGACCACAGCATGCCAGGTACATCTTGTGTCTGGTTGTGCTCATCCATAAGGTTTCCATGGCAAAGATACTGTAATGGGTTGCCAGTTCCTTCTCCAGTGATCTGTGATTTGTCTGGCCTCTCTTCTATGACCTGCCCATCTTGAGTGACCCTACATGGAATAGCTCACAGCTTTATTGAAGTACAAAATCCCTTCAACACAACAAGGTAGCAAAAGTTCAACGTTGCTCAACATGTAGGCTTTTCTCGGCCTTGCTGCGTTTTAACCCGGAAGTCGTCTGCGGGCTGCGCTACGGGTCTAATTTAATAGCAAATTTCTCTGAGATCTACATTACAGGCTACGCTGTATCACATAGCCCCAATTTAATGTGAAAATATCGCTTATAATCACTTACCAGAATTTAAAAAAAATATCATAAAAGCTCATGGCATCAATGTTGAGCTCACTATGTTACAAAGAGATGCCGATACTTTAAATAGTGGAATGAAAACCAGAGATGACAGAAGACTTTATACTCTACCGAGAGTATTATTTCACTGCTTGGCTAAAATAGATAATTTGCTGTTTTTAGTGAAAGGTTCCATTTTATTTTACCATGGTATTTCCATTTAACTGCAGCATAGTTGCATTTTCTTTGAATATGGTGTGTATGTGATAATAAACCATATTCACAATTTTTAAATAATATGTATTATGAGAGTTGCTTTATTAAACACTTAAATGAAGTTTGAAATCCGAGCTGAATGGCACAATTCAGGGAGACAATATGGAGTAATAATAGTCTTTGGAACAGCATGATCCCTTTAAGAGCTACCTGATGCAAACAAAGGTTAAATAAACCCATCTGAGAGCTAGAATATTAAGAAGTGGAGGTTTATAGAAATCATTGTGACTTGAAGTTGAACTGCCTTTTTCTACAGTCATTGTTATGAGCTCCATACATTGTACATAGTGTCTTCATATGAGTTACATCGATCTTCTGAAAGCGTGACAATAGTACAAGGTTGGCGTTATATTATATTGCATTCTTCCTCAAAAATAACATATGGGACGAAGACAGAATCATCCAATACGATTAGAAGAGGACGACAGTGGCTAAAAATGGCCCCTTAGTGAATAAAAAGTAATATTAGGCTCTTAGTAAAAATATCTACAAGCTGGATAATATGTAACAACTCAAGTATACAACGTGATTGCATGTATGTATGTGATTCTATATATATATATATATATATATATATATATATATATATATATATATCACATATATAGTTGTGAGCAATACAGGTTGTTGACCAAAGGCACTTTTTTTGCTGGTGGAAATGAGTGCCATAGGCACTCATCCCTCCTTACTATGTGTCTCCCTTCCTCTCCTTTCCTGTGTCTCTCTTCCCCTCCTCCTGTCCTAACCCTGTGTCTCTCTTCCCCTGTGTCTCTCTTCCTCTCCTTACCCTGTGACTCTCTACTCCCCTTCCTCTTCTCCTTCCATTTTGTCTCTCTTCCTCTCCTTCCCCTGTGTCTCTCTTCCCCTCCTCCACTCTTTCCCCTGTGCCTCTCTTCCCTTCCTCCTGTCCTCCCCCTGTGTCTCTCTTCCCCTGTGTCTCTCTTCCCCTCCTCCTGTCCTTCCCCTGTGTCTCTCTTCCCCTGTGTCTCTCTTCCCCTCCTCCTGTCCTTACCCTGTGTCTCTCTTCCCCTGTGTCTCTCTTCCTCTCCTTACCCTGTGACACTCTACTCCCCTTCCTCTTCTGCTTCCATTGTGTCTCTCTTCCTCTCCTTCTCGTGTCTCTCTTCCCCTCCTCCTCTCTTTCCCCTGTGTCTCTCTTCCCCTCCTTCTGTCCTTCCCCTGTGTCTCTCTTCCCTTCCTCCTGTCCTTCCCCTGTGTCTCTCTTCCCCTGTGTCTCTCTTCCCCTCCTTCTGTCCTTCCCCTGTGTCTCTCTTCCCATGTGTCTCTCTCCCGTCCTCCTGTCCTTACCCTGTGTCTCTCTTCCCCTGTGTCTTTCTTCCTCTCCTTCCCCTGTGTCTCTCTTCCCCTCCTCCTCTCCTTCCCCTGTGTCTCTCTTCCCCTCCTCTCCTTCCCCTTTGTCTCTCTTCCCCTCCTCCTTTCCTTCCTATGTGTCTCTCTTCCCCTCCTCCTCTCCTTCCCCTGTGTCTCTCTTCCCCTGTGTCTCTCTTCCCCTCCTCCTGTCCTTCCCCTGTGTCTCTCTTCCCCTGTGTCTCTCTCCCGCCCTCCTGTCCTTACCCTGTGTCTCTATTCACCTGTGTCTCTCTTCCCCGGTGTCTCTCTTCCTCTCCTTCCCCTGTGTCTCTCTTCCCCTCCTCCTCTCCTTCCCCTGTGTCTCTCTTCCCCTCCTCCTCTCCTTCCCCTTTGTCTCTCTTCCCCTCCTCCTTTCCTTCCCCTGTGTCTTTCTTCCCCTCCTCCTCTCCTTACTCTGTGTCTCTCTTACTCTTCTTACCCTGTGTCTCTCTTCTGCTCCTCTTCTCCTTCCCCTGTATTTCTCTTCCTCTCCTTCCCCTGTGTGTCTCTTCCCCTCCTCCTCTCTTTCCCCTGTGTCTCTCTTCCCCTCCTCCTCTGCTTCCCCCGTGTCTCTCTTCCCCTTCTCCTATCCTTCCCTTGTGTCTCTCTTCTCATCCTCCTGTCCTTCCCCTGTGTCTCTCCCCCATAATCCATTAATTAACCCTGTTACTCTGTGACACTCTACTCCCCTTCCTCTTCTCCTTCCATTGTGTCTCTCTTCCTCTCCTTCCCGTGTCTCTCTTCCCCACCTCCTCTCTTTCCCCTGTGTCTCTCTTCCCCTCCTTCTGTCCTTCCCCTGTGTCTCTCTTCCCTTCCTCCTGTCCTTCCCCTGTGTCTCTCTTCCCCTGTGTCTCTCTTCCCCTCCTTCTGTCCTTCCCCTGTGTCTCTCTTCCCATGTGTCTCTCTCCCGTCCTCCTGTCCTTACCCTGTGTCTCTATTCACCTGTGTCTCTCTTCCCCTGTGTCTTTCTTCCTCTCCTTCCCCTGTGTCTCTCTTCCCCTCCTCCTCTCCTTCCCCTGTGTCTCTCTTCCCCTCCTCCTCTCCTTCCCCTTTGTCTCTCTTCCCCTCCTCCTTTCCTTCCTATGTGTCTCTCTTCCCCTCCTCCTCTCCTTCCCCTGTGTCTCTCTTCCCCTGTGTCTCTCTTCCCCTCCTCCTGTCCTTCCCCTGTGTCTCTCTTCCCCTGTGTCTCTCTCCCGCCCTCCTGACCTTACCCTGTGTCTCTATTCACCCGTGTCTCTCTTCCCCTGTGTCTCTCTTCCTCTCCTTCCCCTGTGTCTCTCTTCCCCTCCTCCTCTCCTTCCCCTGTGTCTCTCTTCCCCTCCTCCTCTCCTTCCCCTTTGTCTCTCTTCCCCTCCTCCTTTCCTTCCCCTGTGTCTTTCTTCCCCTCCTCCTCTCCTTACTCTGTGTCTCTCTTACTCTTCTTACCCTGTGTCTCTCTTCTGCTCCTCTTCTCCTTCCCCTGTATTTCTCTTCCTCTCCTTCCCCTGTGTGTCTCTTCCCCTCATCCTCTCTTTCCCCTGTGTCTCTCTTCCCCTCCTCCTCTGCTTCCCCCGTGTCTCTCTTCCCCTTCTCCTATCCTTCCCTTGTGTCTCTCTTCTCATCCTCCTGTCCTTCCCCTGTGTCTCTCCCCCATAATCCATTAATTAACCCTGTTACTCATGGGGGTCAATTCAGACCCCCATAAGCCCTAAATTAACCCTGTCACTCATGGGGGTCAATATAGACTCCAGTAGCCCTTCATTAACCCTGTGACTAATGAAGGTCAATAGAGACCCTCATAATCCATTAATTAACCTTGTCACTCATAGGGGTCAGTACAGATTCCCATAAGCTCTTAATTAACCCTATCACTCATGGGGGTCAATACAGACCCCCATAAGCCCTTAATTAACCCTATCACTCATGGGGGTCAATACAGACCCCCATAAGCCAATAATTAACCCTCTCACTCATGGGGGTCAATACAGACCCCCATAATCCATTAATTAACCCTTTCACTCATAGGGGTAATACAGACCCCCATAAGCCCTTCATTAACCCTGTCACTCATGGGGGTCAATACACACTGTGGTAACTTGTCTTCCTTGCATGGTGGTTTATCTTCCTTTCGGGACCTCCTTGGGCAGGTCTAGGTGGGAGGGCTGGGAGTCTTTGCTTCCCTCCCACAATTGCTGGAGGAAGTGATGCATGGACAGGATGTGATGTAAATCACATCATCTCAACTAAGGGTATATAACATGGGGCCAGGCAGGAAACTGTTCTGTTGCTTCCTGTTCTTCCTTGGTGGATGTGATGGCCTAACCGTGGGTGAGATCAAGCAAGTGGAGAAGGGGATTACTATATAGGTAGATAGATTTAAAAAGGGTTGTTGCTCCGTGGGTCTGGGCTGTGTGTTTGTGATACATTTATAGTATTGTGTTGTTGCCTTTTAATAAATACCTTTTAATGTAGACGAACCTTGTGTAATATATATATATATATTAATTTGGTGATACACCACACACACACCCATAATCCATTAATTAACCGTGTCACTCATGGGGTCAGTGAAGACCCCCATACCCCCTAAATTTACTGTGTCGCTCATGGGGGTCAATGCAGACCTCCATAAGCCCTTCATTAATCCTTTCACTCATGGGGGTGAATACAGAACCCCATAAGCTCTTAAATAACCTTGTCACTAGTGGGGGTCAATGCAGACCCCCATAATCCCTTAATTAACCCTGTCACTCATAGGGGTCAATACAAACCCCCAAAAGCCCTTACTTAACCCTGTCACTCATAGGGGTCAACACAGACCCCCATAAGCCCTTAATTAACCCTGTCACTCATGGGGGACAATTCAGACCCTCATAAGCCTCTATTTAACCCCATCAGTCCCATAAGTGTATATAAAGACCCTTATGGGGCAGTTACAACCCTAACATTAACCACAAAAGTGCCATGACGGTCCTCAAGGACCCTCATGACACTAACTACAAACACTACACTGCACTTTACTCCCCAATAAACCATTAGATCTAAACTAGCCCACCTCTACACTAACCTATTAACTCCTACACTATCTACCTACACTACCTACCTATCCCCTATTAAACCCACCACCACACTAATTATAGAAAATAATAAAACCTAACTCACAAAAAATAATAAAACCTAAGTCACAGAAAATAAAAAAAATCTACATTACAGAAAATAAAAAAATCTAAGTCACAAAAAAAAAAAGGTACATTACAGAAAAAAAAAATACATTAATGTATTTTACATAGTGGGCTATGTATGTATGTTAGATAGGATTTAATGTCATTTAGATAGTGGGGTATGTGTGTATTTTAGATAGTACTTAATATGTTTTAGATAGGGGGTATTGTATTTGATTTGATTTGTATTGTAATGTACTGTATATATTCTATATGTATTTTCTTTTCAGGTGTGTAATTTTTTTTTTCTGTAGTGGGTGTAATGTAGTTTTTTTTTTTTTCTGTAATGTACCCTTTTCATTTTTTGTGACTTAGTTTTTTTAATTTTCTGTAATGTCTATTTTTTAATTTTCTATGACTCCGTTTTTTTTAACTGTAATGTAGATTTTTTTATTTTTTGTAATGTAGATTCTTTTCTTTTTGTAATGTAGCTCTTTTATTTTCAGTGAATTATGCTTTTTTTATTTTATGTGACAGCTTTTATTGTTTTTTGTGAGTTAGGTTTTATTATTTTCTGAAATTAGTGGGGTGGGGGTTCATTAGCGGGTAGGTAGTGTAGGTGTTAATAGGTTAGTGTAGAGGGGGGTTAGTTTAGCAATGTTTATGTTAGCAATGAGCGCCAAAGGTACTCGGAGGACTAAAAGCCTTACAATTTTGTGTGCCAAACAGCATTCCCAGCCTTACAATTTTATTGACCGTCAATTTTTGACGGGCAAGTCGCTAGTATATATCACATATAATAGTTGTCAAACTACGAATCGTCGTCACACGAGGGTCGCAGTTCGGCCCGCAAATGCGGACCCTCGCGAAGTGAGGGGTCGTATTTGCGGAAGGTGGAGGCTCCAATGCAAAGCGAGGGTCCGCATTTGCAGAGGAGGTGCCTCACAAGCGCTTACAAACACCCACAGAAGAGGGACTTGGAAAAAAAACATGCAATGACTAAATACGGACTTATACTCTTACCAAGTATAAGCAATGGGTTATGTATAATGGCACAAAATGTGAAATAGGCCCACAATGAATTAGGTCTTTTTATTTTTCCTTCTTCTGGATGTAAATGTGTATATGTATGTATATGTGTGTATGCATGTATGTGTATATTTATATATATATATATATATATATATATATAGGTGTATGTATATGTATATATGTGTATATAAATTAGAGATGATTGAATAGATAGACTCTTGTATAAATCAGATACTGTTATAAAAGGTAACAGCTGCAAGCATACTGAGATCAAAATAACCCAAGACCCAATAACATGACAAATGGCCTGTATTTACACTAAAAACAGAGCCTTGGTAGGTGTGAGAAACTTTTGTAAGTTAGACAGCTGAAGTCCCTAGATGGCTGTAGGGATATAAAATTAAGAACTAGCTAGTTAATTTAACTTAGCACCATATATGACCTTTTACAGAGAACAGAGACAGCAAAATGTATTATAAAAACCCATGCACTGTCCATGGAAGTTAGTTCTGGGGAGAGTTCTAGAGAGAACCTCCAAGGAAGGAACTCCCTAAGGAAGGCCAGAGTGAGCTGTAGACTTTGATGTGGTGACTATATCGATTCCTTAAACTATTGAGTCTAACAGGGTAATCTATGTTGTTCTGGTTGATTATTCAAATAACTATTATTTTCTTCTCACCCTTTTGTCACTGCTGAAAGGCTTGTTAATGTTATGTCTGTATACTGGTGATATATATATATATATTAATTCATATTTTGTTTTGCCCCTCTCTGCATACTGGTGATATAGTGATATATATATATATTGGTGTAAAGATTAAGGTTTCTTTTTATCTGCATACTGGTGATATAGTGATATATATATTGGTGTAAAGACTAAGGGTTCCTTTTTATCTGCATACTGTTGATATATTAATGATATGTTGGTATAGATTAAACTGTATACTGAGATTATGTGTTGTTGACATAAATATCATTATGGTTTTTTTATCTCACTGTATATTTTTGTGATATACATTTTCTTTTCTCCTGAAGTGATGACACATTAGGGGTTTTTCTTTCTTAAATAGTTGTAGGAGTCAGCCATTTTGTGCCACATATATCTATATGAGTTATATTTTTCTGTACATGGTTTAACCTTATTTTTCCTTTGTTTATATCTATTTTTCATATACCTCTACATTTTGTGACAATTTAATCTTGAATATGTTTTGACTTTGTTTGGGGTTTGTTTTTTCCCACTCGTTCTTGTATGATTATTTGTTTTTTGTGCATTTAAATATATATATGTTAATTCATAAATCTTATTTGTGTGTTTTATTTGTCAATCATTCTCAAAAGAATAGAATCTCTAGGAATTACACCTTAATTTCTTACACAAGGACACTTCATTTTCCACACCCGCGTACCACACACACATTCGCTGCCATTTCACAACACTAACTTACAGAATGTGGAAGTACACAGCTACACTAACGGCTTCCCCTCGAACACGCAGCCTATTTACACTACACACTGCACACGTTGCTGATACTTACACCTCAGCTCAACAACAGTGCAAATCTACATTGGATGCTGCAGGAACATCAAAACAGATTGTCAGCTCTTCAGCAAAATGCTTCCGGCATATATTACTTACAAATAGGTAAAATATATTAATGTACTAATTATTTAATTAGCATACAAAAATACATATACACACAAAAAAAAAACACTATTGCAATAAACACAAAAGCCATTCACCACGCGACTCACAACGAGCGCCAACGCTGCTCATAGCAAACAAACTACACCAGGGGACAGACTTGCAATAAGCGAAAAAAACAGATAAGCACCGACCTTACAATGACAGCAAAAGCGCCTCTGATATAAAAAAAAATACACCAACCAAGAGCCTCGCAATGAGCGCCAAAGGATCTCACACCACCAAAAGAAATTAATGCCTGTGGCAAACAGCATTACCTGCCTTACAAATTTATTGCCCCATCATTTTTGACGGGCAAGTCGCTAGTATATATATAATTGGGATACCAATTTCCTTTGCACATGCCCAGAAGCAGCAAAGTCCCAGTCTAAGTCCTGCTACTCGTAGTTTTTTTTCTAAGTCCCGAGTTTGTCAAACGCTTGCACGCCAAGCGATCACGCGTTTAGGACGCGTTTTTCGGCTAAGTCCTGCATGTTTCATTGTCTCTTCGTGTTTGTGCTGATAGTTGTAGTGCATTGTAGTGGCTTAACGGCTCGCCTAGCTTTGCGAGGCTTGCAGCAATGAGTGCTCATCTGCAAAGTGCTACGTGTTAAGTACGAAGTTAACGGCCGAACCGAGCACATCCAAAAACAAGTAAAGCACACACAAAAAAATACAACATAAAACAAACATCGCTCACAGCACAGGGGGACAGCCAGGACGTCTGGGAGTGAGGTTGCACGCCAATTTAAGTTGCATTCAAACTGTTTCGGAATTTGAGAATCGCCTAAACGATAAAAGAAATGTCGGCAGAAAAATATGAAAACGAGGCGACACGACACCGAAGAGCGCAAAACACCGCCAAGGAGGTAAGACAACAGTCACGACTCACAGGACATACAAAAAAATAATACGAGGTCGCAAGAATACGAAGTTAATGGTCAAACCACGCACATCGAAAAACACAAAAAAACAAACAAACAGAAAAAAAACATCACACACACCAGCCAGAACGTCTGGGAGTGAGGTTGCACGCCAATTTAAGTCGCATTTAAGCAGTTTCAGCACTTGAAAATCGCATAAGCGACAAAAAATGTCGGACGAAAAAAATGAAAATGAGGCTAAAGGACACAGAGCTGGAAAAATGACCGCCAGCCACTTGCAAATTACCCAGGAACATAGGAGATACAAAATAAACTATTACAACGGACAGAAAATCCTCGCGAGCCAAGTAACACATAGAAAAAAATGCTATTTTACAACACTAATTTGAAAATAATAACATTACAATTCTAAAATGGCACTTTACCCACCTAAACAAATGATTTGCCCTCGCGCACGCAGCCGATTTACACTGCACACTTGGCACATTGCTGACACTTTCTCCTCAGGTGATCAACAGTCCAACTGTATATTTTCAGATTCAGGAAAATCCAAAGAGATTGTTAGCTCTTCAGAATATTGATTGCTGCATATCACATGAGCGTACGAGTTGTTGTTAGCGCCGCGGGCTCGCGCAGCGAGCCAAGGCCCTCGCGAAGCGAGGGCACTGGGCGAGGGTCTCAGTTGCTGGCATGGAGCACCGAAGGCGCTCCATGCCAGCAACTGCGACCCTCGCAAAGTTCACGTCGCAACCCAAAGAGAACGACACACACATTACGACACTCGCAAACAACATACGACACACGTTCACACACATTACGGCCTCGCAACACTCGGACGCAACTCGCGAACATTACAAAATTAAAAACACAATACATACACACAGCACATACATAAAAACCTTACCTACACCAAGAGGGAGCACCCAGGACCATAAAAATGTAACTAACACCTTCATTTTACTCTAAATAAAAGAGTTTAGACAGTAAACAATTTGCTAAGCGACACAAAAAATGGCAGACGAACAAAACTAAAACGAGGCTACACACGCAAACACCATACGAGACACGTTACCACACATTACGACCTCGCAAACATCGGACGCAACACGCCGATATTCAAACATTTAAAACACAATAAATACACACAACACACACATAAAAAGATTATCTACAGCAAGAGGAACCATCCAGCACCTCAAAAAAACAAGTTACACCTTCATTTAAATAAAAATAAAACACTTTAGACACTAATACAATCGCTAAGCGAGAGAAAAAATGGCCGACGAACAAAACGAAAACGAGGCTTCAGACGTAACTATACTACACTTACTCGCAATAATGAAACACATACTATGTGGAACGTATCACAATCATATTAAACACTATTTTGACCACTACTACGCACAAAATGGCGGATGGAACGCAAATTGTAAGCTGGAACGCAAATAGCGCATGCGTATTGCGTTCTAACAGTCTAACTTTCCAGAATTTTCTACAAGTTTATAAATACTGCCTATTTAACACAAAAAAATAAATTTCTCCTCAGGTGATGAACAGAGTGACTTCATAGATAACTGCTGCTTTTACTCCAGAAGACAATTCTTTCATAATTTACTACTTTACACTGTGCAAATTACAACTGAGAGGTAAGCTATAATATATTACATTTTATTATCAAGACAGGACACAAAAAAAAATATGAACTAGAAAAATGTGACTTATGTAGTGACATGTGACACGCACATTTCTGTCTATCATGTATAGTCACATGTCACACACATATTTATGTGTGTAGGCACACAAAAAAAATAAGGTTAATTTAACAAAAAAAATAACAAAATAATTTCAATATGAAAAAGAGGTTTATGTATACTGACATGTGACACGCACATTTATGTGTATTGCCCCTCCAACAAAATGATCTTAAAACAAAATAATTAAAGAACTACATTTAAATGACATTAGAAAATAAACATTTTAATATTAAAATATGAGTCATGTATACTGATATGTGACACGCACATATATGTATCATCTATAGTTACATCTCACACACACACATTTATGTGTGTTGGAAAAAACAAAAAATAAGGTTCATTTAACAATTAAAATATGAGTCATGTATAGTGATATGTCACACGCACACAAAAAAATTACATTGAAATGTGCTTCATGTATGTGACATATGTGTGTAGCCCCCCCCAAAAAAATAATGTTAATTGAAAATAATTACAGAAGTATATTTAAATGACATTAATTTAGTGCAATTCAATATATTACCTAAAGCTCAATCTTTCTACTTCTTTTAATATTAAAATAGACTCTGCATCAACAGCGTCACTCAACAATTTGCACCGTGCATTGTGACCCACAATCCCTTTGAAAGAACAGCAACAAAGAACAACAGGTAAGATATAAAAATACATTACATGCTGAAAAGGCCATGGTTTGCTAAATAAAAAATAAAAAATATACAATTAACTACTTCACTTTCTTTTTCAAACAGACACTACAAGAAGACCAGCGGATTAAGATTGGCAGGAGGGGACCCCCTGTCATTCGACACTTCAATCAAGGTAAAGTATTAAGTATAAAAAAAGAAACAAACCATGAGCCTCATTCAATTGTGAGTTGGCCAATTCAATAGGGCTCTATATAAGCACATAACATATTTTTTATACAGAAATTTTTAGTTAATGAACTTCGATACAAAATCAAGGTCTTCACTAACTAAAAACTTTGGTCAAAAAATATGTTATGTGCTTATATAGAGCCCTCTTCAATTGGCTAAATTGCAATTGAATGAGGACCTATATATTTTTAATGGCCGAGGGCCTCATTTAAATGTGATTTGCCCATTTCAATAGGGCTCTATATAAGCACAGAGGATATTTTTTTAATGAACTTTTTAGTTAGTGAAGACCTTGCTTTTAGATACAAGTTCACTAACTAAAAACTTCTGTAAAAAAAGATGCTCTGTGGTCATATTCAGCTCTATTCCATTGCCCAAAATGCAATTGAATGAGGCCCCGACAATATAACAAATGCAGCAACCAAAGGCCCTCATTCAATTGCTATTTTGGCCAATTGAATATGGCTATAAATAAGCACTTTTAGGCCCTTATTCAATTGCGATTTTGCAAATTGAATACGGCTCTAAATAAGCACATAATATATATTTTTTAAAGACGTTTTTAGTTAGTGAAAAACGTGCTTTTGGATAGATGCTTAATAACTAAAAACTTCTTTAAAAAATATATGTGATGTGCTTATTTAGACCCCTATTCAATTTGCAACATTGCAATTGAATGAGGGCCTTAGAGTCCTATTGAATTGGCCAAAATGCAATTGAATAAGGGCCAAAGTATGCAACATATGGTACACACAAAGTGGTACACACAAAACAGGATTATAACAAACTCACACAAACACATAGGGCCTCATTCTATTATCGGCCGTAAACCGGCCGTAAGGCTGCGATTCCTTGCGGGGGTCCCGTTACCTTGCAATTCAATTAAACGGCCCCGCAAGGATCTCCTCTTACGGCCGGCCGTAAATCTTGCTACCGGCCGTAAACTCTGAAAACTTAAAACTCAAAAATAAATTCAAGCCTGCACTCTACAGCTCTGTAAATGCTAGGGATCATATTGGGGGACATGAGGATTAAAAGTAACCCACTCTCAAGCTTGCACATCAGCCCAAACCCGAGTTCAAATTAACTGTTTATTTTCCGGCTGCGGCGTGGGCGGGTCTGAGGTGCTCCAAGCCCTATGGACTTTTTACATGGATATTTGACGTATATTAAAACATATATATTTTACGGATTTGAGTATAGGGGAATTTTGTGCTATTTTTGCTAACACCGAAAATCACTTTATAGTCTTCTCAAAGTGCAGGATGGCTCTATTTGGGCTATATTTCGTGCTTATTTGGTGCTAGCGGGACGTCTTTCCTGCAAGTAAGTTGCGGCTCGGTTTTAGCCTTGCAGAGAGGGTTCCCGGAGCAATTGAATTGCAAATAGGATTTTCTTACGACCGATTTCCTTGCGGACGTTTTAGATCAAGGGATTTCCTCCGGTTCTAGCGGCCGCAAGAGATAGCAAGGCACCGGCCGCAAGCCTGCCGGAATCCCCGGCCGGAGGGGAATAGAATAGCAGAATAGCTTGCGGCCGGTCCTTGCGGCCCCGCAACGGCTGCGGCCGATAATAGAATGAGGCCCATAGTAAACTAAATTAACTTTCTTATTCAATGTTTAACAACCTATAAGCCTTACAAAGAAGCCTAAATAACAATAACAAAAGTGGTGCGCACCTAAAGGATTGTACAAAAACGCACACAAACACATAGGAAACTACATTAACATTCTTCTCTAATATTTAACAACCTATAACAAGTACAATGAAGACTAAATAACTTTAGTACAAGTGGTGCGCACAAAACAGGATGGTAACAAACTCACACAAACACATAGCAAAGTACATTAATATTCTTATTTCATGTTTAAAAAAATATAACCATCCCAATAAAGGCTAAATAAGTGTACCACAAGTGGTGCGCACAAAACAGGATTGTACAAAAACTCACACAAACACATAGCAAACTAAATTCATATTCTTAGTTAATGTTTAACAACCTATAAGCCTTACAAACAAGCCTAAATAAGTAGACCAGAAGTGGTACGCACAAAACAGGATTGTACTTAAACTCACACAAACACATAGGAAACTAAATTAAGATTCTTCTTTAATGTTTAACAACCTAGAACCATTACAATGAAGCTTAAATAAGTATACCACAAGTGGTGTGCACAAAACAGGATTGTACAAAAAAACACATAGCAAACTAAATTAATATTCTTCTTTAATATATCACAACCTACAAGCCTTACTAAGAAGCTTAAGTAAGTATAACAAAAGTCGTGCAAACAAATCAGGATTGTAGATAAAGTTAGACAAACACATAGAAAAAAATAACCATAACAGATACAATACACCAAAATTAAGACATTTTTTTTTATTTAAAAGACATTTCACTCAAACAACATTTTCAATTTTATGTTACAACAGATACTGCGTGAAGACAATCGGACGAGGACTTTCAGCACAGGACCAGACCATCGGACGAGGACTTTCAACACAGTACCATACCAGCGGACGAGGACTTTAAACACAGGACCAGACCATCGGACGAGGACTTTCAACAAAGGACAACAACATCGGACGAGGGCTATCGCCAGAGGACCACAACATCGGACGAGGGCTATCGCCAGAGGACCACAACATCGGACGAGGGATATCGCCAGAGGACCACACCATCGGACCACGACTTTCAACAGAGGACCAGACCATAGGACCAGGATTTTACACAGAGGACCACACCATCGGACGAGGACTTACAACAGAGGACCAGACCATTGGACAAAGATTTTCAACCGAGGACCAACAAACATTCAAATTTAAATCACACTTAAACCAAGGTACAGTATAATAAGTACAAAAGGAGAAAACTAAATAAATATGTTTCATCTGCATCAGTGTCAACTGAAAAAAACAAATAAATTAATGACTATAGCTCAAATAAAGCCATCCTGCACTTTGAGAAGACTATAACGTGATTTTAGGTGTTAGAAAAAATAGCACAACGTTCCCCTATACTCAAATCCGTAAAATATATATTTTTTAATATATGTCAAATATCCATGTAAAAAGTCCATAGAGCTTGGAGCACCTCAGATACGCCCACGCCGCAGCCGGAAAATAAACAGTTAATTTAAACTCGGGTTTGGGCTGATGTGCAAGCTTGAGAGTGGGTTACTTTTAATCCTCATGTACCCCAATATGATCCCTAGCATTTACAGAGCTGTACAGTGCAGGCTTGAATTTATTTTTGACTTTGTAGATTTCTGAGCTTACGGCCGGTTCCAAGATATGCGGCCGGCCGTAAGAGGAGATCCTTGCGGGGCCGTATAATTGAATTGCGAGTTAACAGAACCCCCGCAAGGAATTGCAGTCTTACGGCCGATTTACGGCCGATAATAGAATGAGGCCCTATGTCCCTTATTCTATTTAAATTGGCACTATGCATTACATTGCTCAATAAGCACATCAATGTTTTTTTTTGCAAATAAGTTTTTCAGTGGTAAACATATATCCACAAACAAGGTTTTCAATAACTAAAAATTTTTTTCAAAAAAAGATGTTAACTGCTTATTTACAGCAGTACTCAATTGGCCAAATTGTTATTCAATGAGGCCAGGAATTATAACTTTTAACAAAATATAACTGATACATTAATGATTTACCTTTTATTTCTCAATTGTGCACAATAATCTTTAACAGTAATTACAAAATTCAATATACCCAATTACATTTCTTTTTTGGCCTTTACAGATTAATATGTCTGATAACGAGAGCAAACAAGAGAAGAAAAGACGTCAAACTAGAGAAAGACAAGAGAGATGGGCCGCCCAGCAGACACCAGAGGAGAAAGAAATTCGACAAGAAAAAGAACGCAAAAGACTTGCAAGCAAAAGACTATCAGCTGCAAAAATTAAAGATACGCCAAAAAAAAAACTACAAAGCAAATAAAGCATTTACAACCTATTCCTCAAACATCAGATAACATTTAAAGACACACCAAAAAAGCAACTACAAAAAAAAAACATTTACAACCTGTTACTGAAACCTTACAGGACATTTCAACAAAACAAGGACAACATATACCAAGAAAAGCCACGAAAAAAACTAAGCATTTAGAACCTGTTGTTCAAACATTCCATGACTTTTCACCTGATGAATATGCAAGTCAAACTCCTATATGCTTTGCAAATTGTCCTTTACTGAAGTCTTTAGCAGTAGAGGTTCATAGTTGTGGGGACATGACTACTCAATGTCAGTTTTGTGAGGCTTATTATTTTAAACAGGAGAGACCCAGAGACGGACAATTTATTAGTTGTTGTCAAAAAGGCAAGTTCAAACTTCCAGAAAGGAAAGAATTTCCAATTTATTTACAAAATATTATGACTGAACCTACTTTTCCAAACTACAAAAATTTTAAGACAAACATAAGATCCTACAATAGTGCCATATCCTTTGCATCTATGGGGGCAACATTAGATGCTAATGTACCAGGACATGGTCCTTACTGTTTTAAAGTCCAAAGCCAAATTTATCATCGTACTTCACATTTACATCCAGAGAAAGGAGAGCAAAGAAAATTTGCTCAACTATATGTCCTAGATACAATGGAAGCTGTTGACCAATGTATGCAGAAGGAAAAAAATAAAAAATGCTTACCCAGTGTTTTCATAGAGCTAAATAACATTATGGACAACAATCCCTACAGTAAAGCTTACAAAAAATTGGCAGAAGTAGAAAATGAACAACTACTTCATGCACAAAGACATCAATTACCCATGCCAAATGTTAATATGGTGCTTAAAAGAGACAGACATACTGATAAACGTTGTTATAACTTGCCAACATCAAATGAGGTTGCAATGGTCTTTCAGAATGATGAAGGAGAACCACCATTTCAAAGAGACATTAGAATATATCCCAAAATAAGGAGCAACTATTTATTAATATTAATATCTTAAGTCCAAATTTAGATCCAATGACATATCCCATCTTTTTCACACATGGAGAAGCAGGTTGGCAACCAAAATTAACCCTTCCCAGTTACCCAAATGCTAAAGCCAGAATCCGAAATAATGTTTCTATGCTTGAATTTAAAGTAGCTCAAATTGCCATTAGACATGAATTTAATCCGATTTTATGTGGTGGACAACTAACACAACAATGGATTATTGATTCATATTTGCAAGTTGAGGCAAATAATTTAAACTTTATAAAATATCAACAAGATAAACTACGTGTAGAACAATATTGTGGACTCATGGACTATGTTGCTGACGTGGCTACAAGCAGAGACATGACAGCTGGCAAAGCCATCATTTTACCATCTTCCTTTCAAGGATCTCCTCGAAATATGAGAGAAAGATACAATGATGCTATGGCTATTGTGACCAAATTTGGAAAACCCGATTTATTTCTGACATTTACATGTAATCCACAATGGCCAGAAATTACACAAAATCTACTTCTTGGACAAACTGCTTCTGATCGACCAGATTTAGTAGCCAGAGTTTTTAAGATCAAATTAAATGAATTAATACGTGACTTCACTATAAATCAGTTATTTGGCAAATGTCTTGCTTATGTATATACCATTGAATTTCAAAAAAGAGGCCTTCCACATGCACATCTTCTGATAATACTTCAAGAGAAAGATAAATTAGATACTTCGGTCAAAGTGGATGCAGTCATAGTTGATGAACTACCAGATCCAGAACTATATGGTAGACTAAATGAGATTGTTACTCATCGCATGATTCATGGACCCTGGGGAGACCTTAATCCACAATCACCATGTATGGAAAATAATAAATGTTCAAAAGATTTTCCTAAAGATTATAGAGACAAAACATATGCAAATTGTGATGGATATCCACTTTATAAAAGAAGAGAAGGAGATAGTGCCATTATTTGTGGAAAAAAGTGGACAATAGATATGTAGTACCCTACAATCCACATTTACTCATGAAGTACAACGCCCACATCAACGTAGAAGCCTGCACTTCCATCAAATCCATTAAATATGTCTACAAATATATTTACAAAGGCTATGATGCAGCTACTGTAGTCGTCAAAAGTGCAGACAACCCTGAATGTAGTGAGTTAGTACATGATGAACTTGCATCTCATGTAGATGCTCGCTATGTCAGTGCACCAGAAGATATGTGGCGGCTTTTAAAATTTGAAATGCATGATAGATCACATGCAGTATATAGATTAGCAGTACATTTGCCACAACGACATTTAGTCTATTTCCATGCTGGAAATGAAATGAATGCATTGGCCCAAAGTGAAGATCGTCACACTACACTAACTGCATGGTTTGCATTAAATTCCAATGATGCTCAAGCAACACAATACTTATATATTGAAATTCCATATCACTATGTTTTTGTGAATGAATTATGGAGACCAAGAAAAACCAGAGGCAATAAAATAATTCCACAAATTTACACAGTCAGTCCAAGAGATGTTGAACGTTTTTGCTTACGGATATTACTTTTAAATGTTCCAGGAGCACAAAGTTTTGAACAATTAAGAACTGTTAATGACATTGTATATGAATACTTCCATTTAGCTGCAAGACATAGAAACTTACTCGCTGATGATACAGAGTGGGAAAGATGTTTAGAAGAAGCAGCACAATGTCAAATGCCACGACAGATGAGAGAACAATTTGCTTTTATTTGTATCTTCTCAAATGTTCCAAATGCATTAGCTTTGTGGGAGACTTTTAAAAGTAATATGGCTGAAGGCTTTATGCGACGATACAATGAACCCATTGCACACTTAAAAGCGTTAATGGAAATCAAAGAAGTATTTTTAACTCATGGATTAAGTTGTGCAAGTTTTAATTTGCCTGATCCAGGTCTTATAGATGACATAAACTTTGAAGACTATGACATTCAACTACAAGCAGAAAGAACACAAGAAAGACTTGCAACTTTAAATACTCTACAATTGCAAGCATTTCATGCCATTAAAAATGCAATAGATGATGACATGGTGACAGAGCGTTATTTCTATCTTGATGGACCTGGCGGATCAGGTAAAACCTATTTGTACAATTTATTAATGAGTTCAGTACGAGCACAAGGACAAATAGCAATGGCGTTTGCCACTACTGGAATTGCTGCACTTTTATTAGAAGGTGGAAGAACTGTTCATAGTGGATTTAAACTGCCAGTGCCTATTTTAGAAAATTCTGTTTTAGATATTCGCATGACATCCTTACAAGCAAAGAAATTGAAGAAATGTAAATTAATTATAATAGATGAGGCCACAATGATGTCATGCTATGCCCTCCAATGTATTGACCGTTTGCTTCGTGAAGTCATGGATAATATTTTTCCATTTGGTGGAAAGGTAATGTTGTTGGGTGGTGATTTTAGACAAACATTACCTGTTGTTGTACATGGAAATCGAACTGACATTATCGAAACCTTTATCAAGTCAAGCACAGTATGGAAACATTTTACCCATCTTCAACTGCAACAAAATATGTCTTGCTAAACAGGAGTGTATTTACATTTTTTATATCAAGAAGAAATTCCAGGTAATTATTCAAAAAGATCATGGTGTCACAAGTCCAGATATACTGGCCAAATGGCATCACACATGACCAAGTCAATAACCCCATGCATAGGGATTCTGCGGTTTTCTCAGTCCTATTGCCACATGTGGTAGATACACATGTTCATTGCAGCTATCTTCCGTTCTTTACATTTAAATTAAGTGAGTCTCAATGTCTTGACATTTTTATTGATAAGTGGCTATTTTGGTGTAATGTCTGCTTACTTCAAGGAAGGAATGAGGTGCCATACTAAATTAGATAACAACTGATCTAAACTGATGTCTACTTAGCCAAATGGTATTGGATCAGGGCCACTAACTGGGGAGGCCCTTTTGTGAGGAACCTATCCTAAAAGTGATGACAGACATTTTTTAAATAAATGACTATATATATATATATATATTTCACTACTGTGGCCCAGATTCATCAAGAAGAGTATTGGGATACACATCCATTACATTAAACTATCCAAATGTGAAATTACCCCAAACTGAAGGCTGAGATGCTGAAGAGCCTCACTCACCAAATCCTGCCATCTCCAAAATCTTTCTCTTCCTTACACATGATAATACAAAGACCCTAATTCATACTCTTATTATGTCCTTGCTTGACTACTTCAACTCCATCCTAATTAACCTTCCACTAAACAGCATATCCTCACTCCAATCTGTCCTGAACACTTCATCCAAGCTCATCCTCCTCACTCAACACTCTTATCTGATGCTCCTCTCTGCCAGTCCGCTGGTTCCCTATCTCATCTAAGCTTAATGTAACATTCTAACCCTAACCTGTAAAGTCTTTAACTGTATTGAACTCACTGTATATCAGTGTACTCTTGTCCCCAAATACACTCCGCCTCACACTCCCCACTCACACTCATGCTCATGATCGCATCCCCTATTCCCATCTTTGCCTATAGTACTTCTCAAGAACAGCCCTCATTCTATGGATTTCCCTACTTCTCCCCATTAGACTACATATATATATATATATATATATTATAATTGTCAAACTGCGATTTGTCATCATGCTTGCGAGCCTTGCGTATCAAGGAGAGGCATTGAGGCATAGAAGCTTTCCGAGCTCGGAGGCGAGCAGTTGAGTCATGTAAGGAGCACCAAAGGCGCTCCTGCGAGCCTCTCGAAGTGTGGCAAGCAGTTGAGGCATTGAAGCACGCGGGACTTAGGCTGCAATCACTTGAGGAATGGGGGACCTAGATAAAAAAATACAATTTCTGAAAAATACGAATGTAACAGCCGAACCGCAGAAATCGAAAAAAACACAAAATAAAAATAAAAAACATAAAAAAACACACAGCACGGGGGGGGGGGGGGGGTGAGCCAGGGAGAGAGGTTGCAAGTGAATTTAAGCCAATTTACTGTGTTTTGTCACTCGAAAAATGGCTAAGCGAGAAATAAAATGGCGGACAAAAAGCGCAAAAAAATCTGAAAATGGATGAAAACGAGGCTCTGCAATGCTAGGTGTGCAGACCTTAGAAAATGCACAACGCCAAAGACAGTAACACTTGCACAAACAAAATCCGACCTCGCAAAAATACAAATGTAACAGCCAAAAATCGAAAAAAAAAACTAAAAGCAACAAAAAAATGTAATTAAAACACACACAGCACATGGGGAGTAGAATCAGGACGCCTGAGAGTGAGGTTGCAAGCAAATTAAAGCCCAATTTGCTGTGTTTCGTCACTCAATCGGCAAAGCAAGAAAAAAAATGGCGGACGAAAAATGAATGAAATCGAAGCTCAGCACATTCTGACCTCGGAAAAATACAGAACTCTGAAAAATACACGGGAATAAGAAAATACACAACAGCAAAAACACTAATTCTTGTACGAACAACACCAAGCACGCTGAACAACGGAAACATTCAGCAGACACACAGAGGAGAAACACACAGGGAAGGGACAGGGGGGAGATGCTGGAAATAGACACATGCCATTTCCAAGCACAGAACTTGCAGGTTAATGAACCCTGCAATGAGCAGCCAATTCAGTAGGCAGGAGTAAAGGTTCCCGTAGGCGCTCATCGTGGGGCTCACAATGAGCGTCGATGGTGATCATTACCAGGCCAACGATGAGCGCCCAGGCCCACAAGACTTTGAAACAGGCTCGACATGAGCGCCGAAGCGCTTATAGCGATGGCTGTGATCAGAGTCTAAGGCAAGGCCCGCAATGAGCGCCAATGCGTTGCTCATTGCACACGCTTCGATGCTCATTGAAGGGCTCGAGATGAGCGGCGAAGGCGCTCATTACGAGCATGAAAGTGGCGGGTTGGCTGAGGCGTGCAATGAGCCGCCCGTAAAGTAGACGGTGGGAGATGCTCACAAAGAGCGCCAAAGGTTCTCCTCACGAGGACCACAAGTTAGAGGGAGGAGAGCCTTGCATTGTGTGACAAACATCATTGACAGCCTTCAAATTTTATTGCCATTTGTTTTGACGGGCAAGTCGCTAGTCACATATAATAGTTGTAATGTTAAAAGTTACGAGCTGCGAATGCACTGAAGGTGTGCATTGCAAGGTCCGTAGAGTGGGGAGAGGCTCGCAATGAGTGCCAAAGGCTCATCGCAAGGCCTGCAAGTTAGAGGGGGGAGAGGCCTGCAAGGCTCGCAAGAGAGGCCCCTAACGGCTTCTGAATTACGGGCTTGAAAAAAAAAAACGCTGCCATTTTTTTTCCAAACCCGTAAAAGACGTCAATTGAATAGAAAATTTGCTACCGACCTCACTTCTCATGAGGAGGCAGGGAGTCCATAAGTGAGGTTGAAAGCTAATTTGCTATTCAATTGCTGTCTTTTGGCGGCCTCCCAACGGCTGCCGAGTTACGGCCTTGAAAAAATGGCAGCTTTAAACATGTAACTATTTTTTCAAGCCTGAAAAGCTTTGAGCAATAGCAATTTATGATTCAAGCCTTGCGGGCTTGAAAAAAAGTTACAGGTTTAACATCCGCCAAGCCCGCAATTGTTGTTAAAACTTTAGGGGTGAGGGAGCCAAAGAGAGACGGGGAGGGAGAGGGGGGGAAAGAGACACAGGGGAGGGAGAGAGGGGGGAGAGACAAAGGGGAGGTAGAGGGGGGAAAGACACACAGGGGATGGAGATAAGTGGGGAGAGGCTTGGAATGAGCACCAATGGCGCTCATTGCAAGGCCCTGCAATAAGCTCTGAAGGCGCTCATCGCGAGGCCTGCAAGTCAGAGGGGGGAGTGTCTCGCATTGTGTGGCAAAACGCATTTCCAGCCTTCAAATTTTATTGTCGTAATTTTTGACGTGCAAATCGCTAGTATATATAAATATATATATTTTTTTGTAGTGTAAGACTTTGCGTCTTTCAGGATTCCTTGCCAAAGGGGCCCAAGGGCCCTCACAATGCATAAATGTAAAAAAATTATATAAAAATAATTAGACTGCACTGGTGGCCACCAAGAAAGCATCTTTAGTGCATTGCACCAACAGTAACTCCGCCTGTGTGTTTACCAAATCTGGACACCTTATCGAAACCTGATATTTTTCAATTTCTAATATGTTTATTTGTTCAATAGAAGAATCAAAAAATGCTCTTTTTTTAAATTCATTAACAGTTAGAAAATGACTAATGGGTCAATATTCGCATAAATACAAGTATTAGCTAATTTATCATAACGAATAGGTACACCGTATAATGAAATGCAGTGATGAAGAGAGATAAGCACATAGATTTGTGATCTTTTGTTATCTCTCAGAAAAGTAATTTGCTTGGTATAAAAATCTCTAAAATGATTGAATGCACAACCTTTAGCTTTAAAGCAATTTTGTTGAATTTTCAGTTACTTATTTCTCCATTTATTCTGCTCTGATCTCTTCTATAAATAAGAAGACTTTGTTATACTTTTCTAATGAAATAATTAACTTTGTTACTTTACTGCTAATACAGTACATTACTCAGTCAAATGACCTTAACAGTAGGGGGGAGATTGACCTAGAAACAGTGAATTTGTAGATGTTTTTCTGCTCTATCTCTTTTCCCATGACTTCCTATATCAGTCTAGCTAAAAATGCTAAATCCTGCTAACTGCACAATGCGGATGATATGTGTGAGGTCCCTGGGTGGAAGTCCGGGTCCGACAGAGTGGTTTTTGGAAGTCTGTCAAACCGTTTGAGCCGAGTTTTGATACTAAGGTTCACTCAAGCAAAAAGCACTCCGGTTAAAAAACTACTATATATATATAAAGAGTGAAGCAACCATGAATGTCCCGAAATTAATTAATTTTGTAATTATTACTGTATATATATATATTAATGAGTATTGCAATATATTGTGATACCTGTTGTATTGAACAAACTCCTTATTTATAGTGACGAGCTTTAAAAATTTCTGACCTCTCCTTATTTAGGACCCTGCATCATTTAAAAATGTAAATTTCCCACAGCGGGTTCTTAACGGCCTTGCGGCACACTATTGGCCAATCGTGGCCGCGGGGGTACTGTAAGTAAGTACTGTAAGTAAGTACTGTAAGTACCGCCGCGGCACCTGACATTATCCCCCCTTTATGCTGGGGGTCCCCATCGGGACCCCCACAGCTTCCCTACATTATCCCTTGCAGAGGGGGCCTGATCGGTCCAGATCGGGACCCCTGCAGCATTCAAAAAATTTTATTTTCCGCCTTGCGGGTCCTGAAAGGAAAATAACCGCTGTAGTGGGGGTACTGTAAGTACCCCCAGGCATCTAAATAATAATTGAGGCTCAATACATAGCCCCATGAGCACTTAATTAACCCTATAACTATATTACATTTACCCCAAAATACATTACATTAACCCCTAAATACATTAGATTTAACCCCCAACTACAATCAATTTAACCCCTAAATACATTACATTTAACTCCATAACTAAAATCAATTTAACCCCTAAATACATTATATTTAACCCCTAACTAAAATCAATTTAACCCCTACATACATTACAAAAACCCTTAACCTAAAATAGAATAAATAAGACCTCTTACTTACCTTGCCCCTTCGGTGACGACGGTTTCCCTGCCACAGGCCGCAAACCTAGGAAAAAAAGAAACATACAATAAGTACAAAAATAAACACATATAAATCTAAACATTTTTTATATAAAATGTACCTTTCCACAATGTCCCCGACCTTCCTAAAGTCTTCTCCGGCTGGGACCTTGAAAAAAACTCTAAAAAACAAAAAAACTAACGGAGCTCCTCCCTGGAGGAGCTTCCCGACGCAAATGAGCCTTGTAGCACTTGTTCCAGTCAAAAAATGGCAATGTTGCCTTCTAATTGGCTGAAAACGCTGTCAATCAAATTTCAGCCAATCAGAAGGAGCCATGGTGTGAGCCATGATTGGCTAAAATGTGATAAACAGCGTTTTCAGCCAATCAGAAGGTCGCGATTGACATTTTTTGGCCGGAATAGCCATTACATGGCTCATTTGATGCAGGGAGCTCCTCCAGGGAGGAACTCCCGTTTTTTTTTTTTTCCAGGGGCCCAGCCAGAGAAGAATAGGAGAAGGATGGGGACATTGCGGAAAGGTAAGTTTTATATTTATGTTGTGTTATGTTGTGTTTATTTTTGTACTAATTGTATGTTTCTTTGTTTCCAACGGGTGCAACCTGCCTCAAGAAAACCGTTGTCGCTGAAGGGACATTTGGGCAAGGTAAGTGGGCTTTTTTATTCTATTTTAGGTTCGATTTGTTTTGTTTTTTATGTATGTAATTAGGTTATACAGAATGTAGTTAGGAGTTAATGTAATATATTTAGGGGTTAATGTATGTAGTTAGGTTATATAGAATGGAGGTGGGAGTTAATTTAATGTATTTAGTGGATTAATGTATGTAGTTAGGCTATATAGAATGTATTTAGGAGTTAATTGAATACATTTAGGGGTTAATGTATGTAGTTAGCATTTAATTTAATGTATTTAGGGGTTAATGTATGTAGTTAGGTTATATTGAATGTATTTAGGGGTTGATGTATGTAGTTAGGGGTTAATGGAATGTATTTAGGGGCCTAATTGATTGTAGTTAGGGGGTTAATGGAATGTAGTTAGAGGTTAAATTGATTGTAGTTAGGGATTAATGGAATGTAGTTAGGGGTTTAATTGATTGTAGTCAGGGAGTTAATGAAATGTATTTAGGGGTTTAATTTATTGTAGTTAGGGGTTAATGGAATGTATTTAGGAGTTAAATTGATTGTAGTTAGGGGGGTAATGGAGGTTTAATTAAATGTTTTGTTATCTGTAATGTATGTATTATTGTATGTTGTATTGTCTGTAATGTATTAGCTTTCTTTATTTGTGGTAAAATAGTTTTTTTATTTTTTGGTACAGTAGTTTTTTTTATTTTTGGTAAAATGATTTTTTTTATTAATGATAATGTCCTTTTTCTTTTCTGTAATTCTAGTTTTTTTATTTTCTGTAATTAGTGGAAGAATAGGAATTTTATTAGAGTGGTAGGCAGGTAGTAACGGGTTTAACAGGGTAGAGGGGGTAATAGTGTAGGGTAGGATGCGGTTTACTGGGAAAAATTGGGGTGTAATAGGCCCAGGTAGGGGTTAAATAGGACTAGATAGACTTGCAAAGGACTAGATGGGTTAAATAGATCTAGATGGGGTTAAATAGGCCCCGTTAGGGTTAGATAGAACTAGTTAGGGTTAAATAGGCCTAGCAAAGGTTATTGGGTTCAGATAGGGTTAAAAGGGTTTAGTATGGATTAATGGGTATAGTTAGGTTTAATAGTGTAGTGTAGACTTAGACTTTGTGTCATGAGTGGAGGACCCTCATGTCACTTATAGTGTTATTATAGTGTTTAATTAGTGTCCTATAGGGATCTATATAGAACCCTATTGGCCTAATGGGGTTAATTAGTGTCCCATAAGGGTCTGTATAGACCCTCATGAGACTAATGGGGTTAATTAAAGGCTCATGGGGCTCTCTATTGAGCCCCATGAGTGATAGGGTTAATTAAGGTCTCATGGGGCTCTGTGTTCAGCCTCATAAGTGATTGGGTTAATTAAGGGTTCATGGGGCTCTGTATTGAGCCCCATGAGTGATAGGGTTAAACTTTTGGGGGGGGTGTACTTATAGTATCACTGCGGCAGGAGTTACTTTTTTCTTTTCCGTCCATTTAGGACCCGTGAGGCAGGAAATTTAGATTTTTGAATGCTGCAGGGGTCCCGATCGGGACCCCGCTGCAAGGGCTAATGTCGAGAGGCTGCGGGGGTCCCGATGGGGACCCCCCAGCATAGAGCTGGGTTAATGTTAGGTGCCGCGGGGGTACTTACAATACCCCACTGCGGGGATTGGCCAATAGTGTGCCGCAGGCCCTTTAAGGACCTGCGGTGGGTAATTTTTCATTTCTAAAGGTAGCTGGGACCCCGCTGCAACGGGTAATATGAGAACACTGCAGGGGTCCCGATGGGGACCCCCAGCATAGGGGGGGGGGGGTAATTTTAGGTTCCGGGTGGGAACTTGGAGAAGATCTTGCCGCAGGGCTTGTGTTTAGAACTGCCGCGGGAACCTTGCGGCTAGTGATGATGTGGGGAGCCTGGCTCGCCTCGCAGGCTTTCACTTGATCTGTTCAGTTCTGACTCAAACACATTGCTGGGTGTTTGACTAATTGATCAGCAGAAAAAGAAACAGATTTCCAATAGTACCGGTCGGCCTTTCTGTGTATCACCAGTATATATATAATAAATACCACAATTCTAATTCATCCAAAAATTATCTTTATTGGTACACAATATATAAAAATTAAAACTAGTCGTTTAAAAATCTGTGCTGCTCCCATTTGCCCCGGAAGTGATTGAAGAATCCAGGAAGTGTATTTATACATAATCGCAGCAATATATAATGATTTACTGTTAGTTTTTATTACATAGAGTAGGTTAGTTTATATTTTTGAGGTTAAAGGGATTTGTGGCAATCCTCAAATACCTCCACTTATTAATAGGTGTTTTCTTCTCTTAAAGAAGCTTTAGTTCTGTATGAGGGATCAGTTTAGTTATTCTCTTTCACTTATAGTGATGGGGGCTCCATCACCGCCACTTATATTAGGGTTGATAGTACTTCTGCACAATTTTGCACTAAAAATGACTTTCAGTAATTGTGGGACATCCAGCATACAATAGTGTCCTGTACATAGAATAGTGACTTAATTATGCTGCTTTTTTGAAAGGTGATACACTTTGGTAAACTCTGATAATGGGAGCAGCTATGTTAGTTTTAAATGACTGATTTTAATTTTTACCAATAAAGATCATTTTTGGATGATTTGTGGTATTTATTATATATACAATGGTGATACACAGAAAGGCCGACCGGTTCTATTGGAAGTCTGTTTCTTTTTCTGCTGATAAATTTAATCACTTCCTTATCCGTTGTTTGAGTACCCAGTAATATTTATTGTGAGATAAGGAGAATACTCTTTGCCTCAAGGAGCATTACATAAATATTTTGGACTAATTGAACTTAGCAGGGCCGTGCATGCAACGTAGGAGAGACCGGGCTGCTAATTGGCTTCTCTTACACGTTGCTCTTAGCCCTTCTAATTTACTAGTCCTAAATTTGAAGCACGTAGTACTCATTTATGAGTAAGTCTGAAGCAAAACTGACATGAGATGGAACCCGCAGTGTGAATAAAAACAGCGATGCAGAGAGAGTGGAGACAGGACCTGAGATCATCAGGTAAATACATATATGGGGAATCAATACAACATAGTATAGTAATATACACATATTATATACACATATACATGGACATATACATGAAAAACAGAGCACTGTAGTCCTCAGTGATATCCTTCCTATTGGACAAACACCTTACTAAGAGTGACAAGACAGGTATAGAAAAATAAGATTTTTTTTTTTTTTTTTAAATAAGGCGTTTGTTCAATACTGCAGGTATCACAATATACTGCAATACTCATTATTAATCGATATATATATATATATATATATATATATATGTATATATATATATATATATATATATATATAGATTAGTAATTAATAAATTACTATATATAAATATATATGAAGATATTTGATATATTCATATATATATATATATATATATATATATAGATTTGAATATATATTTGAATATATATATATATATATATATATATATATATGAAAATAAATATAAATATATATATGTATATATATATATATATAAAAAAAAAATATATATATATATATATATATATATATATATACACACACACACTCTTTTTTTGTAGTCTGTTTAGATTTGGAGTAGTCAGCAGTGACATGGCGGCCCCTCTGAATAGCAGGTTTTAGATTGATGACCTGCGTAGAGCCGAGTTAGTTCCAGTTGTTCTGCTTCAGATAAATGTAACAGCTCTAAAGTAAAATATAATAGAGTGGAACTGAGGACAGATCCATAGCCCAATGCTGGATGGGAGAGCTTTTTATTTACAGGGGTCTCTCATATGGTCTTCAGAAGAAATGATGGCAGAGAATTTATAGGAGACTGGAAATAATTTAATATAAACATACATCTAGAATACTACAATTAAATTAGTTAAAGGGATATGGAAGGTTACTCGATGTTACTTGATATATAATATCCATGTGACTATTTGTTAGATTTAAGGCAGTAAAATAAGAGTTTATAAGCACTTCTTAATAGAATAAATAAATTATGTCATTTAAAACACATAGATTTATTGAACGCCTAATTGAAAAGCTGTAAGGAAGAATATGATCCAACTATTGTAGTAGCCAGTTGGCCAAAGACATCTTTGTGTAACCACACCCGCACAAAAAGGGCTAGGCATGCTCAATGTGCAGGCCACTGGAAGAAGTGGACCCAATGCCTTAAGGGCTATGGTCTCTCATTCGAATAGATGTGAATAATTTTGTGTGGAGTTTATTTATGTAATGTAGTTACAATCTATCCCTGTTTGAGAAATAAAATATATCAAATAAACAAGAAGTGTAGATGGTAATGCCATTTTATTACCCCATTTAACCTCAGATTTTACCCCTGCTAAATACAAACCTCATCTATACAATGCCAACATTTATCTAAATCATTATTATTAATAGTATTATTATTATTAATATTATTATTATTTCATAATATTTGGATTTAATGGTTGGTGGGACAAACTCCTCCAAGCTTTATTGCTACACATTTTATTTTATTTTTTAAATAACACTTTGCTTTTTTTAATACATATGCCCTTTACTTAATACCATAAATACTACTATGAATCTTTTCACTGGTAGATGGCCAGCAATGCACTGGGACATTTATTACTTAGAATTACATTTTATGTATCTAAACTATATATGTCTAGCTCATGTTGTATATTATCTGCTCCATAATTTCAGTTTTTAATATGACAAACTGTTAAATTACATGGGATTTAAAAGGACTGCTCTTTTAATCACACCAAAGTGACTCTCACATCTGTAGCTCGTAATGTAACATTCTCGTTTGGCTGTACCTTTGGACTTTTACACATATATTACCCAAGTAATATTAAGCTCTTAATGTAATGCCAGAAATAAATGAGGCGAATAAATTAATTAGAAAAAACAACGTATATATGGGAAGTCCACTGTGAAATTAAACTCCACCTTATATAGCAAGACTCTCAATATCAGAAGATCTTGAGCATTAAGGTTCTGAATGAAAAAAAAAATTCCATCTCAGATACTATAGTAAGCCACGGCCCCCTTGGAACACCCTAGGCCTCCTCGGCCACGCACTCCATGTTGGAAATTGGTACGGGCTTAGTTAAAAAAAAGAGTATTTCTACTGAAGTTCCAAAAGGTGGAAGTGTGGAGCACTTTAGCATGCTGATGATGTCTATCAGGGATGAGGTGAGAGAGCAAGGGCAGGATGGTAGCAAAGTACAGGGGGGTTCTGTGAGAGGGAGGCAAATGATATAGGATGGGTGCTATGTGAGATGGGTGTTCATAAGGGTTGGGTGCTGTATAGGGATGGATGCTGAGAAGGCATGGTTGCTGACAAGGATTGGGTGCTATGTAGAGATAGTATATGTATACATTTGTATATATATATACTGTATATACATTGGGGGGGAAAGTATTTGATCCCCTACTGATTTTGAACATTTGTTCACTGACAAATAAATGATTAGTCTATAATTTACCTGTATAAAAGACACCTGGGAGCCAAGAATCTTGCTGATTGATAGGGGATCAAATACTTATTTCCCTCACTGACCTGCAAATCAATTTATAACTTTTTTTACATGCGTTTTTCTTGGTTTTTTTTTTGTTATTCTGTCTCTCACTGTTAAATACACCTACCATTAAAATTATAGACTGATCATTTCTTTGTCAGTGGAAAAATGTTCAAAACCAACAGGGAATCGAATACTTTTTCCCCCACTGTATACACACATAGTGATCCTTGATAGAATACTGAGAAAAATCCAACACAAGATATATAGGCATCATTTAATTCTTAACCCCCTATAAAGTTTAGTGATTCTTGTCTATTTGTCACAATATTGTTTTTTAAATGCTTCAGCAATCATTTAAGACAGATTGGCCTTTGTAAATGTGCAATTATCCTTTCTTATTGTTACCACTATTTTTTATTTGTGTGATCTATATTTCAAAAAACATTTTGTGTCTGACGTTTTTAATGGGATTATACTGATTAGATAATTCATCCCTGTCATCTGAGTCATTTAATAACTTTTTTTAATTTCCCCCGCCTTACAAAAGCTTTAAGCCATTTTTCATCCAGAAAATATGTGTTTTAGTAATTACATTTTATAATTATTTTTTTATTCTAACATTTAATATTATCATGCTCCAGTATTATTTAATTGTTCTGGAAAAATCAACTGTGACCTGAAATTATATCAGATTTATAATATATGTGTGTATCTATTTACTTTTATATACTTTATTTTATTAGAAAGTACTTAAAAGCTCTGCCTGAAATCAAACAAATATTACCTGTATGGATCTGCCCTCTGCAGCATATGCAGACACAGTCTCTGTAGGGATGGATGTTCAGTGTAGTGTCCTAGCCTATCAGGGTGTACATTATCACACAAAAAGAGATAACTAAATATATAACTTTTATTGAACTTTATTAAAAATAGTAAAGAAAGGAATAATCCCTTTGAACAAATACACCACCCAGTTAAAATAACCAATACTACCTAAATGGCCAAGATGCTAGTATCAAATACCCTTATATGCATAGAGAGACTGTGTAATACTTAACATATCCCTGTATATCACATATTATAGTTGTCAAACTACGAGACATCATTACGCTTTGCGTGGTGCGTACGACTTAGCGATGAGCGCTCGCGTAGCGATGCAAGCCGTTAAACTCGGAGCACTTAGGCGATGAGTGCCAAAGACGCTCATTGCCTGCGAGCCTAGAGAAACACGCAGGACTTAGCCTACAAACACTACAAAATGCGGCTTCGCCTTAGGCTGAAAGTAGTTGACGAATGCGGGATTTAGAAAACAAAATTCGAGACGCAGGACTTTGCTAAAAAAAAATATGAAATAGCAAAGATACGAGGTTAACGGCCGAACCGCGAACATCCAACAAACACAAAAAAAAACAAAGAAAATACAAATAAATACAACAAAAATATCACCCACAGCACGGGGGAACAGGCAGGACGTCTGGGAGTAAGGTGCAACGTGAATTTAAGCCGATTTCAACTTTTTTCACCCACAGCACGGGGGGAACAGCCAAGATTTAAATGTGATTTAGATGACTTTCACCACACGAAAGTCGCCAAGGTGAGAAAAAAAATGGCAGCCGGAAAAAATTAAAACGAGGCTACAAGACCCCGAACCACGCAAAACACTGCCAAATGCGTAGCCCTTTCACACAGACATGCGAGACAAGTAATAATATTACCAATCTACAAAGGCGATTTACACAACTACACCAACGGATTTCCCTCGCACACACAAACCATATAAAATGCACAGTTGGGACACTCATTACACTTTATCATCAGAACACCAACGCTCACTGTACATTGTATGGTGCCGGAAAATTGAAACAGATTGTTAGCTCTTCAGGCTATTGATTGCTGGATATATTAATTACAAATAGATAAAGTATATTCATTTATTCAAGAAATAATTAATTAATTATTGACTAAGGCCCTCATTCAATTGCGATTTGGCCAATTGAATAGGGCTCTAAATAAGCACATAGCATATTTTTTTTAAATAAGTTTTTAGTTAGTGAAAATCTTGCTTTTGGATAGATATTTACTAATTAAAAACTTCTTTAAAAAAATATGTTATGTGCTTATTTAGACCCCTATTCAATTGGCCAAGTTGCAATTGAATGAGGGCCCAAGTAAATATAGATGAATATATATCTCTCTTTATAATGAGTGCCGAAGGTGCTCAGAGGAGCAAAAATATTAGTCCTTTCTGAGTATGTTCCAGTTACAAAAACCTTTTGTTTCCTATATTTTAAGCAGTTTCCATCAATCTTTAGAAATATACTGCACTTCCAGCATCCTTTATTTTGTACAATAGGCTTCGATGTGATGCTGGGAGAGCCCTGTGAGACTTGGTGGTGAGAAGATTTCAATCTTTCACTGACATTTTTTGCAGCTCTAAGAAGAGGTGGCAGTTTCTAAATGAAGTGCGATGGCCTTTGGATTCCAGTTAAACAAATGGCAGTGGTTGCCAACCAGAGGTAACTATACAGCATGGATGGCAGTGGGGGTTAATAGGAGATTCCAAGGGGCAGTCACCTGTAATGAGTGTTAGGGTATATCTCCATGGTTCTGGGAGTACTGCTATGGCTGGGCTGCTCTGCTGGGCTGAGATGAGGGTGGTATTGACTGGTTAGTCCACAAGGTCTGATGTGAACTCAGAGGCTTCGGTGGGTATTGAGAAAGAATAGACTGCTGTAGGAGGTGGCTGAAAATGGGTGCTTAGGACCACTGAAGTGTAATATTCATAGTCTGCCTTTTAGAAGAACTTGACTTGATGATGAAAACATGTGTGACATTGTAAAAATCTAAATACTGTAATTATATTTTGAAACTATTGTATTCAGTTTTGCTTTAATGATGACGAACATGTAAAAGGATTAGAAACTGGGGAGGAATGCAAATGAAGATGAATGTTGATGAAGCCCAGGAAATGATTTAATCTCCCTAGAGCAACCTACTGTCACACGGTTTGTTCTCTACACTGAGCTTCTGTAAATTTCTATACGTAGCACTTATCCCATACTGGTTACATTGTGCAAAAATCCTACAATGTTAAGCCAATTTGGCCTATTTTCTTCTCTGATTGTGGACCAAAAAACTTGGATGACCCCAAGGTTTCTAGATAAGATAACTCTTAATCTTCCCACCCTCTACTTCAGCTTCAATTCCTCACATCTCTTTCTCTGTCAACAACGCCATCATTACTCCCACCTCCAAGCCCATTGTCTCGGGGTTCTACTGGACCCTGCCCTCTCTTTCATCCCACACATACAGTCTCTAACCAAATTCTGTCTTTTCCATCTAAAAAACATATCCAAAATACGCCATTACCTTACACAAGACACTACTAAGATTCTAATACACTCTCTCATCATTTCTCGTCTTGACTATTGCAACTGGCTACTTGTTGGCCTGCCCATCACTCGCCTCTCCCCACTTCAATCCATAATGAATGCCTCCGCCAGACTCATCTTCAGTACACATCGTTCAGTGTCGGCAGCTCCTCTGTGTCAATCACTTCACTGGCTTCCCTTAGCCTCCAGAATAAAGTTTAAAATCTTGACCCTAACTTATAAAGCTCTTAACAATAGTGCACCCTCATACATCTCTACTCTCACCTCCAAATACTCCCCCACACGCCCTCTTCGTTCTGCTAACGACCTTCTTCTTTCAACCTCTCTTGTCACCTTCTTTCACTCCCGCCTCCAGGACTTTTCTCGTGCTTCCCCTATTCTCTGGAACTCTTTGCCTCGCTTCACCAGACTATCCTCCTGCCTTAAATCCTTCAAAACTTCAATAAAAACGCACCTCTTTAAAGAAGCCTATAACTTCCTCCCTAACATGCTCAGCACTACTCTCTCCCTACTGTCACACATACAAACTTCAACCTTTAGATTGTAAGTCTGCGAGTTTCAAACCTGCTTTAGGGAAAGTGCTATGGACACCGGATTCCAGGCTCAAAGACAGGGCCATCCACTCTTTGCAATGTGTGAATCTTTAACTTGTCATTGCCTGTAACTTAACTTATGTATAGCGCTACGGAATATGTTGGCGCATTACAAATAAACGATTATAATAATAATAATAAGATGTCTTAAGTTTAAAATCTCTTCTCCAAAGAGCACACTTGGAATAGAACACAGTGGCAGAGTTAGGTCCCACAGCATAATCCTCCCCCTCAAGCCCAACAGTCCGGCAGACTGCTATTATTTTGTTGTATACTTCACAAACATGAGAAGTTATTACCAAGGTGCAGTGGTCCTTTAAAAAGCCTGTGTAATGTGCAGCCATCTTTTGTCCTGGCGACACCAAGTTCTCTCTTCATATAAGACTTTTGTCACTAATACAATTTTTGGATTCATCCAAGTTATTTGGCCTACAATCAGAGAAGAGAATAAGCCAAATTGTTTTAGGATTGTAGGATTCTGGCATTATCCAGAGCTTTCTTTAGGGAGATTAGATCAATTCCTGGCCTTCATCAACAATCACCTTCCTGCGAACTGTGAGATGAAGCCGATATTTGCAGTGGTCCTGATATTTTTGACTTGAAGAAGCCAGTTAAACGGAGTTGGCTTCTAATTCTTACTTGCAGTTGGATCCATTTATTCAGTTTACATGTTTAGCATAATATACTATTGGGCCAACTCAAGTGGAAACATTTTCAAATTTGAATGACTTTGAAATGTAACTTTCTTGTCTATTCAATGGGCTTAATTTAAGTAGCTTTTAATGCAATGATTTCTCATACATAAACAGCAAAAATGCAAAGAACTACTTGAGTGATATTCGTGAAAATCGCACATTTCATATTAATGTTCATATAGCGCATAAACAATGTGCTCTTTCATTTGACTATGTGTTACAGTGTTCAAAATGAAACGTGTATGTTTTTAAAATGTAAGGAAGTACAAGTGGGAGTTTGAAGTGGAAGTTTTGGTTTGTTTCATGTTAGCTAACAATAAATAAATTGATAAAGTTGATTTCAGGACACGGGTTACCCTGCAGTTCATCATACAAACAGCCCTATTATAATTCCAAGCCCGTAGAGGCAATGGCACACCCGCAAAGCCTGCAGGCTTGAAAATCTGCTGCATCACAGAGCTATTACATTCAACCATGCCGCGACCTATGGGCCGGAGACGCAAGCCCGTAAACCCTTCCATGCAAGCTGTTAAGAGGCGGGCCAAAACACAATCGGCCGTTACAATCCAAACCCGTACTCACATAGTTTGAAGCAGGCCTAACAGCCAATAGAAAGCTGGAAGGGGTTTTAAAGGGCTCCAAAACCGTAAATCATTGACTGTGCTGTAGCTGAGCAAGTGAACACACAGTTCTAGGCATCAGTGTGTTTGTGAGCATTGAGAGAGAGAGAGAGACAGAGAGAGAGAAGGAGCTTTGTAAGTTATTTATATTTTGACCTCTAATTCATATTAACCCTTAATTTTCAACACACATAATTACTTATCACATAATTCACACACATAGATTTATATGTACACATAGCTATACATAGCGTTAGGCCATGGCACATCTAAAGCCCCCCAAACCCCCACCTACAATTACTATACTACACAAACTACTCACATTCTTGTTTTACCACATACACAGCCATGTATACATGACGTAAGGTCTGTAAAACACAGATATGATGACAGCCAGCTGAAGGTGAGGAAGAAGATAGTAGAGGAGGAGAGAGCTGCACGTGCAACCAGTGGTGGTCCGCCAGCCAACATCACTTATTTTAGATGGGATTAGACCTTGAAAGAGTGGATTGAGCCAGTGGCAGTAGTGGGGCTACCAGGACAGGTGGACACGGGTGTGCCAAGAACCATGCAGAGTGAGTATCATATCACACTACACACATTGGTGTATGAACTTAGGGGGGGGGGGGGACAAATACCCTGCAGATATCATGATGTGTGTATGTACGTATGTATTAATTAGCTTTTACTCTGGCTGGTGTATACAATGAGCTGTATCCCCCTAGAATTATTCTGGCACCTACACCCCTGCCCACACACATACTGTAGATAACTGACATACAATAGCACTGTAAGCCCTATGGTTATGACTGAAGATAGATGGGGCGTCAATAACCATGTAAATCCTGGTAGCAAACATATCATTTTCATAATTTGTATCAATGAAATGTCTGGCCAATACCTGCAGTTAAAACTGATTCTGAGTACAATTTGCTATTAGATCAAGATTGATTTGACATTCAAAAGAGAGAACATGTCTGGGTGTACGGACTGCAGCATATTTGGATACAGACGCTGTAAGAATGCATGTGCATGTCATATACTGGCCTAACCTGGGCCATGCCTCAGCTGCATATTAACAACCATTGCTGGGAACATGTCACAGATTTGTCAGTCTCACACACTGCACAGCAGATCTGGACGAGCATGTGTCTGATGCACATGCAGATGGCACACTGCACCTGCAGTACACATATCCATATGGGCCATGATCCACAATGTTCATTATGCAGGCTGTGGTTTATCTGTGTAACACAAGCACCACAGTCAATCACAGGTGACCATGATATCAAGGATATGGAAACACAAAGCTGTCAATTGTGTAGGGAAATAAACTCAAATATATTTTTTCTTTCATTTCAGTACCCAGGAGGACAAGGCCAACCACATTGGAACAGGGGGAGGCTCCACTGGATGTGGGAGTGGTTGATGAAGAAGGCCAGGACATTCCACAGGGCCCTGGACCATCCACACAAGCTGGCCATTCACGTTCATCATCATATCAGGAGTGGAATCACTGCCTGAGGCCTCAACAGCATCATTCAGCCATGCCCGGCTGTTCCAGCCTCTTCCACCGACCATGTCCTGGCCATCATCACAGCTGCCACGTGCTACAACAACATTGCAACCATGGCAGGCCACAACCAATCCTACACAATAGGGTCCCCCAACATGGCATCCCACACAATGGGCCCAACATGGCCCAATAACCCAACCCTCCTGTCGACACCGCAGTCAAGCCCTGCTGCTGTCACCTCGGGCCCTGCTGCCATCACCACGGGCACTCATGCCATCACCTCTGGCCCTGCTGCTGTCACTTCAGGTCCTGCTGCCGACACCTCTGATCCCAATGCCGTCACCTCCGGCCCCAATGCCATCAACATCAGCCACATTGCTATCAACACCACCACCCTTGACATTGAGGGAAATTATGGCCCGTTTTCGCCTGTTTCACCGGTTGCTCAGAGTAGGCTCACACACACCCTCCTGGCTAGCACAAGATCACTCCTTTCTGAGGTGAGGATGCACAACCAAAGGATGAAGAGATATGAGGAATGGGTGATTCGGGACAGACAGCAACTCATCCGATTAGCCGAACCCCAGCTCATTCCACTCCAGCCTTCGGTTGAACAAATGTAACCCAAGACGTCAGCCTCATCTCAGACCACAGCTATATCTCAACCTGATCCCCAGCCACCCAACGTAGTGGCACCCTATGCTCCTACACCACCAAGATGGGGAAGAGTAAGATGGGGCGCTGGCACAGAAGGTGGGGGCCCAGTGCTGCTGAAGAGGAGGTCTTAGCACCATCCAGGAAGTCCTCCTTTTGATCACTCCTCACTGAAAACTGATTGGTATAGATGTGGACATACTATTGGCTATCTATAGAGTGTGTACATGTCTGGTTATGTTTAACATTTCAACAATTGATGTTCTATGTGGATTGACCTTGAGATGAGGTGTTGTAGTTAAACAGAATATTATTATGATTGATATCTTGTTCTTAATAGCCAAATCTCATGACCATGAAGGCATGTTCTTCATCTTTGAGCAATACAATACCATCAAGTGAGTGAACTCTCAATCTAGTTCCCAACAGGACTTCGATCAGTGTCATTCACCACTGCAGATGGATCTGAAATGCAATATATGACATTTCACTTCACTAATGAACATGACTGGTGTGAGTTTCAATTATAATGAATAGTTTCCCGGCTTTAGAGTTGCACGTCCCATTAGGATCTGCTAATCCAAACCAGTAGTTATACATGCGTTTCGGTTGCATTTCATTCCATTGACAGTATGCATGCGGAAATAATGTATTTCATGTCATGCAAACAAAATTAATAATTTCCTTGGCTTGACATCAGGATCAATGTGCATTTGTTTAGGGGTAATGTGAACAGTTTAATCTGTCTGGCCTTGGTACCACCCATATACCAGTGAGATGTGATATCAGCATGGCACAACTATTCCATGTAGATAGTGATAGTACTTGTTGATGAAAGATTGTGTTCACAGTAAAGCATGTCTTGTTGTATTACACATCCTCAACATATTCTGGGAAGTCTGATTGCACAGGACAGTATAAATATGTTTATTACTGCTCGTAGATGACGTTCATGTTAATTGGTTTATTGTAGTGTCCAGAGCAAAAACAATGTACTATAATAACATCTTATGTTTGTTCTAACAACTCCTCTTTATGTTTTCCCGATTCCTATCATCTATTTGGCGATCAACAGTAGTGTATAAAAACACGCTGTGTGTGGAATTGATAAGAATCACATGATCCATGATTTATAGCATCTGTTTAATCTATCAGATGGAGACCATATGGTTGCTGTATGTTCATTAATGGTTATTTCCATGAAATGGAGTGTTATGATGTTCCTATGTCACATTTGATTATGGTTACTGTGGTCCTGACCACTTGTGACCCTAGTAGATGCTATGCTTTAGCCGTATGATGTTGTCTAGAATGTAACCCTTTAGGTGTCCTTTGATTGCCCACAGCCTCTTGCCTTTCCGTTATCCGCCCACACGACACCCATGATATTAATGCACAGTTTTGTCCATTGCTGAATGTGCTCTGTGTATGAAATAAAGCTTTGATATACCGTTCTCACCATGTCAGTGTATTTACAATGGTTGTGGTTATGGGACATCCACATACAACCCACTTGTGCCACATTCCTATATCTGTAAACTAATGATCCCTAGTTACTATGCAATAGATTAATACATATAATAATAATAATAATAATAATAATAATAATAATATATCATAATATGATATATATCAGGTCCAATTTGTCATACTGTGGAGTATCAACATTCCCCTGAAGGCCTGATTTTAATATGACAGGTGATATTGTGAATTTAATTGATAGCAAAACACTTAATGGGAGGTCAGTCAATGACAATGGGTATACATCTTGGCACATGGCCACCAGCAATTGCGTGGGACTTTTCAGGATGGGCGTAGCGGAGATGGAGGTGAGTTGGCCGTTGCTTCACGTGCCTTTGCAAAGGCCTCCGTTTGTGTTTGCGGCCCTTCCTGATGGGTTAGAGTAGATTAGTGTGATGTGTTTCCCCTTTGGGCTTGCTGCCTTGTGGTGGTGAAGGAGCTTGTGTACTTCAATGAAACTTTGAGCTATACCATGTAAGGTCAGTGTAGGTAGGCAGGTGATTGCAGAGAGTTCAGACAAATCACAGTCCACTAGAGAAGGAACTGGAAACCCACTCCAGTATCTTTGGCATGGAAACCTTGTGAAACAGCAAAGGCAGAGACCTAGCTAAATGTGCTGCAGTCCATAGGGTCACAGAAAGTCAGACATTACTAAAGGACTGAACAACAAATCATAAAATTTTCCCCTGGTACTTGATCTATGTGATGTGGCGGTGTAATTTGGCCACTATTTGTTTTCGCAATGTAGATGTGATGAGCAAGATGTATATGCAATCATATATATATTCCAGGATCCACATTAGAGCCTCTGAGAGTGAGAAAGGCTTAATATGGCATCAGTTCCATGTTTTTGTGTTGCAATTTAATCAGGTTGTGTGACTTTAATTGCTTTCTGCAATTGCAGCATGGCTTTTCATATTGGCATATGCATGACCATTCCAACATGATGAAATAAAATATTTTTTAAAGGCCTATTTTTTATTGGGGGATTATTGTGCAAGTAATTGTAATGCCTTTCCATTCTTTCCCCATAATGTAAAGTCCACTGGTGTGTTTATATTGTCTTTTACAGTGTAGAGAAATTGTCTGTAAACCCTTTGCGGATCCTATTTGGAGGCCTTAATATTTTTGCCTTCATTTGCAGGTTACGGGCTTGAACACTAGGGCGTCTTTGGGAACTCGTAGTAATTTAATATTGATTTTCAAACGGAACAGTTACAGGCTTAAATGATCAAAAGTTTTGCGGCAACGGAATTCAGATTTCGCCATCACCTGTAACCCGCAGATCGTTTGCAGATAGTTTTAACAGCCCAATTTAATAGCCGTAAGTCTTGCAGGCTATTTTCCGTCTACGGCTTTACACGTTGGGGGAATTTAATAGGGCTGAAAGACTATTTCCCATTTAAGAGCAAACATAATGCAGTTCTTTATGAGTTATGGCAAACGGGGTGTTTAATGGGCATACTAAGCTTATTATGGATATCATACCGTGAAAGCCCATGTTTTACTAAAGACAAATCTTGCTTTTAAATGCACCCTATGCTGACATTTAGCATCGCATGTTTCAACCCCACTATAGTGGTATATTTTATAGTTACATGAAATTATATTACCTATATGTATCCATTAATATAGAACATATACAGCTAATTATAACTGGACAATTCCATTAATATAAAGCATGCTTAAAATAGTTTAAATTAATAATTATTAAGCTCCTGTTTTATAGAAACCTTAATATAAATTATGAGTTTATATATAGTTCTAAAATGTTAATATTATATATAGATGGACTGTATGAAATTAATGATTATGTTTTTTTAAGAATTTCATGATAGGGTTAAATTATAAATAGAAAAGGATAATATGTGGTTCTGATGAAAATGTACAGGTATCATCATTTTGCTGGGTTTATTGTTATTATACGTCATTACTGACGCAATGCCAACCATTGAGTCATTGGTCACCAATATGGAGCCTCTGATGGTGCATGTGAGGAATCTAAACCCGTGCATATAGCATTGCATTTTTTTACATATTATTGCACATGCGCAGATGTAATCAACTGTTAAACTGAGCATGCTTCACCCATAAATACTCATTGGCTGGTCTGTTTGTGATTTTAAAAGGGGTGGGCACGGTGTGTGATACAGAATGCTACATTGCCATAACCACAATGCAACACTGACCTAATTATACATGAGATTTGGTAAACTGAATGTAGACATAAGTGGAGGTAATGCACTACATTTGAACTAAGGGATATATTTATCAAGTAGGGAGTTACATTGGTATCAATGGGGAAAAGTAAAGTCCATAAGCTTAAAGTTCACATCATTAGATGCAACCACATCTTTCCATAAATATAAGTACCCCTTACACACATCTTCCACCAGTGTATTATGGATGCCTCCAGGGTTCAGCAGATGCTTAATTTATTTATATTAATAAAACTAGCTTTATGACTTCCCTTTCTATGCTTAATTATGCCCCTTGCCAGTTATAAAGTTTTCAAACCTATATATACTGTATACATATTTTCATTGTATTGTGCCCTAAAGCATACCTGAGATAAACATACGTCTATCTGAGACTCAGTTAAGTCAAACCTTTAGGTAGATAGAATGACTAAATTAAACTAATCGTTTTGGTTCTTGTTTGCCATCAAATCTATGATGCTTTCCCCCCCCCCCCCCCCCCCCCACTTGATAAATATACCATACTATCTTTATTCAGGGATACCAACTTTTTCCCCACAATTGTTTAATTTTTCTAGAAAATTTTGCAATCATTGAGAGTCTAGAAAATGTCATTAGGGTTTCTCATTTTTCCAAGATTTGTATGAGTTTTTTTTAAAAGAGATTCATAGTAGGGCATAGCTTGGTATTAAAGACCACATTTGACCCCATTATTCAGTATAGTAGAGAACGTTTGGCATTGCCCAGTGTCCATTTAATATCACAAATAAACAGTGTTGGAACACCATGTTTAGACATAAAACACATATGTTGCTCTTAAATGAAAGGTACTTGTGTGATAGGTCATGTATATGTTTAGCACTTGCCTTTTATTGCTAGTGAGCTGGTGAATAACACAGAACTAACAGTGTAACTGACTCAACTTTGATCTGAAGCTGAAGTTTGGCTCTTGAGCAGTGGTGGTGCTAATGAATGGAGGGCACCAATGCAAAATAATTTGGAGCCCATTCAAATTCCCTATCCACCCTATAAAGGTCCACAAAAAGGCAAAATGATTTGTAAATGTCAGATCACCCCAATGGTGATCAAGTGGTCATCTTTCTATAAAGTAATTATCGGCCATTCTTATCTAATAAATTCAGATTCCTCATTTATTGGCTGTAGCCTCATTTATTGGCCCCTAACCCGTTGTGTGGTCCTGGTGCTTTGCATCGGCTGCACCAGCAGTAGCTCCACCACTGCTCTTGAGTCTTTGACTCAATCTCCACAACAAGCTAGATGTCAGCAACCAGAGAAGTAAATGACAAAATAGAGAAGTGTCATAACTTTTCTTTTATAGATATGTTATGCGCCTTAATGTAAAATAAACATAATTTTAGGTGGAACTTGCCCTGGATGTTCCCTGAGCCCATAAACATTTAGTTTAGATCCTGCTAAGGTAACGCACTGAGACTTTTTTTTTCAAATCATAGTCTATGACCATTAACCCTGACATGACCCACTTGACCAGATCCATCTGTACATTGCGTGTGTAGCCTATGAACGACTGGAAATTATTTGCAGAACTACTTTCTATAAAAATACTAGACTGAGCTAGAAGCATCATGCGATTTATCTATAAAATGATGACAACACTTTGTACAATAAGGTTTGCAGCTTTAGCTCTTAAGCAGTGGCCTTGAACCTAAGATGCACTACATCCGCAGAAAGCATTGTAAAGACAAGTCAACTGAAAGGGAAGCAACAATACTGTAGAGATCTAACAAAAGGCTCGAAAGTCAAGAAGGTCAAAGTAACATTTTTCTAGCTCGTCCAAGATATAAAATTCTGGCAAAAAATTGACATAAGCAAAAATTAAATAAATAAATATTCACTAACAATCTTTGTGCTTTTCTGCAGTTCATGATAATGAAATTGTGCATCAGACGCCGAATGTACAGTCCTTACTTACTCCCAGTGCTTGTCACTTGTTTAATACAGTAATACCTACATGATATAGGCCACTGTTTCATAGCTCCCATAAGGCTGACTAGTAGCTACGGGAGTTTTTATAATTTGCTGAGCTATTTCATGGCTCCCACAAAACAGAATCCAGTAAAATTTACAGACTTGCACCCAATGGGTTTTTGGCTGGAGCACTGTAGCTCTAACGTGTGCTCGCAGTCTGCAAGGGTATACCCATCGGAGACTCCGAATCAGAATCTCAGTAATCTCTATCTGACTACAGGTGGGCTATCTGTCACTCACTAAATTCAAGATATATTTTCAGGTGCCCAAAAAAACAATATTGTACAATTCTGTCTTGGCTCCAGCTCCCTGACTAGGCTGTTGAAAATATATGTTTGAAAAATGATCAGCAGCATAACCTGGGAAGTAGAATTTTCTACAAATGTTGCTATTCCTAATCTAGAGATGGAGATATGATAGGGCTATATCCTGTTATGTAAAAAAAATCACATTCTACCATATTTTCTTATTTAGCAATATCTTTCCTGCTTTTCTTAAATAAATAGTGCATCTGTGTTCACATTTGAATGTCTAAAACAAGTAAAAAAACCTGCTTCTAGCTCAGAATACCGAGAAAAACAGTTATTACACTGCATTCTGGGAAGCTGAGCTGGGACATGCAAATCTGCCCACAAATGCCTCGCTCTTCAATCCATAGCCATTATCAAACATGGCTTCCTTTAAGCTTATGCATGCTGTATTACACAGATTTAATGCAAAGCCAAAGCTGAGAATCCTATCCATGTACAGCTGTTTCAAGCTTACTGGCTATCATCAGCATGGAGCGGGATCCCAGCTTGTGTTGTGGACTTTATGAGTAGGTAGTTCACCACAACAATCATTTATAATATGATGGGCAAAAGAAGCCTCCACAGTAAATAAATAGTATATCTGAGTTCACATTTGAGTGTCTAAAACAAGTTAAAAACCTGCTTCCAGCTCAGAATTCCAAGAAATACAGTTATTACACTGCATTTCTTACAAAGAAAATATGTTTTTTTCTTTAGAGAGCCACAAAAGAAAAATAAATATCAGTCCAGCGCTGTGAATGGGAAATGAAAGTGCACAGCTCACAAACGAGTTTATTCTTCAACCTTTCCCTAAACACTGGCATGTTTCCATCATCTCTAAAACTTGCCATAATTACACCCACTCTCAAGAAACCCTCATGCGATTCTGACGTTGCATCTATCGCCCTATCTCTCTACTTCCCCTGGCTTCCAAACTGCTGGAGCGTCTCGTCTATAACCGCCTTACCAGTTTCATCTCCTCTAACTCTCTTCTGGACACTCTCCAATCCGGCTTTCGGCCCCAACAATCCACTGAGACAGCCCTCATAAAAGTCCTTAATGACCTGCTCACTGCCAAGTCTAAAGGCCACGTTTCTATTTTGCTTCTTTTGGATCTCTCTGCCGCCTTTGACACAGTTGACCATTCGCTTCTACTCCACATTCTCTCCTCCCTCGGCATTCGAGACACTGCTCTCTTGTGGTTCTCATCATACCTCCAAGAACGATCATTTAGCGTCTCCTTCTCCGGGACACATCTTCTTCTCCTCACACCCTGTCTATTGGCGTACCCCAAGGATCAGTCCTAGGCCCCCTCCTCTTCTCCATCTACACATCCTCACTCGGCACCCTAATAAACTCTTTTGGGTTCCAGTACCATCTCTATGCAGATGACACCCAAATTTACCTCTCAGCACCAGATCTATCCCCCTCTCTTCATGTCTAAGACTGAACTCTTAATATTCCCACCCTCTACTACAGCTTCAATTCCTCACATCTCTTTCTCTGTCAACAATGCCATCATCACTCCCACCTCCCAAGCCCATTGTCTCGGGGTTCTACTGGACCCTGCCCTCTCTTTCATCCCACACAAACAGTCTCTAATTATATCCTGTCTTTTCCATCTAAAAAACATATCCAAAATATGCCATTACCTTACACAAGAAACTACTAAGATTCTAATACACTCTCTCATAATTTCTCGTCTTGACTATTGCAACTCGCTCCTTGTTGGCCTGCCCATCACTCGCCTCTCCCCACTTCAATCCATGATAAATGCCTGCGCCAGACTCATCTTCCGTACACATCATTCAGTGTCAGCAGCTCCTCTTTGTCAATCACTTCACTGGCCTACCTTAGCTTCCAGAATAAAGTTTAAAATCTTGACCCTAACTTATAAAGCCCCCAACAACAGCGCACCCCCATACATCTCTGCTCTCATCTCCAAATACTCCCCCACACGCCCTCTTGGTTCTGCTAAAGACCTTCTTCTTTCTACCACTCTTGTCACCTCCTCTCACTCCCGCCTCCAGGACTTTTCTCGCGCTGCCTCTATTCTTTGGAACTCCTTGCCTCGCTTCACCAGACTATCCTCCTGCCTTAAATCCTTCAAAACTCCAATAAAAACGCACCTCTTTAAAGAAGCTTATAACCTTCCTCCCTAACATGCTCAGCACTACTCTCCCCCTACTGTACTACATACACACTTCAGCCTTTAGATTGTAAGTCTGCGAGTTTCAATCCTGCGCGGTGCTTTAGGGAAAGCGCTATGGACACCGGATTCCAAGCTCAAAAAAAGGGCCCTCCATTCATTGCAATGTGTGAATCTTGAACTTGTCATTGCCTGTAACTTAACTTATGTATATCGCTACGGAATATGTTGGCGCGTTACAAATAAACGATAATAATAATAATAATTCCCTAAAACTATATGTAAAAATACTTGGTGCTCACTTACAAACAATATTCCTGTTAGTAGATCTGGTATGTAAGTGTGCCACTATCTAGCGCTATTAACTGTTTTGCACCCACAGGTACGACTCTGTCTCAGTCTAAGGCAGACAACTTAAGTACATCACGGTATCTTGGTACTAGCGTTGCTTTAAATGATCAGATTGGAAGATCTTCACACGTGTCACATGCTTCTGAAGTGTGGAAATTAACTATTTGGATTCCGATTGTGATTGAGATAAGATTTTGTTTAGAAACAAGATGCCTGCAATATATGTTTGATGAATACAATGCATACTACAGTATATGGTATTCTTATATTTAACACTTTAAATGTTGAACAGTGAAAATGGACTGAGCAAGATTTTGGAGCTTCAGCTAAACACTAGAAGTCATCCTTTGTGTGCCACAATATATATATATTTTCAACTATTATTTCCACTTGTATTTTAAATAATCTGCAGCTAGTCAGGGTATTACTACTGACTGCATTTAAAATATTTTTTTTTTTTGTCTGCATCAATTATTGTTTGGACAGTATTATTTTAGATATAATCTTCAATTTAGTAGACACTGTTTGTGCCTGAAGGAGTCCATGGTTGAGTCTTCCACATTTCTTTCTGGCTTTGAGCATGAGTGAGTGTTTTCTGCAATTTTTTATCATCTGTTGTGGACCTGGAGGAGGATGGAGCAGAATTTGTTTACTCGTTGATGGATTCAGATAACATGTCTGAATTTCTTATACTCCTACTCCCTGTGCTCAGTAGAAGTTGCCATGCACCATCAGAGTTTGTCAAAATTAATATTTTTTCCGTAAATGCTTTTAGGCACGTGGCCTAAATAGTTGCTTATTTTGTTAGTTTATTGAATACTAATATGTAAAGTTTTTTCTAGTCTACAGAGTTAAATCCAATAGTATGTATTAGCACTATATAAAACCGAATCAGAGCAACTCTGTATCCTGCTATTACCCGGTGATGATAATAACATAGCACATGTAATCACAGGACTGAAAGTGTAGGCTCTGACTTTATTGCTATTCTCAATACAATCTAGGAAGAAAAGCACATTAAATATCAGATTTTCAGCCTGTGACAAATGATAGCATTGTACAAGTTGCCAGAAGGTGATTATATTATGAAAAAGTGTGAGCAGAACCAGGTCAGAAGTCAATTGTAGTAACAGTACCTTATGATCTGTCTTGGCCAACATGAGTATATCATTCGTTTCTTGACTTTTTCATTATTTTTCCTAGTTTCACTTGTGTACATAATATGTCACTTATTTATATGTAACCCTTACAAGAGAAAGTAGGTATACCCTGATCAATAGTAAAATATCTATTCATTGATTAATGCTGGTTAAAATTCAATATCAATTTCCCTTTCAAAGATTAGAGTATTAGGCCTCAATTCCAAGGTTCCCGTAAGAAAAGACCAAGGTGCGGTCCCTCTGTACCAAGCCATAAAATCCCACACGTAAATCTTTTTTTTTTTTTTTTTAGAAAAACAGAAAGATAAATAAATTCAATCAATAATAACATCATAAAGCATGAATAGTTGAATTTACATACAAATGAGGCAAAAAAGGGAAATAAATTAAATCAACACCACACCTACCATACGTTCATAACACATTCATACCTTAAACCCCTTATATTAAGTAACAAACAGGCAAAAAAGAAACAAAGAGACAAAAAAAAGAAAAAAGAAAGAAGAAAAAAAGGAAAAAGAAACTGCTTCAATTTCCCACACGTAAATCTGACCTCTGAGAAATGCTGTGCTGTGCTCCTAATGTCCACAATATTGTTTGCCCTGAGTGCCTGTCTTATATATCTTTCCTAAATTGTTATCACATGCTTCTGTAACAAGCTCTCAAACGTTGACTCTAAAGTCCCTCCAAGTGCCCAAAAGTATTAAAAATCCTCTGGGTACCTTCAACCTCATGTAAAGGCAATATAATGCCTCAGAGAAGCTTGGATTGCCTACAACCGATGCTACCTGCTAAGAGCCTGGGTATCCCTGGGTTTCATCCTTAATACGACTATCTTTTATGAACCCGGGTATCCCTCTGGATTCCTCCCTCAATACCCAGGGACCATCGTGCCTCCTTCCCCCCACTCCTCTGACCATGAGTGTCCCTATGCACTCCCATTGCCCCTAAACTTAAACTCTATGGCACATTGGGCAGATCAGTAGTGTACTTAGATGTTCTGCTGTCCTAGACCTGCTCAAGTGAACCCACCACCTGTCCACCAGACCTCAACCACAACCGCCTAAGCATAGTCATAAATGGTACAGATGTAAACTTCCTGTGTATTCAAAATCCTCTCCCACCTCCGGAAATAGGTCACTGAAACCAAACAAACTGAGATATCATATCAACATAATCACATATTATAATTGTCAAACTGCAATTCGTCATCACGTTGAAGCACAGAAGTCTTCCAAGCTCCGAGCACTTAGCCGATGAGCACTGAAGGCGCTCATCGGCTGTGAGGCGAGCAGTTGAGGCATTGAAACCCAGAAGCCTTAGGCAGAAATGAGCGGCGAAGGCGCTCCCACGATCCTCATGAAGCGAGACGAGCCGTTGAGGCACTGTAAAACGCGGGACTTAGGCAGTAATGCGAGGCAAGCAGTTCAGGCATTGAAGACTTAGCCTCCAAGCAGTTAGGAAACTTGGGATTGCCTTAGACTGCAGGCAGTTGAGGAACGCAAAACTTAGAAAAAAAAATTGCGAGGCCCCGGACTTAGAAAAAAAATTACGAGGTCAGAAAAATACGAAGTTAATGGCCAAACCGTGCAAAACGAAAAAAATAACACACTGCACGTGGGGACAGCCAGGACATCTGGGAGTGAGGTTCCACACAAATTTAAGCCGAATTTGCCAAGTTTCAACACTTGAAAATCAGTTAAGCAAAAAAAAAAATGGTGGCCGAAAAAAATGAAAACGAGGTTACACGACCCCGAACTGTGCAAAACACTGCCAGGCACATACAATTTTTACCCAGCAATGTACGCAGTACAAAATACACTATTATAAAGGACGGAAAATGCTCGCGAGATGCGTAACATATAGACAATCGCCGCAATTTTACAACACTAACTTGCAACTATTAACATTACGAATCTAAAATGATGCTTTACCCTATTAAACCAACGGTTTGCCCTCATGCACGCAGCCTATTTACACTGCGCACTTGGCACATTGCTGACACTTACACCTCAGGGTAGCAACAGTCCAAATGTATATTGTATGCTGCAGGAAAATCAAAAGAGATTATTAGCTCTTCAGGATATTGATTGATGGATATGTTAATTAGAAATAGATAAAGTATATTAATTTATTTTATAACTAATTATTTAATTAATTATTATTAAAGAATAAATATTTATAAAAAATTAAAAAAAATAGCAACTGCCGTTACTTTATGAATACATTAATGCATTAATACATTAATTATTAACGTACATTAATTTAATAGTTATTAAAGGCAAAGGCGCTCAGAGGAGCAAAAGCTTTACATTGTGTGGCAAACAGCATTGCCATGGCTTCAAATTTTATTGTCCCGCTAGTCACATATAAAAGCAATAAATTAAAGGCTGTATTTTATTTTATTTTACATTCTAAAAAGTGATCATTTAACAAACCTATGTTTAAATGTAATTTTGCAGGACATTGTTTGAGGAGAGATAAGCACTATTTTTTCGGTTCACTAAAACATTAAGAGAGCATCCCTAATAAACTCAAGAAACTCAGGGGAAGAAGCATTTGAAGATGATGTCAGTATAAGGCTCTGTGATCGTAGTTTATTTAACTATAATAGTTTGAATTCTTGTTTCACCAAATGTCTAATAGCTGGAATATCCAGAGCGATACGTTGCATATTGTTACTGTTTTCTGATTAATATACAATAGGATGATATTGTTATGACTCTATTATTAAGCCTATGAATTACCCTCTAAATTATCCTGTGCCACATAATAGCCTTTTATCCAAATGCCTAGGTGAAAGTTTCTTACTCAAATAGACAGTAGGGCAATTAACACCGGTTTAATACTGATTATAATTGATTCTAGTTTACCTCAAGGCCTATTCAGTCGCCATAAACCTCGTGCGTAGGGCGACATGTTGTGCTATCTATTGTATTATTTAACCCCTTCAATTCAAGGGAATTTATTGAGTTGTTGAGAGACCTGTAGAAGAGATTTATATTTGTCTTACATACTAAGACCAGGGAGCTAACATTTAATCGATTCATTTAAAGTTTTTGAATTTTGTTCTAAGAATACTGTTAAAATAATAAATAAGAAAATAAACAAACTAAATGTTTTTAGCAAGTAAGATAGAAAAGACATTTAAGTTCTCATTTTTATTATATGATCTTGTTATAATGCGCAAAATGTTTTTTTTACAAAGTTTAAAATACATAAATACTTAATAAAAATTTAAAAAACTGTAATATTTTACTATTGTATTTAATATTGCAGATGTAATAAGGCAGGCATTTTGCCTTTGTTCCTAACAGGATTAGAAACATGGGATAAATGGTGCATTCAGAACATTTCTCTACTCAGAGCTGTTGAAAGTAGTGATGTCGCGAACATCAAATTTTCGGTTCGCGAACATCGGTCGCGAACTTCAATCAAATGTTCGCGAACGGGCGAACCCGGCAAACCGCCATAGACTTCAATGGGCAGGCGAATTTCAAAACCCACAGGGACTCTTTCTGGCCACAATAGTGATGGGAAAGTTGTTTCAAGGGGACTAACACTTGCCATGGGGGATCCATGGCAAAACTCCCACGGAAAATTACATAGTTGATGCAGAAATCACCTAACATTCCTAAATTGTTTGGAATAACATGCTTTAAAACATCAGGTATGATGTTGTATCGATCAGGTAGTGTAAGGGTTACACCCGCTTCACAGTAACAGACCACAGTAACAGACCAATCTCCCCGTTTAATGCACCGCAAACAACCGCAAACAGTCCCTTTGCACAACCGCAAACTCCCCATTTGTACAAGGTTGGATACCAAGCTAGCCATGTCCCGTTCCTTGTCCTCACTGATGTCATTGAAGGTCTCTTCCTCCACCCAGCCACCAAGGGTCCCGGAAAGGTGACAACAAGCCCCCTGGGACGCCTGCTGTGTTTGGTCTTCCACCTCCTCAAAGCCACCTTCCTCCTCAGACTCCTCTCTCTGCGTTGCCTCTCTCTGTTAAGTAGTACTATTCCTATCGGTTTAATCCCTTTTATGTCCACTATTAGGGGACGTTTATATGGCATTGATTTTTGGAAAAGGAAGATGGAAAAAGATGCTTGGTTGGACCTCCTACTTCAAATTTGGGGCACTGCGCATGCAATCTAAGGTGCCACCAGATATGAGTGTCACTGTGCACTCGCAAAAGTTGGCAGAGTAGATGCAATAGGCTTCACACACACGCCTGTAGGCAGGCAATTGCTATTCAATCTATTACAGTCAAAAAAGTGTTGTTTTATGTCACTGTACACTACGGTTGCACCAGATATGAGTGTCACTGTGCACTGGCAAAAGTTGGCAGAGTAGATGCAATAGGCTTCACACAAACGCCTGTAGGCAGGCAATTGCTATTCAATTTATAACAGTCAAAAAAGTGTTGTTTTATGTCACTGTACACTAAGGTTGCACCAGATATGAGTGTCACTGTGCACTGGCAAAAGTTGGCAGAGTAGATGCAATAGGCTTCACACACACGCCTGTAGGCAGGCAATTGCTATTCAATCTATTACAGTCAAAAAAGTGTTGTTTTATTTCACTGAGCACAATATAAGCTGTGAGCCTAACACGGGCAGGCAACTGAAATTAGATTAATTGTAGTGGAAGCTAAATACACAGCCTGGCTATCTATTTCCCTATTAAATCTCCAGCAGCTACACTATCTGTCCTCTCACAACGAATGCAGCTTCAGAATGATTCTAAAATGTATGCTGTCCTTCAGATGGAAGGCTCTGGAAGGGAGTGTATGCTGCTGATTGGCTGGAATGTGTCTGCTGACTGTGAGGTGCAGGGTCAAAGTTTCCTCAATGATAAAGAATAGAGGGCGAACCCAAAAGCGCATGTGTTCGCCGTCCAATGCGAACGCGAACATGCCAAAATCGATGCGAATAGTCAGCGGGCGAACTGTTCGCGACATCCCTAGTTGAAAGTAATCCATTGACAACAAAACTAAATAGAAGAGAAGGCCCAGTAGGATAAGCCTCCCACTCATGCTACAGGCAGACTACTCATAGGGATTACTCATAAATTATACAGCTGATAATCTTGTAAAATGTTACATACTTCACATATATATGACGTTTGTTTCTCCTTTAACCACTTTATTTCAAAGGAATTAATTGAGCTGCTCAGAAACCTGTGAGAGTTTTTGAAGACTAAAGACCACCATATTTCTCTTTTGATGAACTAGACTTGTTAAAAAACAAAACGTGTTCAGAAAATAAAAAATAATATTTTATCGATTAACTATTACATGCATTTATTATCAAATGGAATTAGCCATTGTTCTGTTTGAGTGGCTTCCTCAAGATGGAGCTTTATTATAGATTGATTCCCTTTAGTTCTATTGAAAGCAGTGAACTTGAGGATTGCCGTACTTTAACTGAGAGGTTCTCCACCACCAATGCTTCACCAATCTGAGCAAGCAGAAAACAAAGTGATGGCTCCCACTGAATAATTATTGCTTAGTTAATTATTAAAAAAGTTAATTATTTTGTTTTTAGGATTGGTTTTGCTTTCTCAATACATTTTGCACCCTATATAGTGCAGTACTTCAATGTTTATCCTTTATGGAATGCTTTATTGATAATTAAAAAATATATTCGTGTTTAGATAAATTATGACCATCAGAAACGGGAGGTTTTACCTTTATCACAAAACACGTGACCCATCCTGATGTCCTTAGCAATGTTATGTATCAACAGGGAACAGATCCGAAGATGTAAGATGAGTAACTGGAGTTGATGGTGGTGAGCCTTCTAATTATCTGTTGGTGTCTTGCAACGCTCTATATTTCCACATCCCTGGCCCAGGGCCTGACTAGACTGTTGGGGGCTGTGACCTTGGCCTGGGCTGGCAAGAGTTACCCTGTTTATTAATATGGTTAGGCATTTTGTTGCTTATGGTTTTAAAATGACATCTGTATTGCATGTATTATGATTATGTTACAGTGTGGATATGGGGAATGACATACCACCAGAGAACCATGTTTAGCTGTGGGTAAGGGTATCATGGTACCATTTGAGTAGCAAGTGTAGTTCTGTCCCTGAGGATTATGAATAAAGCACTCGGCTAGGGAGCTGACTCACCATAACATAAACACAAAGATTAAAGGGACAGGGGCGTTAGGAAGATAAGCAGGGCACATACGCAGATAGTATAAGTGTTAACAACACTTGTTTAGTTGAAGTACTACAAGAAGGTCAGAACACCATATAGGGTCATTCATTTTAACAACTGGGTTAATGCATCACCAGGATAGACAAAGGGCCTGACATCATGAGATGTACAGGGTCTCCCTACGAACTAGGGGCATGTCACGGCCAATTGGTCCCCTTCTATGCACCCAAGGATGTGGCTTACTGTAATTAGCCAGCCTGTGGCCAGAAAACTGTATATATGTTGATGGTGTCAATAAAGGAGTGATTAATTTAGACTTACATAATCAAAGTGTTAGTTTCACTCTGTGGATTAATCCTAATATTCTAAGGGATTGTATTTTGTATCCAGTGGTGGAAAATAGTCTGTGGTTATTGTGTTCATGATATCCTGGTCTACTGAAGCAAGCTCCTGGGGTGTGTTACGTAGTTCTGGTCCATCTTCTGCTAACAGAGGTGTAAAAGGACTGCAGGATTCTTCTGGGTAGGTTTGAACCAGGTTCTTACCAATTACAATTGAAGCAGCAGATCGTGACCCCCCCCCCCCCCCACACACACACACACACACACACACACTTCTGGATCTCTACCTTGTCGGGGTGAATGAGCTTGTGTAACTCAATGAAGCATTAAGCTACACCATGTAGGGTCACCCAAGATGGGCAGGTCATAGTAGAGAGGTTAAACAAATAAAGGTCCACTGAGAAGGAGAAGGCATCCCACTCCTGTATCTTTGCCAAGAAAACAGTATGGCGGCTGTAGTCCAAAGGGACACGACTGAAAGGACTAAACAACAACACATATGACACACAGGCACAGGGAATTTACTAAAGCTTCATGGCTGGTTGAGATTGGTTACCATGGGCTATGATGGCCTGATATCCAGCATCACATATCATTCTGCAATTTACTAAAGCTATTTTATGATCAAAAATACTGCCCAACATGGCACATCTCAACCACTAGTGATCTTACTGTTTTCATGGTGTGTTAAGACACATTAAGGCTTGTCAGCATTAAAATACAGGACGGGCTTTAGATCACCATATTAACTAAAAGAAAGTAGTAATCTAAATAGGCTGCAATGTTGCAATGTTGCTTCCTGAAACCACCCAATGTGATAAAACCCAAGGCATCGGTAAAAATAAAATAAACCTAGAGAGCTTATTTGAATTTTATTATACTTGGAAGCACATAAAAAAAATATTATAACCCTTCCTCTCTGCAATCACAGCAGTGAAGGGGTTAGTGAATAACATGTTAATAAATGAATATTTTACATAAAATAATACTTATTTTAAATAATAAAGAGGATCTCCTCAAGGACAATATTATCAATTATCAATTATATTATCAATTAATAATTACTACCCTTCACTACTTTAATTACAGAACTGAAGAAGTTAACTCCTTAAAGGGGCAGTACATCGAGTTGTTAAGGACCCACCAACCTAGCCTGCCTCTTTGCCATGGGGTAGACGTGTAACAAAATAAAAATGTTCCATTGACCCCATAAGTAACCCCTAATTTCTAAACAAGTCAAAGAAGAGCATCTAAAATAGTACATTGTCTGAAAAATAACACTTATAAGGAAAAATGTATACATTTTGACAAGAAAAAGATGAATGCATGAACAAGAGGTCATGATTTGAAGTTGCAAGGTAAAAGATTTAGGGGTAATGTGTGTCTTACAGTAGAAGTTGTAGGGTCAAGACAGTTAAGAAATATAAGCATATCTGGGATAAGGATAAGGCTATCTTGAGGCTTAAGCCAATCTTTTAGGTAAACAGAATTTGCAGACCAGATGGGCTTTTTTGTTTCTATCTGCCATCAATATTGTGTTTCTATAAGTAACTTGGTCTGCCCTGGCCCCTACTATGGATATTCTTATTAAATGCTGCCCACTGTTTGGATGTAACGACCATTAGTTAGAAAGCATGTCTTTAGAAGAAATTAGTCAAATTTTTCTAAATAAACAAATACGTCTATTAATGATTATTATTATTTCTTATAATGATATAATGATACATTGCTGTTTCATGTAAATTCTGTTTAATTATCGAAGAATGTCTCCCATTAATCCCCTTCCACTATGATCTATCCTAAAAGGGACATGAAAGGAGCAGGCGTATAATATTCCTGTTTATCTACTTACTTTTATGTACTTTTTTTTTTTATTAAGAAGAGCTTATAAGCACTGTATTTACTGACTAAAAGCAAACAAATAGTCCATGGATGGTTCTGCCCTCTGCAGCTTATTCAGACACAGACTCTGCAGGGCTAGATGTGCAGTGTAATGTCCTAGCCTATCAGGGATCACGTGTCAGCAGCACATTGCAAGAGATGGTCACTGATTGGTTAGTATGAGACACAGCACAGCAAGTACTTTAATGAGCTGCAGAGGGCAGACCCAAGCAGGTAATTTGTTTACCACTTTTTAATAAAGGAAAGTACATAGAAGTAAATAGATACACAGGGATATTATATACCTAGTAACATCCAGGAACCTGCCATGTCCCTTTAAGGAGATAAAAAAACAGACTGATAACAAATCATAGTTATAGCACATGTTTTCCTGCTAAATTTATTTAGAATTAGTTAAAACTGTCTATGCCTGTCTGATTTCTCAAAAAGACATCAATCAACAGCGTATAGCTCATTAAACATATCACTTCCTTTAGTTCATTTTTATTCTCCATGTGACTGCACTTTGAAATGAAAACAGCAGACATATTAATGTAATTTAAAGTAAATTACAAATACAGCAAAACACTTAAAAAGTTACTAATTCAGGAGAAAATAACCTCTCTTAAATTCTTAAAGGAATAATAAAACTCTTCTTGTCCACAAAAACATTAATAAATATTATTACAAACCTTATAATAACTTTAATTGGCAAGGAGTAATTTAAAAAGTTCGTAAAAAGACCAAGGGCCTTATTAACCTTCCTGGCGGTATGATTGTTTCAGTATTTAGAATGTTAAAGCGGTACATTCTAAAATACTGACATGATCATACCACCTTTAGATACCATTACCCCTTCCCCCTCTCCTCCTCCCTTTCCCCTTATCCTACTCCTCCTCCTCAATTTCCCCCCTCTCCTCCCTTTCCCCCTTATCCTCCTCATTCCCCCTTATCCTCCCGCCTTATTCTCCTGATCCTCCCCCTCATCCTCCTCATCTTCCCCCCTCCTCCCCCTCATCCTCCTTTACCCCCTCATCCTCCTCCTTTACCCCCTCATCCTCCTCCTTTACCCCCTCATCCTCCTTTTCCCCTTCTTCCCCCTCATCCTCCTCCTTTCCCCCTCATCCTCCTCTTCACCATTCATCCTCCTCTTTACCATTCATCCTCCTCTTCCCCCTTATCCTCCTCTTCCCCCCTCTTTCCCCCCTTCCCCACTAACCCTCCTCTTTCCCCCTCACCCTCCTCTTCCCCCTTACACTCCTCTTTCACCTTCACCTTCTCTTCCCCACTCATCCTCCTCTTCCTCCCCTCATCCGCCCTTATCCTCCTCCTCCTCGGGATTGCCGCTAGGAAGGTTAAATTAGCCCTCGAAGTTCTCTCGGTCCTTGCAAAAGACAGTTTTTTGCTGTTTGCGTGGACCAATACCCCAATACGTCCCTCGCAGCCTGCTTTGCGAGATGACACCGAAAAATGGCCGAGAATAGGCTCCAAGAGAGCTACGGAGTAACACGGAGCCATAAATCTATGAGGTGGATCTGGCACCTTGGAAGAATCTGTTCGGGCACAAAAAAGTGCCAGCAAGGGCTCTTAAAGCCTCTACCTGCTGCCTCAGAGCAGCCTGATACCGCGGTGTGATGCCCCCTTTGCTCCCTAAACACATCCCCATCCTGCAGGGGGCCCTATAGAGACCCCTGTAGCCTCCCCACATTAACCCCTTGCTGCGGGGGTCCCCGATCGGCATCGATCAGGCCCCCACTGCATTTAAACATTTCAAATTACTTAACCAAATCCTTAACAGGCCCGCGGCACACTATTAACCTATCCTGGCAGCGTCACCAAAAAATGAACACCCTCTATGCAAAGTCTCCCCAATATTAACCCCTTTCTGCAGGGGTCCATAGGGACCCCAGCAGCCCCCCCACATTAACCCCTTGCAGCGGGGGGTCCCCGATCGCATCGATCAGGCCCCCGATGCATTTAAAAATTTCAAATTACCTGCCGCAGGTCCTTAAAGAAGGCCGGGGACATCGGGGACAGGTAAGTTTTCAATTTATAATGTTTATATGTTATTTATTTGTTGTGTTTGATGTATGCGTGACTAATGTCATGTATCTTTTTTTCAGGGGCCGAGCCAGAGAACAAAAGAATATGGACAGGGACATGCTGGAAACGTAAGTTCAATACCGTATTTGTAATGTTTATTAATTCTATGTAATGTTTATTTTTCTAATAATCTGATGTTCCTTTTTTTCCCAGGGGGTGCGATCAGAAGGGACATCTGCAAAGGTAAGTGGTTTTATTTATTCTATTTTAGCTTAGATTTAGGGGGTTAAGTATAGATAGGGGGTGATATTTATATTGGGGGTTAGATATAGATAGGGGTGATGTTTAGTTTGGGGGTTAGGTAGAGATAGGGGGAAATGTATTGTAGTTAGGTGTATATTTATAATGTATTTATGACTGTAATGTTATGTGTATTTGTGTATATCTATTCCTTTGCAGGTGTGTAATGTTTTTATTATTTTGTGATTTTATTATTTTTTTTTGTAGTGAGGGGGGTTTGTAATATCCTTTTTTGTTTTGTGTACCTTAGGTTTTTTTATTTTGTTTACCTTATGTTTTTTTATTTTATGTACCTTAGTTTTTTTTATTTTATTTAATTAGTTGCGTAGCTCATACGTTTTCGCAGCATGGCTAATTTAATAGCGTCATAACTTTTCAAACTTTGCAGCACGTAGGGTTTAAGTAGAAACCTTGTATCTACGAGGCTGGTATTTAATAAGGCTGCCAGCTTTTAGATCTCACAAACCATTCACCTTGCCCGTATCTTGCGCCCTATGGAATGCACGGGCTATTTGTAATAAACTCACTTTTATTCATGACCTTTTTATTTCCAATTCCATCAATCTAATGGGTATCACTGAAGCCTGGCTCTCTCCATCAGACACTGCCTCCCCTGCAGCACTTGTATATGGTGGCTTTTCACACACCTAGACCTGGTAATTAGCAAGGTGGCGGAGTGGGCATACAACTTCCCCTCCCTGCACATTTCCCTCCATACCCCTGTTTCTCCATTTTTTTTTTCTCACCCATGTCTCTGCAAGTTGCTGTGATCTATCAATTTTTGGATGAATTTACCTCCTGGCTTCCTCACTTTCTCTTCTCCATAGTACTTTCACTTGTTCGTGACGACTTCAACATTGCCATTTACACTCCCACCTCTCCGGCTGCCAGAGAATATTTTTTTACAGAAGTTTTTAGTTAGTGTAGACCTTACTTTTGGATAGAAGTTCACTAACTAAAAACTTTTGTAAAATAAATATGTTATGTGCTTATATTGAGCCCTTTAAAATTAGCCGAATCGCAATTTAATAAGGCTGTGTATGTGGAGCTCAGTGGAGGAAGTTCTTGACGCTGATGGCGTAATGAGAGCTCCCCTTGCTGGGTAAAGCCGAAATGGAGGGAAGAAGCAGCTTAGGCAGAAGCAGAGGAGCAGAGCTGCGCCCCATCGGGCTGTGTATCTAAGTAATAAGTGTGGTGTAGTGTGGCTTGCTGCTCAGTTTCTTGAGGCTGACAACACAAGGAGGTCCCCTGCTGCAGAAAGAGAAGATACTTCTCCAGCAGAATTCACGTCACAAGCTGCAGAGAGGTAAATAACAACCCCAAAGCGCTGAAGCGCTGAAGATATGGTACGGTGCTCTTCTATTTGTTTTAAGTGGGACTTCCAAACATTGATGATAGCAAAACTAAGGGTGAAGCATAAGCAAAGTCCCTTACAAGCATAAAGGCTTGTTAATATGGTGTTTTGATAAACCTCCATCTAAGAACTGAGGTTGACTACTCACTAAAAAACCTGCCTTCAAACATTCTTAGGGTGGAAGAAGGCCTTTTCAGACAGTGGCTAACTGAGCCTTAAAGCTGTTGTAAAAAGCCCCCCAAAAGCCACAATAGTCGAAAGACTTACAACATCAAAGCACCTACTCATCATTAGAGAATTGTATATCTTCAATATATAGCTTATAACAGGATAACTTGGAGTTTGGCAAGCTACACTGACTCTAAGGTCTATATCTTGATTGGGCAGGGTTGTCCTTTTTTTTCTTCGTTGGACTATTTTCATTCAATGGAGTCTTTACTCTGAAGAGAGATATTCTTTACTGTTGCAGACAAGGTATCTATAAGAAAAGTGAAGTTAATATCATCTTCAAAGTGGAGAAGACATGGTTTGGTATATAATAACTTATTTAAAGGATATAATACACAGGTCCCTATTTTGAAGAGCGATATGACAACTAAGCTGGTGTAGAGACTGAGCCAACAGGTAGTGAAGAGGACAACATCCTCAAAGAGGAAAAGATAAAGTACTGTGCACGAATAATTGAACTATTACAGCACACTTAAAAGCGAAGTATAAATTGAGCCAATCCCCTGATTAATAGTATAATCTCTGAAACAAAGGTTTGATAAACCTGGAAAAGTACTTTATGTACAGTTTACTAGAAAAGGGATAGCATATCGGAATAATACAACACACTGGGGACTTTTCTAGGTAGCAGATGATTGCTTTTGCAGATGGGTGTAGCACGCCCTCCGAAATTGACTAAATGACACATTAGATAAGGAGCATGCAGCTTGATGTTGGGATCTTTACCCTTACGTAGCTGTCTCTACTACTTAGGCTGCTGAAAACTTCAAACTGGGAAAAACACAATGGCCAATAAGGGGAAAGCAAGAGATAAAAAGATAGGAGCAACTAAACAAACTCCAGACTGCGTCCATGAATCAATCCCAAACTGAAACATCTAGATCCACTCTTCCCCAGAGCAGAACAACTGGAAAAAGGTAAATAAAAGTAACACAGATAGCGCTAACCCTTCATTATCCAAAGAAATTCTGGCAAAATCTAAAATGAAACAACTTTTTATGGACTTCCAAATCACCCTTAGACAGGAACGTTCCCAGGAGATTCACAATAATAAAGAAGCGATTAAGTCTTTGCTACAAAAATTTTTAAAAATTGGACAAAAACAACAACAGGCTAATGCAGGAAATACCAAAGCCTATGAAATTACGTGACTGAGGTGGAAAGGAAATCTGAAGCTTTGGGATCTAAATTAGCCCTCCAAGAGGATGTTTTTAGAGGAAGTAACTTAAGGGTTAGCGGTATACCGGACACTATAGTCTTGGAGGACCTGACGAAATTGGTTACAGATTTTTTTCGAATTTGGTTTAACCCGAGAAGCCATGGATTAATATGCTTGGCAGGGTGCATAGGATACCTCTTCCCAGAGCTGCTAAAAAAGAAGCTGTAAGAGATGTTATAGTTAAATCCTATTGTTACGCATATAAAGAAGCAATAATAAAAACAGCATGGAAAAGAGGTTAACTTTGCATCACCTTTTGAAAAGCTGTCAGTGTTTTCTGATATTTCAGGGGAAACCTTACAGAAACTGAAAAAAAAACTCTGAAATAACAAAAACATTGAGGAGGGAGAAAATACCCTATAAATGGGGATTACCCATTAAATTAATAGTCTTTAAGAGGAATGACAAAAAGATCTTCAACACAGTAAATGAGGCTGAAGACCAATTAAGAGAGTGGAAGATACCACTTGAAACAATGCCCAAGAAAACTCTAAGGCTCAGTTTGTGGAATGGGAACAAGTTTAAACTGCTTACATTTTGTCCACTCCTTTAAAAGAGAGGAGAAGGGAATGAGGAAGATAGAAAGAAAACTTGATTTTAGTAGACGTATTCCTCTAACTTGTGACCAATTATTAATTGGTCTTTCCCCTTTTTTTATAATAATTTAATAATAAATAATATATAAAAAAAAGTTATCAAATGAAACACAGAATCTTATTCCAACGCTTGAAGGGATAACACACAACAGAATAAATCAACAATTTATGAAAATATTAAACTATAAGTAGATCACTAAAGGACACCATTTAGTATCAATTAATACACTAAGGGTAATCCGTATATAAGAATAAATACGGAAATTAAGAAAACTTAAGAAAGTTTTTGTAGTAAAAACACATTTGGTTTAGAATTGATAAGGAATAAGAAGGGAAGAAAAGTAATCAGATATGAATAATTTAGAGAAAATGTAAAGATGTTTGAGAGGCACCAAAGGATAGCTATCACTAGGATGATATACACAAAAGTATTTTACTAATTGTGATTCATGTCACAGAGTTTATGTGGGGTGAACAATCTCCCCCCTTTTTTTTATGTATTGAAATATAGAATTTAATTCCAACGTTTGAAGGGATAATACACAATAGAACAAAACACAATTACTAATATATGAAAATATTAAACTATAAGTAGATCACTAAAAGACAGAATTTAGTATCAATCAATACACTAAGGGTTTTGGTTTGGAATTGCTAATTCTGACTCACGTCACAGAGTTTAATTGGGATGAGCAATCTTCCCACTTTTCTTTTATAATAATAATGTAAAGCGCAAATTTAAAGAAGTTTTCTCAAATTAAACTGTATACAATGTCAAATGAATTGACCATAAACGCCTGGCCTTCAATAAGGGAGATAGAAAGGGTACCTAGTTAGGGTTCAACTAGCATTGTCCAACCCAAGTTTTAAAACACCAATAGTTGGGACTTTAGAAATTTACAGAATTAATGTTAAGAATATATGTTTTTTTGTATTTGTATACAACGGGACGAATAGGAGGAGAGAGAGGGCCTTCGGGCTTACCCCAGATATACAATTAAATAAGTATTACATTTATCTCCCATAATATACAAGGCCTAAACTCCTGCTTTAAAAGACAAATTCTGTTTGATTACTTTCAAAAAGTTAAAGCAGACATTGTTTGCGTGCAAGAAAACCCACTGGCAACTGATAAAGTTCCAAATGTAGATGAAAGGAATTTCAATACCAGAATCAACTCCACATTTTAAAAAAAAAAGCCAGAGGTGTATCTATTTTTTTTAATAAAAAGGTGAATTTGATTAAAAGTTATAGATGAATTGAAGGGAGATACATTATATGGATGGGTAAAATTTACGGAATACAATACACCTTGGTGAATATATATGCCCCTAATAAAAGACAAAACTAATTCCTGAAAACCATATTCAATAAAGTAAGTAGAATTTAGGTGGGTATTTTTATATTCTGCGGAGCTTTCAATATGGTGATGGACCCCACTTTAGATAGAAGATCGGATAAAAATCCTAATTCAGATGCACAAACGAAAATAAATAGTACCCAATTCAAAAAAATATTCTGAAATCCAAATTCTATGACATTTGGAGATTATGGCACGATAATGAAAAGGATTTTTTTTTAAATTCACATCGTCATTTAACATACTCTAGGATAGACTACTTCTTTGTTGAAGTGGATACCATAAAATCTGGTCAAACAATTGAAATTGGCACAATAAAATTGTCAGACCATGCTATGGTATCCCTCCATCTGAAAGGATATCATAAAAAAAAACACCAACAGATTAGGAAGATAGATAGCACCTTATTCAATAATATAGAAAAACAAGCTCTCTTGAGAAAAGAGATAGAAAACTTTTTTCAAATGAATGAAGAGTCAGTGGGGAAAATTACAACTATATGGAATACCCACAAAGCTTTATAAGAGGAATACTATTGACATGGCTGATACATAGAAAAAAAGCAGAGTGTGTGTCCCCTCCCGGAGAGTTATACGTGAAAATTGCAAAATTAGAACTAGAAAATAAGAAAGATATATCCAAGGGAAATTTGATAGAACTAGCCTGAATCAAGGGTCAGATCAATAAAATCTTACAATTCCAGATTGATCATCGCTTATGGAAGTTCCAACAGAGGCAATAACATTGTAGTAATAAAGTAGGTAAGATCTTGTCATACGCTCTTAAACCTAAAACGCATTTTAGAAATAATAAGCGAGGATAAGAGGAAGGGCATAAGAGCAATGACTAAACCCTTTGAAATTGAAAATACATCTTATCATTACTATAGACCTATATAATTTGGAAAACAAAAAGGACTTTTTTAAACCCAGTAAAGAACTAATTTGTAAATTTTTGAATAAGTTGAAATTGTCCAAAACAAAGTTAGAACTAGAATTTCTAATCCAAGAAATTAATAAAAGCGAAATAGAACAGGTAATTACAAACTTAAAAATAAATTCAGTGCCAGGGCCAGGCGGATTTATTAATTCCTATAACAGAATATTCAAAGACACTTGTTCAAAGTATCCTCTTTCAAAGTATCTAGTCAAGGTCTTCAATGAAATAAAATCAGAGGGAATAGCCCTGCCCGAGATGTTACAAGAAGTCATAACAAACATACCAAAGCAAGATAAGGACATTCGGTTCTTTAAGGATTACAGACCAATATTGTTAACAAATTCAGACATTAAAATGTTTCCAAAATTCTTGCTAAGACACTGAGCACGATATTGCCTAGTTTAGTTCATATGGACCAGACTGGATTTGTACATAATCGCCAGGGTACTGATAGTACTAGAAGATTAATAGATCTTATAGCATATTGCACGTTTAAACAGATTTCTAATACTATAGTTACCCTGGACGCTAAAAATCCTTTGACTGGCTAAACTGGGAATACATGACGATGGTCTTGCAGGAGTTTGGCTTGGAAGATTTTGGAACAAATGCAATAGGGGCATTGTACTCATCACCATCAGCCTTTGTATCAGGGGTCGGTTTAAAAAACGATCATTTTATAATTATTGAACACGTCAGGGATGCCCTCTCTCTCCTCTGATATTCGCTCTGATGATGGAACCTTTCACAGAGGCGGTTAGAAGCACTCAAAGAATAAGTGGCATAAATATCAATGCAAGGGTATACAAAATAATGTTGTTTGCGGACAACGTCATTTTGACACTATATGATCCAATTAATTCTTTCAAATATATCCAACAACTGATTACTGAATTTGGGGAAATGTCATATTATCAAACTATAAGTCCTAACACATTATTGACAAAATGGGAGAATGTATTTCTAACCTGGTCAGGGAAAATCTCGACTACAAAATTGACAATACTGCCCATACCCTTGGAAGTATCTAACCAAACTTTAAAACAACAGCAGCTTTTGGAAAAAATGTATATATTGTGGAAAGAGACCCAGAATAAAAATGGAAACTATACAAATTAACTTTTCCAGAGTTGGTCTTTTGATGCCTTATACAAAAGATTACTATAATGCATTAATGATCTCTAATTGTATGAAATGGTCCCCCCCAGTTAGATAACTTGAGGTGTATAGACATTGAAGGATCATTGATGTTAGATTGGTAAATTAAATACTGGATTTGGCAAGGCAAAGATTCAATGCGAGAGAAGACATTGGGAAAACTAGTACCAACAGTAGATGCATGTTTAAAAACTTGGTTCAGATGTAATAATAAATATAAACTAATAAGGTTCCCCTCACCTGATACTCCATTAACAATGCTGTTGGAGAAATTAAATTTCCCCTATAGAAACAGCTGGGTCACGTTGAATATAAACAAGTTGAGCAATCTATTTTATAACGACGGATTAAAATCTTTCCTGGAACTACAAAATGAAATTAAGCTACCAAAATGCAAATGGTTGGAATATGAAATTCTAAAAAAAAGCATTGAAAATTGAAAATATAAAAGGTTAGCAGCACAAGAACCAACCAATTGCACAATAATGATGGGAAACATACTACAGCAAAATGTTAAAAAAATGTAAGGAAAGAAAATGAGACTGATAAGACACCCAGAATGAGAAAGTAGGAAACAGAATGTAAATTAAAATATACAACAGATAATTGGTATAAAGCTTTTGCTGTAACACAAAAAGTAATAAAATTCCAACCATATAGAGAAAATGTTGTTAAAATATTGAATTGATGGCATTGGGTACCATCTAAAATAGTGGCCATGAAAAAATATGATAAATTAGCTGGATGCTGGAGACTGTGTGGCCAGGAAGGTACATATAAATAGATATTTTGGGATTGCCCTCAAGTTCACAAATTGTGGAAAGAGTGTTTTGAAATTATCTCAAATTTATGTAATAAAAATTTGTACCAAGATTTATTGGAGGAAAGGTTACCGTTAATGAAAAAGCCCTGATAATTCAGATTGATTCTGTAATAAAAAGTTTGATTGCAAAAAAATGTAAAGTATTGCAGGTACCATCATTAGGTGAAATATTGGCGAAAGTTAGAAATAATACAGAAATGGAAAGAGATATAATAAACTTGGGCATAGGAACAACCCTTTTTAAAAATTTGGATCATATGGGATGCTCAGAGCCCTCTTCTATTTGTGAATGATAAAATATAGATTTACTTTTTTTTTCAAATCCAAGTTGTACAACATGAAGGATGTGAGTGGATTGGAAATGTTTTGTAAATTTCTTTTATGATGTATTTGTATTTTGTATGTCTAAAAGAGAAAAAAAAATATGGATTAATTTGCACGTCCCCATTGCAGTGCAATAACTGTATTTCTTGAATATCTGAGCAGGAAATACAATTTTTACTTTTTATTCAGATGTAAACACAAATGTACTATTTGGTTACTGCCTATAGTAAGACATACATATTTCAGACATAAATGGTCAGCACCGTGCTCCACGCACCACTTCCTCTCAGCAACCAATAAACCACCAACTTCAGAAAAGCAACCAAAACATAGAATAAATCACAGACTTCATCTTTTTGAGACTTCAGCTCCCAAGTTTTAAAGTAAGATTTAGTGCCACTTTGACTTTATCTGCAGACGAAGAAGATTCATGTGTTGGCTGAAATTGGCCATGATGGAGAGTTGCAGTTATTCACTTTAGGCAACAAATTGTCACTTTATGCAGACTGACAGCATCTAGAACAGGTACGGGCTACCGGCCAATGCTAAGAATAGGTGCAAGACTTAGCCAAGAGTCCGGACATAAGACTGAGACAAAATAGGGCACATTTAGTTTTTTTGCACATTTTGTAATCCTTTTTATTAGTAAATTGTAATTGTAATTTAGTTTATGTATTTGAGTGTATTTTTAAGTAAAATTTAAGCTTTTTGGCCTTCTTCCACCTTGTTTGGAAAGGATTCAGCTCTACTGAAACTTATTATCTGGAAGACATTAATTAGAAAGCAATGGGCTCCAAAACTAAATATAACAGTATTGCATTAGACTCTCTCAGGAACTGGATGATAGATAGATAGATAGATAGATAGATAGATAGATAGATAGATAGATAGATAAAGATACAGATAGATAGATAGATAGATAGATAGATAGATAGATAGATAGATAGATAGATAGATAGATAGATAGATAAAGGAATCAAGGGAACGGAGTCACCACATACATTTTCCATTGCTGGATTTACCTTGGACCAGGTTCCACAAAAAGAGGTTGCCACGATAAATTACCTAAATATAATAATACAAATAATAATAAATTAGAATCTGGTAACAGTTTATTATTATTTATATTTTGAATTAGATATATATATATATATATATATATATATATATACTTAGAATCTCTAACGGTCTTATATATCCCATACATATTGTAAGCTGGACATGCATTAGCCTAGTTAAACAAGATCATTTATATGACACAAGCCATTTTCTCCAATAGCAAATTATATTAAAAGACAACACAATATACTGACACTGTATGTTTGCTGAATGTGGGAAAGGGAAGTTAACTCAATGATTTGGGGAATTCAACTAAACTTCCTCTGTAATTCTGTTGATTCCCTGTATTTAAAGTATCCAAGTTTAGCACAGACTTCATGTTTTTGAGACTTCAGCTCCCAAAACGTTACATACTGTTATAAATGAAATGGACAACAAAAATGTAGATATTGACATATTTAATATTCATACATGGGTTTCACTTTCCAATAATATGTCATAATAAAAAGTCTACTATAAAGATGTTTGATTACAACAGTTACAGTGAATAAAAGTATATATGTTCATTGTTGAAAACAAATAAAATATACTCGAGAGATATTCCTATTTCTAGTATTATATACATAATTTGTTGCTACTTAAAACACTGGGAACACTATTAGTAACATGGCAACTTAGAATGGGCGTAGCAACACTGGGATCAAAAATATCCTACAGGCATCAAACAATCTTGTGCCAGTTGTACTAAGGTCAGAAACCTTGGAGATGTCACATCTTAGTCAATCTGTTTATTTACCTGCACAAGTACTAGACCCTCACTTGTACAATAACAAAATAAATAAAGAATATTAAATAAAGAGTAATTTCATGGCCGATGTAAATTCACTTATAAATAATACTTACATAGATGTTCAAAGCAATATTGACCAACATCTAGGATGAAGCAGGGGACAATCACCTCCTTTCACATATATCCTCTCACAATATATAATTAATGCTCCCTTCCCCATTACATACCTGAGCTTGCTCATTGACTGGTATTAAGTAAAAGTTGATAAATATCTTAATAAGAGAAACATAGGTTAATTTAATGTTGTTAATGGATTGACACCCTTGTTTACCATAACATTTAGCATAGAAACCACTAATCCACTAAAGCCATTGTCTTGGCCCAGCTATAAGAAATACTCTACCACCAGCCATAAGAAATACTAGAATACTAGCATAATGAGTCAAATCTGGGACATGCATTTATTGTGGGAGAATAAGACAATTGCTTCAATTTCCAATAGGTTGCCTGGAATCTCATCCACTTGTCTATATTTAATAACGGCTCAATTACATGGCTTCCATAGGAAAGGTTACGAGTCAAAAACTCATAGATATTACATGCGGCCCCTAATAGACCTTTAGATGTATACCCGTATGACTGATCACTACATGTGAAGAAGGAAACGATTGCTTTGGATGTAGGTTTGGAGGACATTCTGGGCAGGAGTGCCAGGATCTGCATGGCATATTTGCTGATGTGCTGAAGGGGCGGTCTGGTGTACAGGAGGCGCTGCAGGAGGCAGGCAAACTGATTTTGAAAGGTATAACTGATATTACTAACCCCTGCCTGTCTGATGGACCTTTATGAGGTACTACATGAAGACCTGGAGTCCAGATCCTATGGGAATAGTACTGTACCAGGTATGACAAAAAAGGTTGAGTACAACACACTTCTTGGCCTCAATACATATTGACTGATAATGTGTGATTATTGAGATACCTTTTTTGTATAGCACTTACATATGTCTTAAGATATTATCTGGAAATGAACCATGAACATCCCCTAAAAGCAAATCAAGAGCCCTCGTGTTGTAAAACTTCACCCTACATTTGGACTTTGTGGAAATGGGAAGAAATAAGAAACAATATTGTTTGTCCATTGTCTAGTATTATATTCAGATGTCAACACCTTATCTTCAATTCATGGTGACAACCTTGTCTCTGTTTCAGCTTGTTCTGATATCTGTGAAACAAGATCAATATGTCTCCTTTGTACAGTCGGCAATCTGTGCACTAAATTAACATCTACCGTGTGTTATCCTCTATTATATTTGTCCTCCTTGTGACCTTGTTTTACTTTCACTTCCTGGTCCCTCATTCTTATGCTAATGTGTAACCCTTCCTGTCGGTATTCTAGCCCATGTACTCATTTTGTATTGTCAACTACTTGACCTGTCATGCATGTACCCACGTTTACGTCCATGTTGATGTGTTTTGCTCAACCATAACTATATAGTATTCCTCACGTTGACTACTGTACTGTAACTAAACCAACAAACCCACATCTTCTTTGTCAGCATGATCTTCTTCTTTCCTGTCCACCAAATACGTCTTCTCATTCCTTCAACTACAATGATTTTGTATTGGTATGCTATGCATATTCACTGACGTATCAATCACATCTGGTCAGTACCAAAATCGAATGAGAGGAGATCAATCAGAGAACAAATTAACCTGATTATTTACATGATAACCCACTATAAGAGCAGCCTCTTTTATCTCACTTGTGTCCTTCAAAGGGAGAAATATCCTGAAGTATATCAGTCTGGTCTCACTCAGTGGTGATCCAGCCCCAAAATACCAGGCAATTCTAGCCTGAACAGTAGAAAGAGGAAAACTTAGATATACTTTTCAACCTTCATTGGGTCTTGTCAGTGGGGTGTAGCTGAACTCCCCTAGAGCGTCAATCACCCTTAGGGAGACTAAACCCCAAGAGTAATTTGAATAAACAACAACAAAAAACAAATAAACAAAAAAAAAAACAGAAAAAACAACTCTACATTTAGAGAAGGGATTCTTCAAGGATTAAATTCCGAAAATAGGACTAACAATACATGTTTTGTTCATCTGGTCAGTACACCAGAATGACTACTACCTAGGAGAAGGGAATCCCATTCATCCATACACAGCAAGTGTCATTGAAAGATAAAAAATAGCAGGACACAGCTATGAAATGCTCTGTGTGGGGAAAAAGGGTTTGGAGAAAAAAACAAATAGATACGTACTGTTTAGTAAGGTTTACATTTTAGTCTTCCAATAAGCAATCCTACCTGCTGCTGATCTCCTAGCAGTGCTACCAATGCTGTATCATCTAACAAACTATAAAGGAATATCATACAGGACATATTGTGTATTACTGATCTGTTATCTCACAATGATGCATTAATTCTAAAGAAGAGCCCTAGTTCTATGCAAATCTATATTGTATAGAACATTTTACAAACAGATATGGATATCAGAGATACTCACATTTCAATTCTTATAATAATGCCTCAAACTATTTGTAAATGATGCATGAATATTGGCAAAATACATGTGCTTTTATTTCAGTTTTTTCATAGTTACTTATTTTTGGGAGGGAATCACATCATAATTTCTATTTCACCTGAAATCTTGGTGAATACAACCAGAATGTATTCAGTGAAAGACAGATGGGCATGTTGAGACAAAAATAAAGGTGTTGTCCTTAAATAAGACTGCCCTTGCAAATGTAGATGGTTTGGGAGGCTGGTATGGACAGAGCAACTGTCTTTTAAAAGAGAAACTGTCCCTCCAATATAGGAGAATTTGAGAGGTTTGAAGTACTTGCAGAAAAAGAGTAATTCAAAGGCAAAGGTGGACGGTGGAAGCCATAATATGCAATAAGCACAGTAGTTAAATGGTTGCGAGTTTTCAACCTTGCAAGGGGCTTTTGGGGAAAGCACGATGGACATTAGGATTCTCAGTTCAAAGACAGGACTTTCCATCCTTTGCAATGTGTTATTGCTATTGTTTTTTGCCTTGAACTTAACCCCTCTATAGTGCTACGGAATATGTTGGTGCGTTACAAATCACATATATAGTTGTGAGCATGCGAGTTGTTGCTAACCGAAGGCCTCCTTACCAGCAACTGCGCACCTCGCAAAATTTACGTCCTTACGGAACGAAAATACGAGACACGTTACGACCCATTACGACCTTGCAAAAATCGGCCGCAACACGCGCACATGAAAACATGAAAAATACAACAAATACACACAACAAATACATAAAAAGCTTACCTACAGGAAGAGGGGGGCATCCAGGACCTCGAAAACTAAAGTTACACCTCAATTTAACTCAAAATAAAAGAGTTTAGACAAAATTCTGTAAGCGAGAGAAAAAATGGCCTCCGAAAAAACGAAAACGAGGCTACAGCAGTCTAAAGACGCAAAACACCACCAAACACCTACGTATTTGCCGAAAAACAAGGACGCAACCCGCGCGACCCCAAAAACATTACAAACACAATAAATACAAACAACAAACACATAAAAAGCTTACCCACAGCAAGGGGGGGGGGCACCCAGGACCTCTGCTAGTCAAGTTACACCTCGATTTAAGCACACATTTCGGAGTTTAGAGACACGAAAATCACCTAAGCGAGAGAAAAAATGGCCGCCGAACAAAACGAAAACGAGGCTAAAGGTCCCTAAACACGCAAAACACCACCATAAACATGAAAAACACCACCAAACAGCTACGGATATTCCGACATTCGCACGACATAGAAAACGAAGGACGCTAAATCAGCCACATTATATACACCAAACACCATTAGCTCACTTACAATTTCACTAGTAAACAATAATAATAATAAATGGAACAGCCTTCCAGAAGACATCGCCCGGACAAACACAGTAAGGAATGTCAAGCTTCTGGGCTGATTAAGCCAACTGTTTTAGGTAGATACAACTGACCTTTAATTCTTATCTGCTGACAAATCCTATTTTAAGTGCCCACTTCTGTAAAAGAAAACACCCTGACACTTCAAATGTTCGCTTTCTGTGGATTTGGAGATGTTTGAAATAGAAATGTTTGCAATGCCAAATACAGCTGGAATACTTTTGATTACTTGTCCGTATATAAAAAATAATGTCCTTTGTTCGGCTGCATCTAAAGCGTTGAGTTTCCTTTGTTGGAGAGATCTGTGAGTTGTGATACGGATCAACTGATAAAGAACTATCATCTTGTCACAAGCCAGCAATAAATACAGACGTCTACAGATCCAAACACAACGGGCGTGAATCTGCATCTGTTCTACACATGAATGAGCCCATATCTACCAAGTGATACTAATACATTAGGAGGTGGAAACATGAAAGATATAGCAAATCTAGAACTTTCAATTATGTATTTAAAAAATAATACTTTAGAAATCACAAAAGGTTTTTTCTTGCATGAAAACGTAGTGATTAGTGGTCTGGAAAATTAACTGTTATTCCCAGAGCATAATATAGAAAGTCCATAGCCAGACCATGGTGGCTGAGACCAAAGTGTTTCTGAACTAATGCAAAGGTGGAGTGGAAAAAGCAAGATCCCTTCAGTAGTCCCAATGTTATGGGATAATGTTTGGTCTGAAGCTCTCAATGTTGGTCTCTCTTATGTAGAAATGTTATTTATATATACACTGTACTGATGGCGGACAGATAGATAGATGCTATGTATCTATCAATTGGCTGGTTGCCATTCAGATCTGTTCTCACAGTGCAAAAATCCTGATGGCAGTGAGATAGACTAGTACTGTGGATATGGCCACCTGTTGATGTTGCGGTTTTGCTGTAATGATAGTGTTTAAACAGCCATGGATCCTTCAAACGCACCCCAAATAAATTAGATGGAAACCAGTGTTGATAAACAGGTTTTATTCGTAGAATGCCGCAGATAAAATAAACACAGTAGTCCGTCTTTGGTGTATGTCATATACAACGGATAAAACAAAGAAAAAGTAAAAACAAACTCTAAAAATGTTTTACAACCTATAAAAACATTGGTAGGTTGGTGCACAAAAATGATGTCTCCACTTTCTTTGATGTGTTGGAGATGATATTTATGTGTAAATACACTTCATCAAATGCGTTTCGCCATTTTGCTGACGGCTTCCTCTGTGATAATGATATAAATGTTGGTATTGGTAGTGCCCTGAAGACTGTGCCTTGTTCTCCTGGGTGTTCCCTTGATAGTATATCTGTTTCTGAACTAAGATGTATATTCACAAATCTATCACAGGGGCTGTGATAAAGTCTTAAAGATAAATGTCAGTTTGCGGGATATCCTGTGTATAAGTTTGTCTGATTGTCTTATATTGAAACATTTTATTAAGGAATTCTCTATATCTGTAGTATGTTGGAAATTTCTTGTGTGAGCTCCACCCCCCATATATATATATGTAGGCAGAGCGTCTTAGCCAATGAGCTGTGCAGAGTTATGTCCTAGCCAATCAGCTGACTATATAAAAGCTGCCCTTCAAAATAGATACACTGTTGTACCTGCCCCTGATTGGCCACAACTAATTATGAATTTTATGCTAATTTAGCTTGGATTTCCAGCCTGGAAACTGAAGACATTGTGCAAACTTAAGGTTAAATTTATTAATTTAAATTTTGGTATTTTTTCATACAAAAATGTTTTTATGCACTACTGATTCTGCTGATGCATTCATAATCCATGAACTTCCATATAGGAAATATTGCATACTATATAGGGTAATGCACAACAAAGCTACTGTGGTGCTTAGAAAATGTGCTACACCCCAATTATATTTGTGACTTAATTTATAATTTAATTTAATTTGCAAAAAAACTAATTAGAGGTACTCAATCAGAGAACTAACTAATCTTAATCGATTAGTTATATGGACATGATAACCCACTCTGAGAGCTACCTTTTTAGCCAATTGTGTCCTTTTACAGGGAGTAATATCCCGTAGTATATCAGTCTGGCCCACTCACTAGAGGGATCCAGCCCTGAAATACCAGGCAATTCTACCCTGAATAGGAGTGAGCTAAAAGAGGCTGCTCTCAGAGTGGATTATCATGCCCATAGAAAAAACATATTAAAGTTCTCTGAGCACCTCTAATATTTATATTTTTTTGATTATTTAAATGATCTTTGGGGCGTAGTCTCTGTAAGGGTGATAGGGTCTCCACATGTGGACTCACTGTGCATTACTGACAAGGCACAACTAAGGCCAAAACATACGTCTGCGGTTTGTTGTTTCTCCTGTTCGGGGTAGAATTGCCTGGTATTTCGGGGCTGGATCACTGTAGTGAGTGGGACCAGACTGATATACTATGGGATATTTCTCCCTGTGAAGGGCACAAGTAAGATTAAAGAGGCTGCTCTCAGTTACCTGCCTATAGAACTAACCTTTTAAGGTTAATCCGTTCTCTTTTTGAGCACCTCTGTTTGGTTTTTGATAAAGTAATTTTCAGCAAAAATCGTACATTCAATTTTAAGACCAATCTTACATTCTATTGTTAACTTTTGTAAAAAGTTACAGATTATAAATGTTAAAGGGACACTTCAAACACTTTTTTTAACTATATTCTTTTGAAGAACTAGAATTTGCAGTGGGCAAAATGTTTCTAAAAAGTAGTAAAAATGTTGTTACACACATTAATGTATTAACTATTATTTTGAAACTATTATAACTGGATGGCTACCTTTTAGTGGTGTAGGGGCTTGTGTACCGCAATGAAGCTGTGAGCTATATCATGTAGGGTCACCCAAGATGGGCTGGTCATAGCAGAGAGATCAGACAAATTACAGTAGGAACTCGCAACCGACTCCAGTATCTTTGCCAAGAAAATATTTTGTATATAGGGTCATGGAGAGTCGGGCATGACTGAACAACAATAAATTACTTGGGGCATTGATTGCCTAACACTGGCACTATTTCAATGGACGCAGGGGAATCATTTTCTGCGCCGAGATTCCCATTCCAATTAAAAAAACAGATAAACATGCAAAATGGTGACTACTCCTACACAAATTCTCAGAGGATTTCCAGCTTTCTTACTGATTATATTGGCCAGAAAACAGAACATAAAATCCTACTCTGTATCTCGTTTTTTGCCAGTAACTGATTTCTTTTAATAACAAGCAAGTGCAAAAAATGTGTCACGTTAGATTATATTAATGCCCATAACATGTGTTTGCATATTCCTAGGTCTCTTGGACTCTCTCATTATTTTTGCCCCTACCTCTACGTTTTAGTCAGTACAACTAATCAAAATATAAACTAGTTTTTTTCGAAAAAGTGTTACTTAATGATGATATTTAAGGTTTCAACTGCAAATCATATTCTGTATAGTTATATATTAAAAGGAACTGCTCTTTGGGTCAGTTTGTGCAAAGTTAACCCTTTAGTCCATCCAGATAGGTGGCATTGCAACGTGATGACACTGGCATTACCAATGGGACACAGTACTGAGGGCCAGATTTATATCTCTGGCGCCCCTAGGCACAATTTCTTAGCCGCCCCATGTGTGTACATTGGTGAGGATCCTCCACACACACTAAGCTTTCAATAATTGGTACAGGGAGGAATGGAACAGTGGTACTCAAACCTCTCTCACCAGTCAGGCCGTGATTTTGGTTTAACACTGTTTGAATACAGGGGAGGCTATTATAGTGTGTTAAACACTAATTGCTCCTCCTGGGTTCACAGTGTTTCACCTAAATCATGGCCTTTCTGGTGGGTCCTGAGGAAAGGTCTAGATCAGGGGTAGTTAATCTTTTAATACCTACCACCAACTTCTGATGGTAACATTTCCTTACCACTCACCGATGGTGCAGTAACTCAATTGACCCGATATCATTGCTGGTTACATAAATCTAGCTTTGTATCACCCTGTACTTACCAGAAAGTGACCCGGTCCTGACTGCTGGCTCTCTCACCAGCTCTCCAACCAGCCAATCGTGGCGGTGCGGGTCTCTGGAGTGTGACATCATTAGTCAGTGACACCACCAAGCCATTACCCCGCTGCCATCCTGAAAGTTTAAATCGCCCACTAGTAGGCGATAAGGACCAGGTTGACTACCACTGGTCTAGATGAAAGTTCAAAAAGATGAGCAAAATAGGGAGTAAATGTAAATTGATTTACTTAAAAAATAGATGCACACAAACACAAACACAAACAAGTAGAATAATAAAATCAGGAAAAGACACATTAGACCATATCACTGGTTATCCATACACCCCTGAAGGCAGCTTTCTCCCTCTTGTAACTCTCTAGTTCCAGGCATTCGCCCCACAGTGGTGAGTCTGTGAACTGCAGAATTTCCTTTTTTTATGCCAAGGAGCATTTTAAAACGGGCAATGAGGCGCCCATCACAGGGAAGCGCTTCTAGACGGCTGTCTAGTTGGCCTAATGAGAAATCTGACCATGATGGAACTGTCTCAAGACTTCTTCTGGAGTTATTTGAGAAAGTATTTCAGCTGACCCAATCAACAAATACTTTTAATATAGGATTACAGTGGATATAAAAAGTCTACACACCCCTGTGAAAATGTCAGGTTTCTGTGCTGTAAAAAAATGAGACAAAGATAAATAATTTCAGAACTTTTTCCACCTTTAATGTGACCTATAAACTGTACAACTCAATTGAAAAACAAACTGAAATCTTTTAGGTGGAGGGAAGAAAAAAACGAAAAGAAAAATATAGTGGTTGCATAAGTCTACACACCCTCTTATAACTGGGGATGTAGCTGTGTTCAGAATTAAGCAATCACATTCCAAATCGTGTTAAATGGGAGTCAGCATACACCTGCCATCATTTAAAGTGCCTCTGATTAACCCCAAATAAAGTTCAGCTGCTCTAGTTGGTCTTTCCTGAAATTTTCTTAGTCGCATCCCACAGCAAAAGCCATGGTCCACAGAGAGCTTCCAAAGCATCAGAGGGATCTCATTGTTAAAAGGTATCAGTCAAGAGAAGGGTACAAAATAATTTCCAAGGCATTAGATATACCATGGAACACAGTGAAGTCATCATCAAGTGGAGAAAATATGGCACAACAGTGACATTACCAAGAACTGGAGCTCCCTCCAAAATTGATGAAAAGACGAGAAGAAAACTGGTCTGGGAAGCTACCAAGAGACCTACAGCAACATTAAAGAAGCTGCAGGAATATCTGGCAAGTACTGGCTACTCATCACATCTACACACTGCTACCCTTACTCTATATACATACTCATCACATCTACACACTGCTACCCTTACTCTATATATATATTCATCACATGAGTACGTATACATACTCATCACATCTACACACTGCAACCCTTACTCTATATATATACTCATCACATCTACACACTGCTACCCTTACTCTATATACATACTCATCACATCTACACACTGCTACCCTTACTCTATATACATACTCATCACATCTACACACTGTTACCCTTACTCTATATATATATTCATCACATGAGTACGTATACATACTCATCACATCTACACACTGCAACCCTTACTCTATATATATACTCATCACATCTACACACTGCTACCCTTACTCTATATACATACTCATCACATCTACACACTGCTACCCTTACTCTATATACATACTCATCACATCTACACACTGTTACCCTTACTCTATATATATATTCATCACATGAGTACGTATACATACTCATCACATCTACACACTGCTACCCTTACTCTATATACATACTAATCACATCTACACACTGTTCCCCTTACTCTATATAGATACTCATCACATCTACAAGCTGTTACCCTTACTCTATATAGATACTCATCACATCTACACACTGCTACCCATACTCTATATAGATACTCATCACATCTACACACTGTTACCCTTACTCTATATAGATACTCATCACATCTACACACTGCTACCCTTACTCTATATACATACTAATCACATCTACACACTGTTACCCTTACTCTATATATATATATTCATCACATGAGTACGTATACATACTAATCACATCTACACACTGTTACCCTTACTCTATATATATATATTCATCACATGAGTACGTATACATACTAATCACATCTACACACTGTTACCCTTACTCTATATAGATACTCATCACATCTACAAACTGTTACCCTTACTCTCTATACATACTCATCACATCTACACACTGTTACCCTTACCTTATGTACATACTCATCACATCTACACACTGTTACCCTTACCTTATGTACATACTCATCACATCTACACACTGTTACTCTATATACATACTCATCACATCTACACACTGCTACCCATACTCTATATATATACTCATCACATCTACACACTGCTACCCTTACTCTATATACATACTCATCACATCTACACACTGCTACCCTTACTCTATATACATACTCATCACATCTACACACTGCTACCCATACTCTATATACATACTAATCACATCTACACACTGTTCCCCTTACTCTATATACATACTCATCACATCTACACACTGCTACCCATACTCTATATACATACTAATCACATCTACACACTGTTCCCCTTACTCTATATAGATACTCATCACATCTACAAACTGTTACGCTTACTCTCTATACATACTCATCACATCTACACACTGCTACCCATACTCTATATAGATACTCATCGCATCTACACACTGTTACTCTATATACAAACTCATCACATCTACACACTGTTACCCTTACTCTATATACATACTCATCACATCTACACACTGTTACTCTACATACATACTCATCACATCTACACACTGCTACCCTTACTCTATATACATACTCATCACATCTACACACTGTTACTCTACATACATACTCATCACATCTACACACTGTTACCCTTACTCTATATAGATACTCATCACATCTACACACTGCTACCCTTACTCTATATACATACTAATCACATCTACACACTGTTCCCCTTACTCTATATAGATACTCATCACATCTACACACTGTTACCCTTACCTTATGTACATACTCATCACATCTACACACTGTTACTCTATATACATACTCATCACATCTACACACTGCTACCCATACTCTATATATATATACTCATCACATCTACACACTGCTACCCTTACTCTCTATACATACTCATCACATCTACACACTGCTACCCTTACTCTATATACATACTCATCACATCTACACACTGCTACCCTTACTCTATATACATACTCATCACATCTACACACTGCTACCCTTACTCTATATACATACTCATCACATCTACACACTGCTACCCATACTCTATATATATACTCATCACATCTACACACTGCTACCCATACTCTATATACATACTCATCACATCTACACACTGCTACTCTTACTCTATATACATACTCATCACATCTACACACTGCTACCCTTACTCTATATACATACTCATCGCATCTACACACTGCTACCTTTACTCTATATACATACTCATCACATCTACACACTGTTACTCTATATACATACTCATCACATCTACACACTGCTACCCTTACTCTATATACATACTAATCACATCTACACACTGTTACTCTATATACATACTAATCACATCTACACACTGCTACCCTTACTCTATGTACATACACATCACATCTACACACTATTACTCTTACTCTATATACATACTCATCACATCTACACACTGTTACTCTATATACATACTCATCACATCTACACACTGCTACCCTTACTCTATATACATACTCATCACATCTACACACTGTTACTCTATATACATACTGTCTTTGTGAGCTGCAGAGGGCATACCCATTCAGGTAACATTAGCTGGATTTTACGCAGTAATAACAGAGCTTATAAGCACTTCTTAATAATATAAAGTACATAAAAGTAAATTGATAGACAGAGATAATATATACCTGCTATAGTAACATCTAGGAAGCTTCCATATCGTCTTAATTGCCACTTTTCCATTCTCCATTCAATTTTCTTCTGTATTCAAAGTCTCCGTCCACCTGTAGGCACAGAAGACCTGAAGAAGGTCCTCATCTTGCCCTAACCAGTTAAGTTATGCAAAGAGGGAAGTGATTGTAAATTCAGAAAGCTTTCTTTTTTTTGCTGTTGTCATTTAGCTATTCAGTCATGTCTGACTCTCTTTGAGCCTATGGGCCGCAGCACGGGAGGCATATCTGTCAGCCACTGTCCCTTTGAGCTCCATTAAGTTCATGTTCATTGCTCCAATTACCTCATCTATCCATCTCCGCCTCTGCCACCCCCTTCTTGGTGTGCCTTCAATCTATCCCAGCATCAGAGTCTTCTCTAAGGAACCCTGGCTTTTCGTGATATGGACACAATATATGACCTTCATCCCCATGATCAAACCTTCCAGTGAACAGTGTATACTCATTTCCTGTACTAGTGATCGATTGGATCTTCTTGCAGTCCAATGAAACTAAGCAGTTTTCTCCAACACCACAATTCAATTGTACTTTATTTCAATAAGAATTGCTGATAAGACACAGGGCTGGATGTGCAGTGTAGTATCTCAGCCAATCAGGGACCACATCTCAGCAGCACGTTGCAGAATGTTTCTGAGAAATAGTCACTGATTGGTTAGTATGAGACACAGCACAGCAAGTACAGCAGAGTCTGAGTTTTCGTGAGCTGCCGAGGGCAGACCCAAGCAAGTTTAATTTTAGGCAGAGCTTATAAGTCTTAATGAAATAAAGTACATAAAAGTAAACAGATATACAGAGATATGATA